>BMAV01022579.1:23070-75287 GCA_019973955.1 Trichonephila inaurata madagascariensis
TAAACATCTTTTGTTCATGTTGTGCATTATGTAAGTTGTAAAATGGAGCAGAGATATAGCTCTCAGTTGTGTGTATTTATTATTTTCAATTGTTATATTAAAAGTTTTATGCAATACTGATCTTTCATTTGTTTTCTTTTACATATTCATTATACATGTATACTGGTTAATTATTCTAAATTTTTGCAATTTCTTTTGGTAAGTAGGTTTAAATATAAGCTAAGTAACATTTCATAAAAGTTTCAGATGATTTGATGAATTTTATATCGGGCTATTCTTGGGATGAAAACTTTATTCTCAGTGTTGAATTTTTGCTCACATTCTATCATACAAAACCTTAAGGCTTTTTTGATAGTTGAAGAAGGGGTGTGAAATTTTTATACATGTTCTAAAATGTATGTATTGTAAAACTGTGTATGGAATTAGCTCTTAAGATGTGTAGTAATTTTTTAACCCAGGAGTGGTCGTATATTAAATAGTATTCTTAAAGGTCGCATGGGGTGATTCAGTCACCCCAATTCATTTTATTATTTTTCTTGTACCCAATAATAACTGTAAAGGCAGTGAATAATTTAATTATGAGAAAGTATACTTTCTGTACTTTTCAATTTTTCTTTGATAATTTGAGAAAAAAAATTGATCAACCTGAACTAAAATGTTTTAAATGTGTGTGACTTTAATTAAAGACAGAAATCACAGACACTTTTTGCTAACATTACAGGAATGATATTTGCTGGCAAAACTGTCATATTTTCTTCAAATTATTGTAGTTTTATTGTCCCTAGATGATTGATAAATAGCATGCAGAACTTTTTCTTGCTAGTGCCTTTTTGACAGGGCACTGTGTGTCTTGTGGTGGTACACTTGTGGCTTCATATCTTTTTTTGATGCAGTTCCTTAAGTAGCATTGGCAAAATCTTTCTTTCAACTCTAATGTTTCCATGTTCATCATTTTTCTTAAATTTACTTTTGCTATCATGATTAACCCTCCAAGCGGTCTGCACGTAAAATTCCGCCATTCCAGAGATGCTTTTTCTGCCTTCAAGCAAGATTCCCAAAAGTGGCCGAGCCACATTCTTAAAAATATGGCTCAACCGCTTTTGAGAACCCCACCTGAAAGCAAAAAAATATGGGCGGTGCATTTTTGAAGCATCCCCAGAATGGCAAGACTTTAAGTGCAGACCGCTTAGAGGGTTAATATCCATTATTTCATCAGGTTCCTTTCTTGTTTGACCAATTTCAACTTCCTTTAATGAAGGTCACAGATGTCAATTTCTTTTTTTATACTCTGCTCATTTACATTTATAAACACAGTCATACAACACAGTAGTCAAAGCCACTCATTCACAGGGAGGAAATGTAGCCTGTTCATTGGAATTATTTTGGAACAAATGTGGTTGTTCGAGAAACTTTGGCACACCAAGTGCCTTAGGATTGTAAAATACAGTTGCCACTCCCAAAAAAGAGGGTGGTATGTGAGAAAGACAATTTAGTTCCCATGAAGATTGTCACATATAGGAGGATACTAACAAGGTCATTGGTAACAAACAGTTTTCTCAGAATTAAATATTTCATGAGCATAAGTTGTGTGTGCGACTCTGGGCCCTGCGCAACTGCTCCTGGGTTCAAAAAATTTCAAAATCAAAATTAATATTTTTTTAAGAATTTTTTTTATGTTTAATAAGGAAAAAATAATATAAAATCAGAGAGCAGCAGCAGAATAAAAGCCATACACAGTTTATGTAGTATACTATAAACTATTGAAAAAAATTTTTTGGAAGAAAATATACGTATTTAAAAAGCCTTAAAATGGAGGTGAGTAAAAATCGGCCTTTTTTCGCCCATCATAGTCATGAAAATTTAAAGTATTTATTGCAGCTATATTATATTTATGTGAATTTTAGGTATTGATCTTTACTTTTATTCTAAAATAGAGTAAAGAAAAAAAAAATAGCAAGTCACAAAAAAAGTCATCAAAGGTAGTAAATTCATTAAGTTTTGTTATTTCAAGCACTTTAAAATTTTCATTTAAAACAAAACTCTAACATGCTCTAAGCACTACTATATTTCTTGGTCTCTCAAATACTACGATCAACTATCATTTGTTTTGGTGCATTGAGCGCGTTGATGTGATGCGAAACAAAATAGCTTGTCTGGGAATTGGTCAGACTGTTTGAAGCTTTTAGAAAAAATGGACCTAGTACCTAAAATACCTGCATTCCTGGACAAACAAGCACAGCTGTCTACAGAAGAAGTCAATGAGGCATGTCTGGTGACATCAATTCATTGGGTAGTTGAAGCAGTAAACGGCCAGCTCAAGAACTGGAGAGCTTTAAACAATATTATCCCAAATACCATATATTTTGGATAATAACCTTTGTCGCTCCATGTCCCACAAAAATATTAACTGTACCTGTACCATATGTTAGAGATTATGTTAAAATCGTCTGTGTGCAATGCTTAGTGCTTTCCACCCAGCAAGACTAAACAATATTGAGGACTACAATGTAATTGCCCAACAAATCCTAGATTTAGTGAAGAAGCCTAATTACTTACAACAAACAGTTGAAGAAATTGGCTGGGCAAGAAAAAGGGCGATATGGACTTTAAGTGACTCTGATCTTCCAGATTTTCCACGATTAACATGAAAGGAGCTATGATATGTAACTTGGGATATATCAGCTTAAGCAAAGCTGATCGTGTACTCATGAACACCTTAATCAATCGGAGCTGCACTCTCTTTACATAAATCGAGAAGATTCTTCAGTTTTTCAACTCCAGTTAAGATCACAATACACAAGTTCAAATGTATATAACATATGGATAAGAACAGGTATAGGTCATAATCCAAACATTGAAAGGTATTGTTGGTGCTTGAGTTGGCTGCTATGCACATGTTGCATCTGTATTTTGGTACTTTAAATACTGGTGCCATAATCACACTCAGACATAAACACCAAGTCTTGGACATGCTGATACACTTCAAGGCACTGCTACTGGATGTTCCAGTAGAACGATTCAGCCAGTGAAAGCTATAAGGAAATATAATCGAAGACATTTGTTATAAATAGTTTAACATTTTTTTTTGTTCCTGTTTTCTCTATTTAATATAAAAGATTTCTTTGAAAAAGCCTAACATTTTCTCTCATTTTAACTGAGTATCAGTATTAAAAAAATACATAATGTGAATTGGCGGATGGGCAAAAAAAAAAAGGCTGATCTTTACCCACCTCCTTTAAAAAATTGAAATTTTACAAATATTTTGCAATAAATTTAAAATTTTTTACTTGAAATTATTACTCATTATCAATCCTTTGAAAGTACAATTAAAACCACATTCTAAATATTAAAAAAAAAAATCATAAAGATGGTACCATTTTTCCCTTGAAAACAGTTGAATAAAATGGCAAAGTTTGTTCTATATTTTAATTGTATTCCAAATCTAAGTTGAATTTCAGTATTGAATTATTGTTTTCTTATTAATTTTTCAAATTTTAGCCTGTTTCATTTGGTGAGACCCTAGAACGAGAGGAATGGATGGTAGTACCTGACACTTCTCGCAAAAATCAATTGGGTGCCATTTCTCGTTGCTTAGCACCATCTTCAAAGACTTCATCAAAAGTAAGTCTTGTAAAAAAATTTGATTTGGAGATTAATATGTAATTTGTCTGAAAATGAGTTAAACCAGCCAAACATATCAAACTGAATATGGGTCTTAATAACATGGCCAACAATTTTGAAACATTTATATTAATATATAGTATTAAAAACACATTGCTTTTTATTTTTATATAATGAACAAGTTGCTAGAATTACACATAATATTGTTGTACCAGAAAATTTGCATTATACTCAATGTATGTAATACTACCATTTCAAAAGCCTTCCATGTCTGTGGGAGAATGTACTTAAATATAAAATATTATTTTTGTTGATAAAAGAAGTTCTTCATTGAAAATATTCTTAGGCTTACTACAATATTTTGAGTCCAACCGAGGACATATTTTTAGAATTATTTAAAAGTATTAACAGGTTACTAAAACATCAAACTTTATTTGTTCAGTTGTATTTTTCATATTGTCATGACTTTTTTTCAGGAATGATTTATTTGTTTTAAATACATCACAAAATTTATAACAAGTGAGTTCTGAATAAATTTTAACTTTTAATGGATGTTTAACTATAGATCCCCAAAGTCACTCCTTTCTACAGATCAAATGTTCCACAAATTTGAAAAAATTTACACAACTGCCTTAAGGCAAATACATCACAAACTCAACATTTTAGAAGTACTGCAATATGAAATCAGTCTTTTGAAACACATTGAAAATTTCTTCCTTCTCTTCACAATAGTATCTAGTACTTCTTCAGAACTTGATTCACAACCTATCCTTTCATTTTAAATTACCTTGTTCAGCAACTGAATCACCAATATTTAGGAAATCTTTTATATTTTCATTAACAGCTTGTCCATTACCTTTTAAATCATACCAGGGAATTGACAATTGAAACTTACCAACTTTATCAAAACTGGTTCTGTATTAGTTAAGGTATTGAATTCTAGAAGTATAAAAATAATCTATGCTTGAGAAAAAAATTCTTTTTTTTCAAGGATGACTGGTTTTTTTTAAAGTGCATTTCCATTTTTTGGCAGAAGATGGTTTAATTTGTGGGCTTTTCCTTTCTGAAACTCAAATTAATTCAGATTATGTCTGAAATGTTTTTGTTGCTGTGATTGAATTAGCTTTCGATTTCAGAACTACATTATTAAATAGCTGTAGAATGTTACATAAAGATTTCAAAAACAGTTTATTTTCTGGATTAAAAAATCAAATAATTTTTTTAGGCATTTTTTTATAAGATAAGTATAATTTTAGACCATCAGAAATGGGAAGAATTCTTTTTTTTATTCCAGGTAACAAACTAAGGAACCTTGTGTTGCGTGAGATAATACTGTTTTGCAATCTGTTTTCACAAATCTCTTTTAGTTTTGTTAGTCTTACTGTATATATGTGAAAATATGAGTATTTATAAACTTTTATCATTGTAACTTCTGTGTCCAAGGGTAGAGAATCGAGTTTGTGTTGAATTGTATACACAATGGAATAAATAACCAATTTCTTAAGAAGGTCTATTTATATCCAGTTTGAATATTTCTGATCTCATTTTTATTCTTTCTATTCATACCACCAAAAATTACTGTTAGTGTTATTAGCAGTATAGTAAATAAACTTTTCTTCTAGTGAGTGTTTTTTTACTCACATGGAACTCTTTATCAAAATTAAAAAATTGGATTAGAATTCCAAACCTTTTGACTGAAATATTTTACAACAATCAGAACAAGTTTTACTTCATATCTATTTGAGAAATCTCTCATTACTGTTACATAATTGATGTTTTCCAAAGAATACAACACATGATCAAATATAAATGACAAAATAATATTAATAAAAATTGCCTGAATTTTATTTCTCATAGAGGCAAATTTCTAAGCACTTAACACATCAATTCAGATATGCAATTTCATATTTTGAAACTGAATTCATGTTCACCAGTGTTGTAGGAAAATATAGCTTTTTTAGCAGCACACTCTAGATTTCTGTTATTGTTATTCCAATTTTTGACAAAAAAATTACATTTGTTGAAGTTGTAGTTGTGATAAAACTCTGATGTTAAGTTGTTTTTTGCATGGTCTTCAATTTTACTTTTTGCTTTATTTACTATAGGAAATTCTCCAGTACATAGTGTACAGTAATCACATTCATTGTGCTAGTCATTACACCATTTCATGTTGCAAGTTAACATTTAACACACATTTTTTTAAAAAAATCCATTGCTAAATGATGAGATTAAAATGTTTTGATGTGTTACTTCACAAATGGAAACATAGATGCATTGCCTCTGTTGTGTTATCAAATGACCAAATAAAAGGTTGTAGCAGAGACTGGTAGCAATACCTCTGTCAAAATTGATGTCAATACTTGTTCTATGGTTGGCTGAGAGATGCACAAACATTAGGGAATATTTAAAAATGTGATGTCAAACATATAGGTCTAAAATTTAAAAAACTCCTCACTAGTCCTGAAATTCTCAAAACCTCTGATATTTTTGTAACCCCAGACAGCATTATAAACACAGGATTGGAAATCCTGGATGTATGATAAAATATTCCCCATACAATAGACAGCTTTAGTTTGCCATTCAGATACTGTAATGTCTAAAGTAGGAAAGTTAACTATAACCTTTTTTAGATAATTATGATTTAGCATAAATATAAATTTATTTTTACTTTCTCTTTTTGAAGTAATTTTAGTTTCCTTTTTTTTTTTTTATCTGGTTCATTCATTTCTCACCTACATGTATTTCATCATTTTAGTTTTTGATTGAGGATGTATTGATATTAGAAGAAACAGAATGCACGAGTAAAATAAACATATTTTAAAAGATTGTTATTTTTAAACATTCAAGTTTTATTTGAAAAAAAAACAAAAACATTTTTTGTGTACTGCAAATTGTTATCAGTTAAAGTAAAGATTATGGAAATGAATTATTCACTATCTCTTTAAGGGGGGGGGGGGTTTGCTTGATATATTTTTAAAAAAAAATTATATTTATTATTTATAGGAGAAACATCATCATAGACATTCAGAAGAAGACAAGAAAACATCAGAAGAATTAAAGAAATATAATGTAAGTATTTCATTATATTAAACATCTGAACTGTGAAAGATTTGTTTGAGATGTTATTAAAATTTAGTTAAGCTATAATTTTCTATCTTTCATTTCATAATGCTGTGAATTTTTTTTCCTTGCAAAATAAATCTTGATATAAATTTTTGAAAACATAATTTTAAATTTCTATTTTTAACCTCTTTGCAACAGGCGAGTTATATATGCATTCAGCACAAACATGTCTCACGGCTGAACGGTGCACATGTGCATTTCAGAAAAACTGGTTGAGAGGAGGGGTGGGGCACATGAGCATCTTAAACTGGAATAATTTTTTTTGACCACTAGATGGCACTCTGTTCATTACATTTTAACCGAACATAGCTGAAGTAACTTGACCTTCAGTTTGTTCATATTTTGCCTATCAGCTATTTCAGGGGAGGGGGGGGGAATCTAGGGTTTGTGCAATCCTGTGTTATATTTTCAATCCCAGGATTTGGGGACTACATTATCAGAATCCAGGGATTCGTCCTGGGATTAGGATTGGATTATTTATTAAAAATACTTACACATTAGCATAGTTGATATTGCATAATAAAACTGGAAATATAATTAAAAATTGGTTTAATATTAATTTTATTGAAACAAATAAAAACAACTTAATTCATCATAAAAACAAATAAAAATAGTACATAATGAAATTAAAAAAACAGCTTTTTAAGCTTTTAAAAAACACACCTCCTCTAGCATTTCATCATTCATATGGCTTCTTATTCAATTCCTACTCTTAGCTCACACTCTCTATATATTTATTTATTTATCTTCGTGGAATTTTCAATCGTTAATAAAATATATTTTAAAGCCCTCAATTGAGCTGAAATTTTATATACATGATTATTTTGGATGACAATACAGTAATTTAATTATAATTGATAAAAATTAATTGATTAAAGCTAATTATTTAAAGAATTACAAATACACAGCCACGTTGGCATCATTTTTGGCGACTTGTGTCAAAACTTGAAAAGGTTTTTTTCTCATGTCTTAAAGCATTCAGTTGAACTGAAATTTTATGTACATGGTTTTTTGGATGACAATATGATACTTTAATGATAATTAATAAAAATTAATTACCACTTAATGTTGTGATTCTATCATATATATATACATATTTATATTAATTGTAACTATTTAATAAAAAGTAGCTAAAATAAAATTTTTCTTTGTTGATCTAAGTAGGAATAGACTTAAAATTTTTTTTATATTACTTGTTTTTGTTTCAAATTGTTCTGCCGAAGAAAATGTTAGTTCAGATTTTATACTAGTAGGTGTTATCATTAAATCTTTTTTCTAATGGGACTGCACATTGATATTTTAAACTTACAGACCTAGTACATTCCCCAGGAGCTGGTACCTCTTTTTAGCGCTGCACCATATAGGGGATACCAATCACCACAAGTAATTTTGATACCCAGTTTCCTCCCCAGCGGGAGGCACCTGAGCTCTGATGATGCAAACCTGTATTAGGATTCAATTTTGCCGAGAGCATACAAGCCAAACAGACACTCTAGGGATCTTTTACATACCATATTTAATCATACGACATGGCTGCTGTTGATTTTCTGCATCATGAAAATTCGCCAACTTGGGCTGGGGTCGAACCCGCAACCTTGGGTGCAAACCAACCATGCCACCCAGCTAGCTATCATAATTAAATAGGAGTGTTCTTTTCAGGTAGTCACCATGTCTCCCTCCATTTTCAAAAAAAGAGACATTTCTTTTCGAATTTTTGATGACAGTGTCTAAAATCTAATAGACTGTATTGGTGAATATACCTCTTTGATAACTTTATATAGTTCTTCTGCTACACTTAATTGTTTTTGTATATAAATTCATCCCAGTTATTGAATCAGAATGGGAATTAATTACAAGTGTTATGAAATAGAAGATCCACTTGCATGAGCTGTTAGTAATCAATGGGATTTGAAGTGTCTCATGTCTTTCAAGCAGATTCGCTATTAATTGAAGGAACTGTGAGACAAGATCTATTTTTGGGATGTTACGTATATTATTATGTAAGTATTGCAGTGAGCCACTTGGATCTGTGCGACATTCTCCCATATGAGAAATGAGAGCTGCATATATTTTTTTACTTATAGCACTTATAATTTCAGAAAAAAAATTCTATGTACATATTTCATAAACAAAACTTAAATTTTCTAAGAACTAAATTCTTAGAAAATTTTGATGTCCGAATTCTTTTTTATTTCCTTTTTTTCTACAGCTTGAGATGTTTCAGAGTTTTAGTGTCAATTTTGTAACAGTTTTCATTGCTTTGGGATATATTTCATGTATTTCTTCATGTACCATCCACATAAATCCATAAATATTTTTTGTTACTAAATTGCCTCAATACAAGTTGAGTTATTTCATTTATTATTAGAAACTTCCTAGAGCTTTGAATTTATTTTAGCTTAAATATATATATTAAATTACATCTTGTGGTTATCATATGAATATTTGTTAAATTTGTGACAGCATCATACATTTTAACAGTATCAACTTATAACAATCCCATTTCCATTCATTTGACCACTCAACATCTTACCAAATTCAGGCAAACAACTTTCCCTAGGCATTAAACGTTTTTTTATATGTTTTTAATTAAATTAACAACTATTGAAGATTAACAATTATACACACAATGCTGCAAAGATTTGATTTTTACATATTTCCCCACTCCTATATATAAATGTCTACTTTTTTTACCCTTTTCTTTAAGTTTGTTACTATCATTTATATTACACTATAAATTTTGTTTCTGCCACTTTTTTTAATGTTGCCTTAACTTTTGGAGGTCAGTGTAAATGTAGTATTCATACTAGAAATCAAATAATGTGATTTTTATATAACTGTTTTTTCTGTTAAAAGCAATATATATTACAAAAGATTTATATTTTTAAAGATAAAAAAATCCAACAGAACAAAAATAAAGGCAAATGATATTACTATTTTTGGAATCAATAAAAGTCACCAAGAAAAAGTAGATACAACCTATATTATAATGTATATCACAAATAATAATAAAAAAACTGATAGTGGTGGTATATTTAAAATGCAAGTACTGTGATAAATTTCTTTCCTTTCAATTTATTATAATATGTCATTTATTGATATATATATATGTACTGACTTTCTATACAGAAATCAAAACGATCTGAATCTTTAATGGAAATGCATAAGAAAAAAATGAAGAAAAAAGAAAAAAAAGAGGTAATTTTTCAATGTATTAAAAAAAATTTGTTTTGTAATGTTTATAAATTAAAAATGTGAGAAAACTAAGGATATATGTTTACTTAGTAGTCAGTGGAGCATGAGCCTTTTTACATCTGCCGTTGAGAGTATGCATTAAGGAAAAGTATGAAATTGTGTCTTTAGGGACAATTTAGTTTGAAGTATTAAATTTTTTTTTTGAATATCAAAATGCACATGACTAGGATTCAATGTTGTATTATTAAGGAATTCTTAAAAAAAAAAATTATCCGTTAATTATATTTTTCCCCCGGTTCTATGTGAAAGTGAAGACACTCTGTTGATTGTTTTAACATTATTAATTGGTTTTTAAATTACATATATCATCTAATACATTAGCTGTGTTCAGAGCCAAAAATTTATGTTTATTAACTGAATACAATTTTTTAATCAAATTATTAAGTCAATATTTTAATTGAGAAGCAAACTCATTTACAAAAAAATTGATTCGGAGCTCCTATTTTTCATACTTCACAGCTTACTGCAAAGATTTAAATTTTGTGTAATTTCTTAATTTGACTGCATTACATTCATGTAAATGCAAAGTTTGTTTAGTTTGACAAAATATGCTGTATCTTAATTCCAGTTGTCTTTTATTTTGATCATTAATTAAGTTTATGTTGCTTCAAGTGAAATAAATGTTTTTGCTATAGTTATGCCCTTGTTTTAAGTGCCTATAGGTAAACTTTTAATGCAAATATATTTGAATTCTAAACTCATAAAACAATTCATGTGAGTGTGGAACATAAAATTTATTATCAATGAATTTGACAATTTTAAATATTACTAAATTATGTGATAGATATTAAAATGTGCACTTCTATATTAAATGCATTTCTATTTATATTTTGGTATGTTCTTGCTCTTTTTTTTATTTTTTAAAAAGCATAATTATAAATAAGCATATCATTTAAGTATCTTTCATTCTTACTTTCATGTAACAATTATGTTTTCTCCCATTTAGAAAGACAAGCCCAAAGAAAGGAAAGCTTTTGATAGGGATGAAATGGCTGTAAAGCATTTTACAAAGGATCAAGTAAATTCTGTAATTGATAAGGCAAAGTATCTTAATTCTCGATTTGCACCTGGAGGTAACCAATATCTGTGACCTGTATGCATATATTGTTTATATGAAAATTCTCAATATATTGAATTATTGTAATGTACAATTTGTAATAAATTTAATCACATCTGTAAAGTTAAAATTTAAATTTGTAACGAATGGTAATAGAGCGCCCCTTCCTGGTCGTATGGATAATTAACCAGTCAGCCTTCCACCTCCGTGAAGAAAGGATGTGCCAATGTCCGCCTGCGCAACCCCCTTAGTATTTGTATAGTCTTAACTGTTTTTATGTATTTGTAACTGTGCTCAATTAGAATGTGCCACCAATTAAAATTATTTGAGCTAGCCACCAGAGTTATTTTTGAGTACAGGTTATAAATTTACTTTTTCTTTTTACAAAACTTCACTTAAAATTTTCAACTTATGACCAGGCAGATTTCACTCCTTACAAAATAAATTTCTTTTAATGCCTATAAGTAAGATAACTGAATTTATGAAGCAATTTTTAAAAGTAAAAACAATATTTAGTGAAGAAAATTTTTTTATTTAGTAAAGATAATCATTTGCACAAAAAAACTATTTTTGGAATTGTAAAAATTTAATGTATTTATAAATATGCTCAGACAAAAGCTGTCAAATAGTAATTTTGATGTATATACTGATATAAACCTACTTTCATTAAGAAATACACATGTATATATTTTCTTTTGCTGTATCATGGCTGTATTTCTTACAGAACATCAATGATATTGCACAATCTTTTGATTCCGAAAATAAGCTTATTTACAGATAAATACATTGAACTTCTACAGAGAATAAAAGAGACATAGTTTCCATCATTTGAATGGATGGTTATCAGTGTATTTGATTTGCTTAGATTTAACTAATTAAAATAGATTGAATTAAAGCAACTCACTGACGTCTGGTGAATATTACTTGAATGCATTTTGCGTTCTCATTAGTTAAATAAATGTCAAAATCAAAGATTAGCTTTCATTAAAAAAATAAATGAAATTCATTGGATAAAATTCATAGGTGGCCATGATTACAAACCATGTTGGTGGTTTTTTAGCCTTGAGCCACTCAAGTTCCTCATGGTGAGTAAAGTAGAGTGCCAATTTAAAAGTTGTCCTTGACCCTAGTTTGAAATTATGAGGCATATGAATGATAGCACTTGTGTTACTTTTAGGTACAATGTTAATGATCAATTAAAATGAAACATTTTCTCCTTTATTATACAAATTGCAATTTTTTTTATATTATTTGGTAAACAGTATATAATGAATTCAAATATAAATAATAAAAAGTACAAATAATTTTTTTTTTATGACTTGAATTTTTTATGATAATTTTCAAAAACTTCTAGCATTTCTGGAGTAGTTCTTGGTTGTACATATGTTAAAGCTGTGAGGAAATGTTTCATGTTTACCTCTGTTATACTTGAAGATATTTCTTCTTTTAGAGCAATCATACAAGCTTCATCACAGATGGCAGAAATCTGAAATATAAATTATTATATACAATTACACCCCTAAATGTATAATTTTGTAAGTCTTTTTTTTAAAAAAAAAATGTAATAGAGTTCTTTATTTGATCAGACTGCAAATTTGGATGTACACATTAATTTTTTGAAACATAAATTTAAAAATACTTTTTAATATACATATTGGTGACTAGAATTTTCATTTGTTCACACGTCTAAAATTTTTTTTAAAGATTCTTTTGTGGCGAGTAAAATTATGCGTAACATTTGAAGTTTTATTACTACAACATGATTTATTTGTAGATTGAGGAGGATCTCTTAACTATTTATACAGAGAAAAATAATTTATATAAATTTTAAAATCTAAACTAATTGTTTTATTAAAAAAAAAAAAATTAAAGTGTCTATCTCTTTTGGTGCACATAAATCATACACGTTTACTGTTCTGATCAGATTCTTAACCTTCAAAACAAGGAAATGTATTATTTATGTCAAACTTTGACATAAATAATACACTTACTATCTCAAAGCAGTTATAACTATTTTATGGATTACGTGGACATTCTGGTAGTCCTCACTGACACAACCAGTTTCTAAGTTATAATCCTGGTGATCAGTTTTTGTTAATTTTCTTCAATAAACATGTTAAATGTTTCTATTGTTGAAAATAAACTTGATACACTTATTGAATGAATGACCATTCTTATATGAAAATCACTGTTTAAAATCGCATAAAAACTTCTCCACACCTCTAAATGAAGACTCCATGTAAAGTCCTCCAAGTATAATCTATATTTTATATTGTAATTAATTATTTACAATCAATATTAAAAGTAAACCTAATATTTATAACTTTAATTATTAACATTGATGCAGAAAAGGTAATACTGATTTTTTGTTGCATATTATTAAATTGTTTTTAAGTTTTGGCAAGGAAGTGAGGGTAGAGATTTTATACAAACTTTAACTTCTGAAATTTTTATTTTAATTGTGTAAAATAAGAAAATTTTTCAATTCCCAGGTGCTTTAGGTAAATGATGAAATGTAACTTTTTTATTTATGTAGTAAATATTAATTGTAAAAACCTCAACTAAACTTAAATATTTTAAGCCTATTAATCTATATTCTTTCAGTATCACAATTTGTTCTAGATAAATATAATTTCTTGCAGACAAAATATGTATAAATATACCTCAGCTCCTGTATAGTTGTCTGTTTTATCCACTAAATATTGAAAGTCTATGTCATGTGAAATAGGCTTTTTTCGAAGTATTACTTGAAAAATTTGCTTTCTTGTATGAGCATCAGGTAAAGGAACATAAATTAGTCGATCAAGTCTTCCTGGTCTCAACAAACTCTGAAAATAAATATAAGCAATTTATAAGTTCATGAGATATAATAAATATATAACAGAACAATATTTTTTAGTGTGTCACATGATTATTCTGATGTTAACAGCAATTCTTTTCAAACTGTAGCATGATTACTTTCAGGATTATTCAAACATAAAAAAAAGTATCACTAATTATTAAAACAAAAATCCCCCCACCTCTTTTAGCAAAGAAAACTATGGTTTGAAAAAATCTAGACAATGAATTTCAATGATGTATTTGTTAAAGATGGATCATCTATTTTTAACCATTTCAACATAAATGTGCATAATGTGAAGAATTGATACTTTTCCCTGTGGGAAAGAAAGGAAAGGGGGTAGTATACTTCATCAAACAAAATGCTTTTTTTTCTGCAGAGATCAAAACAAATTAGTCTGGAGCTTTCTTTTTTTAAACATTTGTTAATTTTTTATATTATAAATATCCAGTAAGATATCTTTGGAAACATTGAACTTTACATAACACGAAACTGAAAGAACAAATATTTTTTCATGCTAACAGATGTTGCAAAAACAACATATATCAAGTTTATTTACATAGATATGTATATAAGCATGTATTTAATAAAAATCAATGAAACAAAAACATTCACAAGAACTTAAAGAAATTTAATACACAAATTTAAAGTTTTTTGAATTTTTGGAAAATATTCTGATATTTTTTTTAGCATTAGATCCTCAACAAATTGTTCGATGTTGTTCATTTCACCATTGGAATGGGCATCTGAATAACTGCGAATTCTTTTCATGATGCTCCTCATTTCAGATGACTTGGGAACAGGAGCTACATTATTCTTTTAATTTTCATCGTCAGAATCTGCATCAATGATTTTAAGCTTTGAACTAACTCCATAATGTCTATCATAATTGGGGCTGTACACACATTATCATCTACTGCAAAAAATTTTTCTAGTGAAACAGTAGGAAAGTCCAATCTGGGCTGGTGTTTTTCATATTTTGTTCATTTCCAGAAGGGAAATCTTTTAGTGTTAAGCAATTTTCCTTTCATGTTAAGAGAAAAAAGTTGCATGAAAATACATAGTAGTTTGTCTGACCTGTCATATTATTTTGTGTTAACCGATATTTTGTGTTAAATGCATTTTACTGTATTCATTTCCTGGACATTCTTATTGAGACAAAACTCATCTTATCTGAAGAAAAAATGTGAACAAATTTTCCAAAGACATAGTAGTTATATTTAATGAATCTCATAATCAAATAAAATTGCATTTTGTGTAAGCCTTTCTAAAACAATTTTAATGGTAATTAAAATTGATTGTATGTTTAGGTGTCATTAATACTTTTTTAAATGACAGAATTTTGTGAATTTACCTGCACATTACTTGTTTATTTCTTATTAACTGGAATATCCACTCTTTGCATGGGTTAAATTTTCAAAACCAAAATCCAGTTAGCAAACATAACATTTTTAAATGAAGGTCAAACCTGATGGAAAACAGTGCGTTTCTTCCTGGATTTACTTTTAGACAGAATTTTATGTTATTTTGCTTCAATAAGGAGGATTTTGAATTTGTTGACTGATGGCTCCTGGGCTTAGAGGTAGCATGCCCACTTCATTTGCCCAAAGTTGTGGGTCCGACCCCAGCTGTGGAATCGATACATTTTCTAGGTGCAAAAATTGTAGGCATGCCGGTCATATGATTATGTGGCATGTAAAAGACCCCTTGAGTATCAATTTGGCTCTGGTAGTCTTCGCAAAATTAAATCACAGCAATATTTAGCATCCGACGAGAGAGCTTGAATTAAAAATCAATTCAAGAGTCCAAATTTGGTAATGAGGCTGCCACTAAGAAATGGTACTCACATTTGGGAACTTGTTGTGTCTGCAAAGGCTAAGTTGCTAAAATGTAGCCCATTGGGAGGAAAAATTGCTGATTGACAAAGAAAAGCAAAATAAAATAAAAAGAATTTTTTTTTTTTTTGACTGAATGATCAGGATATGCAAGAAGTAAAGGTGAAATTTTGTTGGTTTTCAGTGTATCATTGGTATTTGTGTGATGAATTACTTCTCAAGGATTATGTTTACAATAAGGCCTGATAATTTACTTTTGAATCACTGTACTAGTATCAAGTGGATTTTGCTCCAAATCAAATGTAGATGGGTAATATTACCAATGTTCATGTTGGCGACAGCTCGGAATAGCATTTGGTTTTTATAACCGATAAGTACCCCAAAAATGAACAATTTTTTTGGTACTTATGCATTATTGCAACCTATTGGCAAAATTGTATGAAACGAAGCACCTGGTTGTTAATTCAGTGCTTATGACAAATAGGAAATCAGGGTTGCCAACTTGGTGATTGTTGCAATAATATGCAAGTAGCTTTTTTTGCATTGCCAATTCTTTAGCAATCAACATAAAGTTATTGATAGGAGAAACAATTCAATGGCTTGAAGAGAAGTTGACTTTGTTGATGCTCTTATCATGCTGAGACAAATTATGAATTGAAGTTAATATAATAGGAATTTTCAGGATTAAAATATCTTTATCACTGGCCTGTCTAGGAAAGATAGTTGTTCCAATAACGCAGCCCTTGAAAGACGGGTCACTGTTTTATTAAGCACATTATTGTAAACCATTCAAATATATAAGGAGTACTCACAAACAAAAATAAAAATACATAAACACAAAAATCTAAAGCAGTCTTGAGCTAAAAAAGAAACCTTAACTTAAATTAAAAAATGCCCAGATTTAATGAAATTGTACCACAAATAGCTCTGAATATGTAATATATATATATATATATGTATATTAAGAAAGTTTTCAACTTAATAAGAAATTATAAACCATATATATATCCAGGGACATCTTAAGGCCTAGGCCCAGGGCCTCATTTCGTTTTCGACTCTGTCCTTATAAGATCATGATCAGTGGATAATTTTATTGGTCAAATATTATTCTTGTATATATTCTCCGAAAAAAGGGGATTTCAAGCTGCATGTCAACTGGCAAGACTGTATTATTATGTGATGACCATTGTCCATGTCTAGGCTCAATAGCATGAACAATCATTCAATTCTTTTAGTCAAAATGCGGCCATTGATGGAGCTGGTGTGTGCCTAAGTTTTTGGGATTGTGAGTCATGCACATTTATTTGTTTCAAATTACTGTCTGAATGGGTATTAGATAATGCATGCTGTAATTAACATTACTGTCTACTTTTTCATAAGGTTCCAGGGCTTCAAAGTGTCTTAAGATGTCCCTGTATATAACATTTAAACAATCAACATGCATTACTGCAAATTATACTAACATACAAGAAAAGTGCAGTTCAGAAAACAAATACAAAACAGCTTACACTGAAGTAGAAATTATATTAACTCAAAACACAAAAGTCTGTTTAAAAACAGATAAATTAAGGTTTAAATTTGATGAAACTACCATAAACAGTTTCAAACCAAAAAAGCATGCAACAGAAAATCTGAAATAATGTGAAAAACAGAAATAAAATAAAAATAAATATGAAGAAATCTTACACCAAAGTAGAAATTATAGAATGATCTGAAATTAAAAATGATTATAAACCCCCCCATGGAATTAGGGGGGAGTAATATTGTACACTTTATTTTCAATGAATTAAGCAGAATGGTAAGCTCAAACATATGGCCAAACCTGAAATCAATTCTTAAAAGAATACTTTTTAATAATTTATTTGAAAAATAACTTAATTCTGCCACAAAGAGCATATAAACAAATAAATGTAATTATGGTTTAAATATGTAATAATCCTTATATATATAAAAAACTACATGAAGAATAAATTTTAGCATTCAAAGATAGGCGACATATCGCCCAGGATATGAAAAATCATTAAAAAATTGAATTTAAAAAAACCACCTAAAACAAGTATTGAAAATTATTTTTGTGGTACATTGCAGACACACACTTTCTTTTACTAGTATAGATTTTAATTTAAAAAAGAAAATTGATACTAAAATGGTTGATATATGTGGAGTTTAGCTTACTTTATCACGTTATATAGAAATTGTATCACTGATAAAGACTACTTATTCAATAGCAAAATACAAGACATGACTTAATTATGTGCCCTCACAATTTGTTGTTGAAAATCCAGGAAAAGGTAATCTGATTAAATTGCAATCTAGTGGAAATTTAAGAGAAGCTAGTTACAAGTAAAAACTTTCCTTACATCCAATCATTTTTTATTTTTTGAGACACTTTTTAAAATTTAAAAGTTCACTTTTTTAAAAAGCTTTAATTTTCATAGTTTAACAAGACAGACTAAAAAATTTAAATTCATGGTAATTATTATTTTTATTTATTTTATTAACAGTAATTTTCTAGGGCAATTAAGTAACTATAATTTTAAAGATAAATTGTGTACCAGGTGTATGCAAATGAAATGAGAAGATTGTTTTTTAAAAAAAGCAATAAATTTGCGAAAACTGTTAATATTTCTTTATTCCAAATAATATCCATCGCTAGCTACCATCTTTTCCCCATCTTTCGAGCAATTTGTGAGAACCACCCCCCAAAAAATTATCGGTCTTCTGAGGCCAGCCAGTCATTAAGCCAAAATTTGACGTTTAAGAAGTGAAGCGCTGGTCAGCCAATGCGTGTCCCCAATGATGCAAATAGGTGGTAATCGGAAGGAGCCATGTCTGGCGAATAAGCCGCATGCGCTAAGGGCTCCCAGCCGAGCGCCTTAACGATGTCCTTGGTCGGTTTAGCACGGTGGCTAGGTGCGTTGTCATCAAGGAAAATCACTTTGTGCTGCCGTTTCTTGTATTGCTCGCGTTTTTCGAGTATAGCATCGTTCAAATTAAGTAATTGTTGCTTGTAGCGATCAATATTAACGGTTTCGCTGGATTTGAGAAGCTCATAATAGATTGCTGTGTATTTTCTGGGATCAGGAGGGACCATTGTCTTGCGGCCGAAGCGATTCGGCCTTGCGGTCGATTTGGGCGGCTGTCCGGGGTCAACATATGATCGATTACGCTTGGGATTCTCTAAATAAATCCAAGTTTCATCACCAGTCACAATACGATGGACGTATGACTTGCATTTGTAGCGGGCAAGCAACATTTCGGACACAAGCACACGAGTTTTCGGTTTTCCTGTTGACGGTCCGTTAGCTCGTGTGGTACCCATCTACCGACCTTTATTATCTTGCCCATTGCTTTGAGACGACAGGAAACAATGCTCTGGTCAAGATTCAATTATTCTGCAAGATGTTCTTGCGCGTTTCGCCATCATCTTCATCAAGTAATGCTTGCAATTCAGCATCTTCAAATTTTTTTGCTGGTCTGCCACGATCCTCGTTTCTCACATCGAAATCACCAATTTGAAACTTTTCAAACCACATGTAGCATTGCGCACGGCTCAGAGCATTGCCCCCGTATGCTTCTACAAGCATTTGATGCGATTCGGCAGAATTTTTCTTCAGATGGTAACAAAAAATTAATGCTGTCCGCAAATCGTGGTCGGAAGCATAGAATTCAACATTTTCAAAACAGTAAAAAAAAAAAAAAAATACAATGCACGCTGAAACTTGTCCAAATATAAACTAAACATGAGTATCAAAGGTCAAACTATACAAAAATCACGTGTCACGGTTTCGTATTGTTTGCATATATGCGTGGCGACATCTGTTAGCAATCGTCTCATTTGATATGCATACACCTGATAATGAATAAATAATCAAACTTGTGATATATTCTTCTGTTGTTCTAGTAAAAGTCACTTGGTTATCATTAATGAGATTTTTAAACATGTCTAGTAATTTTTCTAAATTGATAAATGATCCTCCAAATTTTTTTTTCAATTTATATTAAATAATATATGTCTATTGTGAGTTGAATCAAAACAATATGTTAATGGAATATAAAGTTATGTTATACAAAATAATTTTACTTGCTATAATTTTTTTAAAACTTTTGTGAGTATCAGATATAATGCAACAATTTTTTCAGTGCATTTTTTTTCTTCAATGAATAATTGTAGCAAAATTGTCTGTTTTTTCTCTTAAAACCAAGCAAAAAAAAAAGGAAGGGGCTACAAAACTGTGCAATTTTTGCTATTTAGTATACACACCAGCAATATTTAAAAACCTCAATCATACCTGAATTCATTAACACAAAATGACTCATTACATTTGAGACAGAAAATTTTATTTCAGGATGAGTTGGATTTTAGTTATATTAGGTAAGGAATACATAGAAAAGCAATTGGAGAATCACTGATTTATGGTATTAATATATATAAATAATCATCATTGTCATATACAGCATTGCTTTCAGATACAATTAGAAGTTATATAAATACATGTTAGAAAAATGTATGATGCCATTAAAATGATTTTTAACTGTCCAGCCCCCCCTTCACATTTTTTAAAAATCTTTTAAAAACACCAAGATAATTTTTAATGAACACAATAACATTGGAATTGATCTTTTAATACAAAAAGTTTAAAAAATTAGTCCCAAGTCAAAATGTAATATATTGTAATAGTTAATTTATGCTTTATAGTACACACATTTTCCATTAATATCATAGCTAGGATAATCTTTTTACTTAACTTTTTCTTAGAATTAAAAGTTTGCTATTGTTAAATGAAATTTATTTAATTATTGTTTTTACACATTTTTTTAGTAAATAAGTTAAAAAGCTGTTTCCAGCAAAATTTTGTATAAAAAGTTATCTAATGTGTTCTTATTAGTGTTTTAGTTCCAAAAAATCTTAAATAAAAGATCTAAACTTAAAACTGCATTGATGCAATAAAAATGTGAGTAAAAACATTCTTTATAGTTAATACTTACAGGATCAATTCTATCTGGTCTGTTTGTTGCTGCAATAAGACATACACCTTGTTGAAGAACATCAATTCCATCAATTTCTATTAAAATCTGAGTTACAACTCTATCGGTCACATTTGAATTCCCATTTGAGCTAAATGAAGCACATATTAAAAGTTTTATCTGATTCTAATAAAACAATAAATGAGTATTTTATTTACAGTAAAGAGTAAAATTAGGAAGACATGATAAACTACCAGTCTTGTAGAAGTAGATAACTTATATTTAAATAAATTCAAATGAAGTAAGTAATATTAAAATCTTAAATTAAATGATATATTTCTAAAACTTTCAATAAAAGCTTTATGAATACATTAAGAAATTAGTTAATAATCTTGTTTGCTGTTGTTGCTAATCCTCTACGGTCTGTCGAAATCAGACAAGATCAATTAAATCGTTGACTCTCAAAAAGTCAAGCACAAGAAGGAGATTAGTGTAGATATCTTTGCTTGTGAGATCCATCTAACATATTATGTGTTCGGGGAAAGCCTGGTGATCTTGACACCTTGGACAGATGGAGAAGATCTTTTTGTTCACAAAGAATGAGAGGCGCTTGATGTGATCACTGGCAATATGAGAGTATAGTCTGGGAGCATCTGTCACACCTGAGGGCTAGGGCCAGACTGGATCTATTGCCCGCATACCAATGATGAGTGGAAGGCACCCTCCACTCCACTAAATTTTGAGAGTTTTTAACGAGTATAATTCCAGATAGGTAAGGGAGGATATGGAGGGAGTTAGAAGACTACAGCCCTCCTTCACTAATATGATTGCCATTTCATTGCAGTAAAGTTTGACATGAGATGGGATCCACTGAAAATGGATATCATGGTGCAAGGATGTATCTTTTAGTTTGTGTAAGATGGAGACTCTGGTTTTGTTGCCAACAATAAACCATTTGTAAAGGTATTGAAGTGAACTACGGCTATGGGAGAGAAACCAAAGATCACCGTAATTCTCCTTAGATAGAATGGTCACAAGTGCTGTGTCAATTGCTATTAGTTCACTTCTGAAAACTGAGCAGAAATCTAGATTGCATTTTTTCAGAGACAAATTTTCCTGGGATGAATCAATATAGATACTGCTACTGGCTTGGTCAGATATTTTACTACTATCAGTATAAATCTTGATTGTATCATTGGGGATGCTGTTAATGATCTTGAATGCTATGTGTCTAAGATGGATAGAAACAAAAATTTTCTTAATGACAGGGAAACAGGTTGAAATAGAGTCCTACCAAAGGATTCAAGCTACATTGCAGTGAAAAGGGCTCTACTTCTCCTGTAAGAAAGTTCTGGGACTCGACTGAAGGGGCTGTTTTTCTTCGACCTTTGCCTATTTACACAGTTATTCAGGTACATAGGCGTTTTGTTTTGTTGGCTGAAGCTAGAAAGTTTGTTGAAGTATTTGACCAATCTAGTCTGTCTACTTGTTGCTTGTATTTATAGTCATTCTTTTACTTTTTAAATTGGGAATGTTTATATAATTAATCCCCTATGGTGTGCTAAAAATAAAATGTTTCATAATAACTTGTCAATTATTTTTAATAAAAGCTCATATACATAGATAGTTATCTTAAATTATATGATAAAGGTTCTTGAGAAATTTAACTACTTTATCTTACAAATTGAATCCAAGTACTGGATACATAGACATTTTTTTCCTCGTAAAAGCATTGTTATCTCTTAGTCATTTGTTGACTATTCTTAATAATAAAATATGATTTACCCATAAAAAAAGCAACAAGGAATTAAAAATTAAGAAAAAAAAATGCTTTAACAATTTTTTTCCCATAGTTTACAAATTTCTAAAAGTATTTAAAGGGTTCAGGCATAAAAGGTGATAAAGTCCTATTATCATAATGATTGAGAGAAAAACATGAAACATTTTGCAAATTTCTACATATTGTTCTGGTGAATAATATATCACTCTACTATATTATATTAAACAAATAAGCAACTTTATTCAAATTTTTTTTTTTAAAAAAAAACCAATTATAATCAATATCAACTTTTTAAGCAATACAACTTTTTATGTATTTCATGATTGTGATCATTGCTTTCCAAATCATGTTTTGAAACATAATATTTCTATATTTGATTAATTAATTACATGGTATAAACCTGTTTTCATGTACTTAAAGGAAATGTACTATACTAAAATATTTGGTTTCAAAACCAGAAGCACTAAAAATTTTGCATGAAGAGAAAGAATATGTTCATTTGAAAGGAGACATAGTTAGCGCAAAATTTCTTAGATCGTATGATTTTGAACCTTATAACAGGAAATAAGATGAATCCATTTATAATTTTCTTAAAAAAAAATTTCTGTCAAAAGCATGCAATATTTATGAAGGAGGAGAGAGAGGGAAAGGATTTTAATGTACATCACATTCTGAAGCAACATAAGAGCTATTGACATAGGACCTCATAATTTAGAGTCACATTCAAGTAACAAGGATGACATCTAAGGTCGGCACCCCTTTTCCAAACTTCCCCACCATGCCAATGGGAGGACTTTGAGTTTCAACAGATTTACCATCAGCCCCCTAAAACGACTTGTCTTATGTGGTACTAGGTTTCAAACTTACAACTGATCAACACCAGCCACGAGTTTGCGACCAGGATCACTCCGCTATAGAGGCCACAGGGTGTGTGAAATAACCTACATAGATTTTATTTTCTTATTCATATTTAATGTTTATTGCCTGGTTGATAGGAAAAAAAAAAACAACTTAACAGTGACAGTCTTTTTTATAAGTAGCAAACCAACTAACAATCTTCCCTAAATGTGTATATTAAAATTCATATAAATTTAAGATCCCCAATTTTTTATTTAAGTTCTGAAATAATAGAAATTTAAATGTTTTCTCTCAATATATCTATAAATCTACCATTAAATGAGTAATTATGAACCATTTTGTAAGCTCTCATGTCGTTATTTTTGTTTTATATTGATGTAAAATACACTACAAAATTTTTCCATCAGATATTCTTTTAGTTCTATTTCCCTTTCCCTCTTCATTAGTTAAAAATCATCAACTTAATAATTCATACACAATTTTCATTAAAAATGAATTCACTCCTCATATCAACACTGGATTATAATAAAAAATACGAGAACACATATTCCTGTCTCTCTACACAACATTTAATGCACTACTTTGTTACTTACTAAGTTTTACTTGCAGTTTTCCTAACGAACATATAATGATTTACAATAGATGTCATTATCATCTATTGCAGCAACTTTTAATTACAATAATGTAAAGTTAATTGATAATAAACTTACTAGAAAAGAATACTTCAAACTCCATCAAATCGGCACATGCCAAGTTTTACACTGTAATTTTTCATTTATTGAATTAAGATTGATTTACAGAAATCAGATTGAGCTAAATATAGTTAATAATAATAATAAAATAGAAATAAAGGAAAACTAGACATAAAACTCTGAAAAAAGTAAGGTTTTTTAGTTATTTTTTTACTCAATGATCTTGGTTCTGTGCAAATAAATGTTTATTATAATGCAAATACTGAGTCAAAATTTCAAAATATTATGGAAAGGAAGTATTAATATATTTATTCTTCAACTAAATTATTTTGCACATACACTTTAACATTAATCTACATAAAATTTTTGCAGTATGCATATATCATTGTTACTTTTTTTTTCCATATTAGTAATATATTACCTTCCCCTTATAGGAACTAATGAGTCAATCTCATCAAAAAACAAAATGCATGGTGCAGCCGCTCTGGCTTTTTTGAATAAGTTTGATATTGATTTTTCAGATTCTCCAACATACATATTAAAAACTTGAGAACTCTGAAAAATAAAATTAGCATATCTTAGTGCCAAATTTTTCATTTAGATGAATAATATTACTTTTAATATAGATTCAAATAAGTAATTATGTAAAGATTTATGTCAATTAAATGATAAAATAATTGAATTAAAATAAAATTTGCCTCTTCTGAATATATTACAGTTAGCATTAAAACAGTAATAAGGAAATATTGTTTGAAATAATTTTCATAAGACATCTTAAGAACTCAGTAACTTCTTTATAAAGTTAAATTACATTTAAAAATTACAAAATAAATTTAAAACTTTAAAAAAAAAAAAAAGATTTTTTTTTGCAATGTGCAGAAAAGGCCGCATTCAGTTGCGATCAACTTAAAGAAGTCTTAAATCAATTACAGAAATGTATTTTAAAATTTAAAAAGGATTTAATCCTATTAAATAAGTATATAACCATTAAGTGGTTATCAATTCATAGATAGCCATGAGTCACAAACTGAAAAAAAAATCACATTGTTTGACATCACATCACAAAATATACACTTAGCATTACAAATATAAACAAAAATTTAAATTATATTTGTAATAAATGTTAATTGTATTGGTAATAAAACTTATATAGTAAAAGAATTACATATAATTCAATACTCAATAATTTTATCTACTGTTTTAAAACTGGTACAATTGTCAAAAAAGAAAAGTAAGTGCATCCTTAAAATCAATACAGCTGGATAAAATTGGTATCATTTATGGTTTAACTAATTTCTAAAAAAGAATTTTCCCATTGTAAAACACTATTTTTTTGATAATCTGATTTTTCATCATTAAATTAAAACCCCAAATCTCAAATTCATGACAATATTATGAAACATTTTTGAATCATTGTTTAAAAAAATTGGTCCCTTAATATTAAGTAAACATCTCAAGCTTTTGACAATAAAATATTTTATACTTGACACATCTCAAAGATGTTTACACCAAAATACTGATATCTTCTCAAATTTTAAAAATATAAAATAATTGAAAAAAAATTAATATTAATGTAGAAAACCAAGTTTATTAAATAGTTACGAAAATAAATGTCAATTGTAACAGACCAAAATTTTTACATTTCCCAAGACACCCGTATACAAAGTTTCACATCACTGTTTATAATTGTTCATAAAATATTCATGAAAAAAATTTACAATCTACAATCCCAATTTTTCTCTTTTAAGGATTTGTAAACTATTTTTTTAAACTTTGATTATGGATATACTTATTCCACTATGTTAGGGGGGGGGGTGAAGAGAAAGAAAACCATTATGAATTGTTTGCAACAAAGTAATCCAGTATGTGTGGCTACAGTTTTCCCCAAATACCTCCTGTAATTAATGATCAAATACCAATAAAATTAGGGACTTAGGATATTTAGACCATTTATTTATTCCTTTCTATAAAAGTATTAGGTTCCAAAATGGGAAAATTATTCTTTAGAAATTAATTAGGCATGTTAGTTAAGTTATAATCTGTTAATATAATAATTTTAGTTTTTTTTTTTAGCCATCAACAGTGATGTTTTTTTCTAACTGTGATGAGAATTGCAGAAGTTATTAAGGGTGTTCTCATATATTTTTTTAGTTGTACAAATTAAACTATGTCCAAAAGTTACTTTCTAATTCAATTCAATAGTGGAAGAAATGAATATTTTTATATTTGCAATGAAAATACATAATTACTTTAATATTAATAAAATTAAGTTGACTCTCTGAAGCCAAGGCTTTGGCAATCATTGTTTTACAACAACCTGGGGGTCCATACATTAAAATACCTCTAGGAGGAATAATTTTGAATCTTTTTAGTTTTTCAGGATATTTCAGGGGCCAATCAACCATTTCTTTCACTGCACTTTTAACTTCATCCATACCTCCTATATCATTCCATTTAATCTGCAAAAAAAAAAAATCCTGAATTACTTTTTAAACTATATATAAATAAAAATATGCATGATAGCACAGACATGAAAACAAAAAGCTTAGTTATTTACGTGCAAATTTTAAAATTAATTACTTTCAAATAATATATATATATATATATATGTTAAATACAAAGTGATATAATTGTATTCAAAGTATTTTTATACTATGCAAAATTCTGTTTTCCACTCCATTTTTTAGATAGATAAATATTCTTTAAAATTATTTTTATACACTTGTTTTATGCTTTGTAAATTATGAATAGTTTATCTTGGAATAGTGAGTTAATGCATATAAAAATATGCATCTTAAGCATTATGGTTGGCTTTAAAATATTTTTAGGGTTCTAAAAATGTTTTTGTAGAAATTTGAAAAAAAAGAAAAGAAAAGAAGTTAATGCAACAAAATACAAATGAATCAACAAACTGGTGAGACACTTTGGAAATAAAGTGAAAATTTAAACAAATAAAACATATATCATGCAATCAAATTTTAAATATTCAGTATAATAGCTCGATTCTTATCATATTCATTTATGTGGATTCAATTTAATGTAACCAAAACTGCTTTTAATAAAAATATAAATTTGAAGGTTCTTCAATACCATTTACTTTATAATTGCAAACTCTGTATATGTTGTTGTGTGGAGAATATTTATAGTGTAGTAAAAAAATTCATGCAATCAATAAAAAAAAGCATTTCAACTTAATTTTTTGAAGATTTAATTTATGTGGAGTTTTCATGTAACAATTACCTGCATAAATGGAGTTTATTCCAACACACACACACAATTACATAATGCATACAATACTTTATAGTTACATAAATTATATATTTCATTTTCTTCTTTTAATTTACTAGAAATATATTACACAATATGCCCCCCCCTCCCTCACTTAAATTTACAATATGTCCCACTCGGTTTTGATTTCATTAAAACAAATTAAGCAAGTTAAGCATCAACAACAATAATTTTTAGTAATTTGTTTATGTTAATTATTATAAATATATTTCAGTTTTATAATCATAGCAGTTTTTTCAATTGTTCTGGTAGATAAACTCACAAGCAGAATTTATAAAAATTCAACACTTAAATAAAATTTGTCCAATTTTAATAAAATAAGATTAAAATCAACATATAGTTGATTATAATTAAAATGATAAATATCTTACATTAGGTACTTCAAAATTAAACTCTGTAACTGAAGAGGGTTTAACATTCTTAAAACTCTTCTGAAGATCAAAGAACGTTATTCTCCAGTCACAAGAGGTTTCTTCAATTTTCTTCAAAATCGCTGAAAAAATATAAATAAAATATGAATGTGGTATAACACTTTCTAGTGAAATAAAAAATCAAAATATAAAAGTTGACAATACCTTCAGCGCAAAGCCGATTCAAATCTCCCCCAGTGAATCCATGAGCCATGTGAGATACTTCACTCATCTGATCAACACTTAGATCATTTTCATACATTTTGAGAATATTCTTCAAAATCTAAAAATTAGTAAAATTTTAACAAACATAAGCAACATATCAAAACTTCAACCAATATTTTGATAGAATAACAATTACTTGTTGTCTACTGATTGGAGATGGAACTGTTAATCTAATTTCTGCATCCAATAGACCATGTTTTCGTAAATTTACAGGAACAGAAGCATCATTTTTGCATGTAGCAATTACTACTACATCATCAGAAGAGTTCTGAAAAGATAAAGTGAGCAAGATAAATTGAAAAAATTGTACATTGAAATCCTACTAACAGCATAACATCAAAAATATCAATAATCATTCAACTAATTTTACATAGATTTCCCCTAAAATTAAGATATTTTACTTAATCAAATGCAAATCTTATTTTTACAGCAAACTTATAGCATAAACAAAAATCCAGTAAAGTCCAATATAGCTTTAACATTTTTATGATTATACCTATACACTTTATTTATTACAAATGTGTGTATGAAATTAAATACTCTAACTATATTTCATAAAATTAGAAAATTTAATTTTTTTTTACTTATCACATGTTTATTTTTCTTGTGCAAGTTACAAACATGTTACAATAACATGTACAATTTATATGTTTAAACACAAATGGTCAATTTATATAGGATTCATCATAGTATTTATCAGTAGCATGTATGTATTTAAAATAGAGAATGTTATTAATTACTTTTACTATGTACATTTGATAGAAAATAATATAATTGCAAATAAATATAAAAGTTGAAAAAATTTAAGCAAGATTGTTTACTTATGGTGCAAGAGACTGACTCCTCACAAAATTATATATATTGCATTCCGCTTAAATATCATAAATTACAATCAAGTATAATTTGAAAAACAGATACTAATATTAATAAAACTCTATATTAGAATGCTTTTGCCTTTTACCTTATAAAAAAATATTTTTTGAACTAGATATTTTCATATTAAAACTAAAAGTAAGTATTTTTTCAATTTTGCAAAATAAAGCATTTGATTGAACAATTGTTTATGGAGAAAATTGCAACAGTTTTCTAGAATTGAGATGTCAGAACTTATGAGTGTGAAATATAAATTACAAGTCATTTTAATTTTTATCTAAATTTTATATTTCTTTTCGTTCTAATTCTTAAAACAGAACTAAAAATACACAGAGTTAATTTAAAACATTTTAGAGAAAACAGTCACATAAAAAGTTTTCCAGTAAAGCATTGAGAATAAAATTAATGTATTGGAACTTTTGAACTAGCAGTATTTATATATATATGAATAATAAATCAAATTTGCTTAAAACAATTTTTTTTTTCTATTACATACTGATTTCACAAAATTAGATATATTTATTCAAACATAATGTCTATGTTTTATAATATAAATTTTGTAAGTAAGATTTGAAAATATTTTAATAGCAGTCATATTAAAGTAATGTTGCAACAATAGTGGACAACTAAAAAAATTTGAGAAAATTTTATCAGAAAACCATTGACAAGGATAAAATCAAAGTTTATATTTTGCTGATTCTAATTTTTATATCAACCAGCAATTAACTTATTATGGCATGAAATGTGAATGAGTGAGTTTTTATTAACATCCCCTTCGAAAGCAATATGAAAGCTATTGGCAATAACCCTTGTAATTTTGAATCAGTCAAGTGACAAGGGTGACAACTCACCCGGCACCCTACTCTAAAAACATTCATACCACACCAACATGAAGACTGAGCCCAGAGATGTTTAACCAGCATGAGTATGCATCAGTGGCATCCAGACTTGAACTCATGACACGACAATGTTTGCAATGATTTTGTGATCTTGACCACTAGACTACAGCGGCAACATTATGGATTTATACTGTTATAATAATATTTTTTTGGAGGGAAAAAAGTGTAGAGTAATGTAACAGGTTTTGCAATAGAGACACATCTTGCATATTTTGTCATAAGGTTTAGAGATCAAAATAATAAAAAAAAGCTTCATATAAAATTTGTTATGTATGGGTTGCATATCAGTGGAAATGGTATGGTGATATAAATTTCTTTTACATGATTTTCTGCTTGTATGCTATGAGGAAATTAAATTCAGTTTCATTACAATAACAAAAACCAAAGAAATAACTGTATACCCAACACCTTCTTAGTTATTAGATCTGTACTGCATGGTCTTCATTTTCTTCTTCATTTCAAGTATCATTTACATTATTACTTGTATTTTTGTATGATTTTTAGTAATAAAATCAACAACTTGTTCAAAAGTATTAAACAAATTAGAGCAAAACAAAGTTTTATGCAAGTTGAATGATTTGGCATGAGATTTGAATTTTCCAAAGAGAAAAGTGCTCAACTTGCAAAATCATGATTTACAAATAGGAATTTGTTCCTACATTTTCAGAACACAGAAATTGAGAAGTATTCTCCAAAACATTTGTTTGACATTACAAATATATTCTTGGATAGCATTCCTCAGTGGCAACTTTTTGTTGTGCTTATATTTGTGTAGCTCACTCAGTTTATTAAAGGAAAACATATGAAACTTTCAACTACTTCCTTATTAACTGACACATTTTACCCCTTAAAACATTCTAATATCTGTTTGCTTTGAATCAAGGTTAACATACATGCTTTTATGAAAGTTCCATCACTGTGTTCAATGAGTAAAGAACTGTATTAACATCAAGGGGCTAGTATTGAGCCTACATGGATTGGTATTGGATAATATTGGAAGAAAAAAGAATAGATATGGTCCTCCCAAAACAAATTTTTGAGAATGTTTAAACTACAGGCTTATATAATTTTATAATAAGGAATTTTTTTAAAAAGGAAGGCAGTTTGAAAAAAAAAAAGGCCCCCCCCCCCAATTACAAGTTTGCCAATGTTATTTAAATGACAATAATTTTAAAATGAGTATTAAAAATAGATAACATTAGTGAAATAGAAATCCTTCACATAAATTTCAATTTTCATCTCAAAATAAATCATTGTCTCTATACATATACAAGAGAAAGGCAACTCCCTTATTTACTCATCACAAGATTTTCAAACCATTAGACATACAGACTTCAAATTTCGCAGGTATGTTTCTTTTGTTAAAGTCTGCTAAGAAAAAGTTTTGTGAAAATTGATTCAAACCAAGCCTAAAGATAAATATGCTTACACTTTAAAAATTTAAGTCCTGTTCATCAAGAGGTAAGGGCTATAAGGTTTATTTTTTTAATAAAATTGAAAGTTAAATGCCAGGATTTAGATATCAATTACTTAAATAACTTTATACTCATACAACACCATGAATCACCCAGTGAAGAAGGTGGGCAACAGCTGGAATATATGTGTACCTAGTCATTTCACAAGTTTTGATACAAAAGTAAAGGAATTAAAGTAAAGAATCTGCAATCAAATTTAAAACTAAATCTTGTTAATTGTTTATTTAACCATTATATTGAACATATTGTACCTTTTATTCAAAATGATCATTTTTTGACTTCATACAGGCTTCAATCCTGTTTGGCTAATCATCTGTTAAGGTATGCACAACTTCCATGGGAAATTCAGTCACTGCTTTCTTTTAAAAATGTTTAAGACTCTTCAAATTGGGATGCTGTTTTTGACACACCTTTGTCTCTAATATTGACCAGAATTAATAGTCAAGTGAATTTAAATCCTGGCTGCTAGAGAGGTCAATTTTGTGTTCTATGAAGTCCACCATGTTTTCTTTCAACCAATACTGGATCAACTTCACCTTATGAGCTGGAGTAAAGTGCTGTTTAAAAGTTTTGCATACAGAGGTTTCACTATTAGTTCTAAGGTAATGTCTAGATAAATTTTTGTGATGGTTTTCACTTAACAAAAATGAAGCCCTGAGATGTCTTCATAGCTGACACCTCATTAATAATAGAACCATATGATAAGCTCTCTGTATGCTTTTCTACTGTTTAGCTTCTTGGGCAATCCTTGTGTATACATGGCTATTTTGGTGGTTGAAAGATCCTTCAACGTCAAAACGTGTTTTTTATTCGTAAAATGATTTCATATGTGGCCATCGTGAGTGTTCTGCCACCACAGGGCTTTTGCATCAAAGTACCTCAGATGCTTTAATTCCTTTGTAAGCAAATGGTCAATTACTCTTCAAAAACCTCTTGGTTTAAGGTCTTTGTTTACAATGCAACATATTGTTCTTTTTTATATGTCCATCTGCTTAGCAAAAAGAGTCTTTCTCAACAAAGATTCTGACAAATTCTCTCTGTGGCTGCTTTGATGAGAGTTGGTGTTCTCATTGAGGGCAGATGGTTTTTTTACCATGGTTTACAATGCTGTTGGACTCAGAAAATAACTGAATTTTCTTTACAATTTTTTGAACAATATTACAAAAGAACCCTAACAATTAAATTTAAAATCATCTGCTGAGGTAGAATCACAGTTGACAAACTCAAATTTTTGTACCAGAACTTATGGCATGACTAGGTACATACATGCAAGTCTAACATTAATTTCATAAAAAATATTTTATTTTTAAATATTAGACTTCATTATTATCATTAAGTATCATACTGCAGTTAGTAATACGTAATTAAATACTGATTGATCAGAATATTTGTGTATGAAGTAATTTTGTAGATTTTGTTACGAAAATAAATTATTTTAATTGAAATTTAAAGATAATTCAAACAAGGTAACACTTTACTAAAATTTACCAATATATTATAAATAACATTAGATAATTTCTTTTGCTGATAATCATATTTGCAAAGTTCATCAATGTCATCTATGAGTACTAAACTTGGTGCACTGTAAAGAAAAGAATAAGACAAGATTAAAATAGGGTGCTACGCTTTAAACAAAAAAAAAGAAAGAAAGAAATTTTTTCAAAAGAACTTACTTATTTAAAATTTCCTTACAAATTCTCTTCATATAATGAGCACTCCCATTGGAACTATAAAGAGAAAGATACTTCTTAATTTAATATAAAAAAAAGATAATAAATACATTTAATAAGCAAAAGCATGAAAAGTGTGCAATATTATTATGGTGTGCAAATTTCATTTTCTACTAATTAGGTATCTAGGATAAATGATTTCATACAATTAAATATGTATATGTAATACAGATAATATTCTGATTGCTTTCGCATAAAGAAAAAAGTATTTGCACATATTATATTTATTAAAATTTCATGGACATTCAAAAATTTCATTGAAATTTAGAAGTTTCATTTTTAAAATAAAACACATTTTCAAATGAGCATTGTATACTCATTTGAAATGATCAACGTACAGACAAACTAAGAAAAGTTTCTCAAGAAATTTTTCACTCAATTTCAAATATACTATATTTCTCATTTATTTTATGTTTAAAATGATAAATGCATACTGAGCCAAAATAAGTTTCTTGACATCAAAAGTTGATAACTGGTGTTCATATTCATTCTGAAGAGCTCCTGTTAGTATACTTTTACCAATTCCAGAAGGACCAATTATTAAAATGCCTCGAGATGAAGGAACAGAATCTAAAAGAAATTTCATTGATAATGTTTCAATAATTAAATATAATGAAAAACAAACATTTTCATAACTGAATCACCATCTTCTTTGCTATATTTGGGATAAAACATAAGACTATTTTTGTGTCTTAAATTTTATTAATTAATCCCATTGTGAAGTTATTTTCAGAAGAAATAAAGATTATAATATAATTTAATTAATCTAAAGTAGTCAAATTTTAGTATTATTTCATTAAAACATTAAATTTAGTGAACAAAAGAAAGTAGAATTGAACTTTTTCAACAATATATTAATTCTAAAAATAAATTATGTGTTATAAAAAAAAAAAAAAAAAAATAGTGGCATGTAAGTAGGGGGGTCAGAGCTTTTTAACTACTGTTACATAGATCGGGGTTTGAGGATTTTATGCTGTCAGTCTCAAAGAGCAAGACAATTCTTCAGGAGCGATGAATATTTATTGTCGAAAAACAATCCTTAGAAATGCAGGATACAACAGTAACATTTGCAAAATAAACCCCAAAAGGTATTCATACCTTCTACAACATTCAGAGACAATTATCAATGTTAGAAATACAAGTACGTAATGTATTCACAAATAACTCGATCAAAGCAACTTTTCAACAGCTCAAGACAATACTGACTCTCCAATGGTCAAAACAATACTAACTCAGTTTTGGTGAGTGACTCCTTCTTTATATAGTCTAAATGAATTTTTCATGATTCTTATATCAGGCCATAGATTGTGATATAAGTTTTCTCAGGTAATTTTCAGAAGCATCCATGTGGTCACAAAAAGTGATTCCAACTTGGCTCTATAACCAACATTTTGCGATTGATTGAATATTAACGTCGCACTGCTCAGCTACACGAGGGCTTTTGGCGACGGACCACGTAATTTTGAACCATGGTCAAGTGACGTGGACGACACCTGAGCTGGCACCCCCTCTCCTAACTTCCACACCACACCAATGGGAGGACATTTCAGCTCTCGACAGATTTAACATGCATCGCTGCCCTACAGGGCGGGTCCAACATTTTGCAAAGTTTCCATTGAATCACCATTATAATGTAAGGAATGGCATTGCTTGTGAATATTACAATTTTAGCATAAAATAAATACAACAGAAAGTAAAATTAATGTATTACACATCCAGATACAAATTATTTACACTATTTTAAGCATTCATTACACAAAATTTGTAACATTATAAATTTAAGTGATTTTTCATGAAAAGTATTGTCAAATTAAAAAAAAAATGTATAGTAAACTCGATGCACTATGTAAAAATTTTCTCAGAAAAATGTATTCAGTGCATTTATTTATTGAAAATTTAAACACTTTCACTAGAACTGTTGTATATTGCTTAGAAAATCTTTAAATTTTAAGCATTTCTTTTATCCTAACTATAGTATTTAATTATAAATAACTTTCAGGTATGCTTTATATAGATTATAAGATTTAAATTGCATGTTAGTGACAACAAATACAATTTATCTGAAAGGATAATTAATATGTTTAGATTATCAATGAAAACATTTATATAATAAAAATATAAAATTGAACAAAATTATAATAAGATTTTTTGTGATATAAGAGCCAAATAATTTGAACAACTATTTTTTTTTATGATCAGCAATAAACAGATTAATAATGAAAATCAAAGCAACTTGATACAATACAATAATGAAATGGAAACATAGAATATCATGAATATACAGCAGCAATAAATTCTAAAAAAAAATAAGCAGAATAAAATAAAACAATACTTAATTTTGTTATATATATATATATCAGTTATTAATATCAATATGTAAGTTAGAATAAGGGATAGGCAAACCTTTAAATTGTAAGTTAGTATTGTGTACTTGAATTTTGAATTAATTGTTTGGTTTAATAATTATCTTCCTAATGAATATTTTTTTACAATAATGAGACACTGATAAATATTTAACAAAACTAGCCATGATTCAAGTGCATTTTAAAAATCATGGCTGAGATAAGTACTCATACAAACACACACACACATTTAGTTGTTTCTCCCTCTGTGTCTTTGATGTCAAGCTATTACATCTTAAAAAAATTTTACCAATAGTAATACCAACATACTGTTTTGGTATGCATGTCAGTGTGATAAAGCAGATAACAGAGTGATTTTTTAAGAAATATATAAATACAGAGAGAGAGAGAAAAACATCTTTTCTCTATTCTTCTGTATCTTTTATATTATAAACAAATTAGCATTATTTCCAATAAGTTCTTAGGATCTTAATAAAAGCTATTTGCATATATTTCAATAAATTATAAAACAATAAAATAGATACATCTTTTACTGCTTAAGATAACATTTGAATTATCAGTAATTTATCAGATGAAATGTACACCAAAACTTTATTTCTACCATGTGAAAATTCTGTTCAATATGAATTATTTTTATCAACATCAATTATAAAATTGGTTTTTCTTTACCAAATAAAGATCATAACTATTGATCATACATAACATTCACTTGGAATACCATTTTTAAAAATTTAATTTACTTTGTCTGAAATATTTTCCAATTTTTGATAAATTAAATATAAAGATATCCTCATAATACATTAATATTAATAGAAAGTATTTAAATTATTATATTAATACAATTTAAGATAGTTCTTTCCCTGAATTACTTTATAGCATTTTTATTTAAGAAACACTACACATCATATTTTGTTTTCATTCATTCACCAATTTAGACTATTGTTAAAAGCAAACTCATGTGTGTATTGAAATTGACAGCCCCCCCCCCCTCTTTTGTTTTTTTGTTCAAAAATGGCACATGAATGTTTGAAAATATTATGTAAAAAAAAATAATATTTTTTATTTTGGAAGTATTTTAGAGAAGTATTGCTCAATAATAAAAAATTCAGACACCAAAATTTTAAAAAATTTTCCTAGTTTTTCATCCAAATTTAAGGAAATTTTTATTAATCTTATAAATGAAAATACATTGAAAGATTGTGTGTGGTTCATATAACTGCTGAATAATATACATATTTTGAAAACTTTGATAAGTATTTAATAGACTTCAGGAACAATATGCAAACAAAATACAGGAAATGCAAACTAAAAACTTCAGTACTACACATAAAATAATAAAGAGTATATATATAGAAAATAAACTTCCTGTAATCAAATTCAAAAACTATATTTCTCATATAATCAGAATCAATAATTAAAAAGGCAACATAATGAATATATTGTTATATTAAACTAATAAATATATTTTTCCTAAAAAGAAATCTTTTGATTTAGCTTCAGCTTTTTCTTAGTAAAATAACAGATTTCGGTACTTACATATTATTACGACCTTTTGGTGACATTGTAAGAAATGAAGCACATGGTTGCCAATTCAGTGTGCACGACACATAGAAAATTGGGGTTGCCAACTTGGCGAGTTATTAATAGAGTTGGCAATCCAAGCGATAATAAGTAAGTACCCAAATTTCTAATAAACAAATAAGCATAGTGATATAACTAAATGCCATTTTACCTTTGTTTAAGATTCGATTTATAGATAATTTGATGTCATTTACTTGTTCATCTTGGTCAAAAATGTCTTCCATTTTAAAAGTCAATTTTCTTGATTGTAATTTCTTAGAGATTTCCAAATGATGAATATTCAAATTTTGAACTATAAATTTTGTTCTTGAGTTAATAAGACAGAATTCTTTTTTAATGCATTTTTTTCCAGTACTATTTATATCTGAAGAAAAGTAAAGGTGCTGTGGATTGTTTGCTTTATTCTCTGAATGAATTTTTGGAGAAGAAAGTGGAGTAGAGCTTTGAAATTTGAAAGTTTTGATATTACATTTTTCACTGAAACTTTCTTCTAAAAGAGAAATTGAATCACAAGCAGAAGTGCTTTCAAGTTGTTCTTCAGATTCTTTCCCATCAACAGTGCTGGAAACTAATGCTTGTACTGTAACACAATATGGGTATCCTCTATATTCCAAATGTAATATCATACCTTCTTTTACATATACTTGATCTGAAATTTAAAAAAAAATACCATTGAGAATTTTAACAGTAAAAGCTAAATAAAATTAGTTCTTGCACTCAATTTATATTTTTAATGGATTTAAATTACTGTAAATAAGTTCTAAACAGTAATGGGAGATAGGGAAAACATTAAAATAAAGTAAAAAAAAATGAAGTGTATTATTTTATTTTTTCAACAAAGTTTATTATAGCTCATATATTTATTTCTCATAACTAAAGAACTTGAGACACTCTTTAGCAGCCTCAGAGAGAGAGAGAGCATGATCATGAAAAATGTAATGTTTTTTATTTACCCTGCCTTTTAAAGATAGCATAGAATATTTTTAATTTGTTTTCTAATAAACTGGATACTTGAGAGTTAGCCTGCTCAACCAGTTTCCCAAAATGTGATGGAAAAAACGCTTCTGAGTGCTCAAACACAACAACCTTGTTAATAAGTTGTCTTATTTTTCTTTTTGTGTTTTTGAAAAATGATTAAAATTTGAGACACCTTCTAAGAAATATAGGGAAATATTTTCAATGTAACACAATGATTCCATCAAAGAAAGAGTGTGCTAATGGACGCAATATTCCTGTCTAAAAAAATAGATGTCCTTGCCTGAATAATATAATTGTTGCTAAATATTAAGTTTATTGAAATGTTTCTTGTTAAATTAATGAAATTTAAGTGATAAAATGTTCTTAATTATGCAAATAAACATTGATGTAAATTCTCTAAAATCTTCACAAATTTGTTGACTGACTAGCTGATACATAGGTATTTAAAATTCATATACACTTCTTGTATTTGATATTCATATACACTGCTCTGAAACAGCAAACCAATTCATTAATCATTACAATAATATACCTTTATCCTTTGCGATTTTAATATACTGCATGCCATTAAAATAGTAACACCAAGAAGGAGGGTTGATAGAAACATCAAATTTACATGAAAGGAAGATGTTGGGATATGCAAATGATCACCATTTAAGTGCAAATGAATGATGCAGGAAGGAGAAATCTCTTCCTGCATCATGGGATTAAACAAAGGTAAGTTATACAGCAGGTTTCACAACAGGAAATTATATTTGAATGTTGGTTATTAATCAGAAGATCATTTTATGCCTTGTATAAAAAGAAATGGCTACCAGCACATGTATTAACAGTAATGTGACTTGTTAAGAGTATACAGTTCCTCAACATTGTTACTCATGTAGGTCCACAACTATCTTGTGAATATGGAATAGATGGGTTTCAAAGGGTCATACTAAATGCCATATGAGACTTCAACACTAATGTCAGAGAGGATAAACACATTGTCAGGTTTGTCTTGATGGATTGTATGGTCACATAACAGACCTTGAGTCAGGAAGTGAGCTTTATTACAATATAAGAATCTTTGTAAAAAATGTGGTGATGTCGTGGTTGCAGATGTCCACAGACTTTCAGCACATTGACTATTATTGTGGCTACCCTTTAAATTACAGCATAGGGACACACAACAGCAATCATCCCCTCAATGAAAAAGCTTGGATACAGGAGTGCCATCATGTTGTCTTTTCAGATGAATCTTGGTTCTGCATGCAGTACCATGATGGATGTATCTGCGTTTGGAGGAAATTAAGAGAACACACATGGCCAGCTTACATTTGGTATTGTTGCACAGGTAATGCAGTTGGTGTAATAGCATGGGCAATCATTGAGTATATGACACAAACAACTCTTGTTGGTTTAATGAGTAACCTGAACAGCCAGCATTACATTTCTCATATTTCAAGGTCAGTGACTGTGCAGCATCTTTAAAAGGCCTCAGAAATGTCCTTTTTCAACAAGATAATGCAAGGCTGCATGTTGCCTATTACAGTTCCTTGTATCTACCCTCTTCTTTCTACCTTAATAAAAAGGGTTTTCAACTAGTGCCCTAGCCAGCATGTTCTCTTGAATTCTCAAGCATTGAAAACATTTAGTCATGGGTTGCTGAGACTGGGCTCTCGAGCAACTATGATTGACAAAGTGTGGCATTGATTTGAAGCAGAATGGAATAAATTGCATCTAATCCCTTGCATAATCTGTTATCTAAGCCCAATTTGATTTGATGCATAACTGAATTTAGAGCCATTTTTGTTGCCAGAAGCAATTTATAGCTATGTGTACTAATTTCACAGATCCTGTACACCATCAAATTGCTACAAATTTTGTCATGTTTCTTTTCTTACTATGCTGTATGCATACAATATGTAGTTCTGTTATTTTTTTTCCTTCCTGGTTTTCAAATTCAATGACCATTATGCATTATTATTATATGCAATCATTTCAACATTGCTTAAAGATTGTTTAAAATATATTTTAATTTAACTTTTTTATCATTGTAATTAAATATTTAAAAACAGAGTAAATATTAAAACTTGCTTTTTTTTTGCATTCTGAATCCAATTAGATATATTGTTAGAGATATGTTTTGTGTGTGTACATTGATTATTTTTCTAATACACAAGATAAAAAGCAAATGCTCATTTGTACTAAAAAATTAAAAAAAAAAATAAAAAAAAAAAAAAAAAAAAAAAATGAATTTTGACTTTTTTTCCTTTTAAAATCCCAGTTTAAAATTTAAAGAATATATGATCATCAGTATGCTCTTAGATCATATATTTAAGAAACTGATTGAAGTTGTACATTATCAATAGCAAAACATTTAAGGGACCATTTCAATAAATAGTGCATAAAAAAAGAATATTTACCTAGTTTTTGCTTCAAATCTGCCATAAAAGTATTAGAGTCCATGAATACTCTATATTTAGAAGGGAACAGAGTTACTTTATCCGCTTCATATACATGTCCTTCAAAAGGTTCCACTGAAAGTTCAGAATTAGTATAGTGTTTAAATAAAGAAAATGCAGGTAAGGCAGCACAAAGTTCTTCAAGTGATTCACTAGGCCAATATTTTAGAAGAAATTCTCCATTTACACCTGTTAATAATAATGGCAAGCCTGTCTTTAGTTGAAATCCTTTAAATTTTGATGAGGAAATTAAAACAATATGTCTACCTTTTGAAGGAAATACATTCTTATCACCTGTAACAAAAAGGAAGGGGAAAAAAATTACAAAAATATAAGTAAAATATTTTCACATACAATTTTTTTTATACATACTATCATATAAAAATAAAGGATCACAGTCTAGACAAATGTTTTTGAAAAATAAATGAGATGTAATATATATTAAAATATAATAGCCAGTTAACTGCGAAATATGATTAACTTTACAAATACATACATAAAACATTTTTTAGTTTGACTAAAAGAATACTCCCTTCTACTTTAAAAATATGATTTTTACAAGCTGTTAGAAGTTTTTATATACCTCATTAACAAGGAAATTAAAAGAATGATTCTTTTAGACAAGCAATATATATATATATATATATATATATATATATAAAATGATAGTTTATGCAAAAATTACAAAACATGAATTCTATAATGAAGAAATTTGGTTTAGAGGTTTGCTATTGCTATCTAATTAAATAATGTTGATAAAAAAGCAGCATTGTTTTAATTCTAAAATACACACACAGTTTTAAATAATGATGTCCTCAGATTAATCAAATCAATCTTGCCATTTTAAATTATTTCAAAAATAGTGTTTTTTTTACAAAAATATTAAAATTAACCATCATGCAGTAAAATATTTTCAGCCAATAGTGCATTAAACTATTTTTGGCCAAATAGTCAGCTTTCTGGTTCCCTCTCTAAAAAAAATTAGAAAATCTGGAAACATAAATAAATTTTTTTTTAAATTCTTTTTGCCCAATTAGGTGGAAGTGAAAATGAATCCATGATGCAATGTCTGGCCTATATGGTAAGCATGTCATTAGATTCCAAATTGAATGAGATTCTACATCATCTTTGTGAAAAAAAATGTTTCTCCTTATGCACATACTACACATTTGAATACAGTTATAGATATTTCTGTCCAAGGCCATATTTCAGATGTTTTTTCACAGAAATACCATGGCAATCTTACAAAATAAACAGAATTTTTCTTCTAGTAACTATTTGTAATCATTCCAAGATCCATGGAAATCCTGGCTTTGACCATCTCCTAGTGCAACATGTATTATAATAATAAACCCCATTTTCATTGCATGTAATCAAGGGATGGGAACTTTCTTTAGTCTTGAAGAAAATTCTGAAAGCACTTTCTATACTTACTTTATTAGAATCTCTGTTAACTGAGCTAGACTTTATAATGTAAAAAAGTCTGGTGTTATGCAATGATCTTTGGTTCTTTTGGGCAAATGATTATCAAGAATTGAAACTGACCTCCAGAGAGTCATCCCCATTTTCAAGATTTTATGACTTAATACTACTTTTTTATTGTATTTTGAAAGAAAATGACTTCAATCACATTTGGATGAATTGATCTTGCTGCAGATAATAGATTATTTACTATTTGAAGATGTTTATTCAATAGCTCAAATTCATACAGTTCTAGATAGATGTAAATTATGGAATGACGATTTAAGACCACTTTTATAATTTATTTAAACAAACACACACACAAAATATTAAGGTAAACTATCAAAGTAAATAAGAATCTTCTTGCTCTCATGCATTTTTGATGGCAGAAAGCTTTTCAGTCATTTATGTATTATATTTTGGTAAAAGGAAGTGATTTGGGCATTTATATACAAGCCCATTGACCTATTAAAAGTTGAAGATTTCTTACTGCCTTATTTTATAAAAAAAATAACTTGCCAAATAAATAAAATATTGAACAACAATCACATTATTCACAGGTGGCAGCTTATATTAAATTGATACATTGTGCTTATTAATGCACTCTTCCTTTGATAGAATAATTCTGTAACATTGGGTTTGATTTTAATCTTTTATTACTGTCCCACTTTGAAGATGCAAAAGGCTATTAATGACACAGATCTTACTGTTTTGAACCTCAGTCAAGCATGACATCTGAGCTGCCATCTCCAAATTTCTACACTACATCAACATGAGGAGTAAAAGTCTCAACATATTAAACCTACACCAGCCTCTCTACACAGTGTGGTTTCAGTACCACCAGGGCTTGAACCCATGACTCATGTCTGTCGGTCATGAGTTTGAGACCTTGGCCACTCAGCTTTGTGACAGTCTCTTAACAAAAGTTACAATTAAGACAAAATTAATAAACAAGCTTATTGTATTCAAGCACACAAGCATAGGTATGTTTTTTTTTACTATTGACTATATATCACAACATTTGGAGATAGTTTTCAATTAGACAAAAATAGTCAACTGGCTGATACATAAGTACCAGAAATTGTAACAGAAAGATTTGATTTAACTTATTCATCACTCATTCTTTACAATTTTTTTAAGGTACCTTACCATTAAAAACATGTCATGCATTTTCAGCATCAAATAAGTACATTTGGCAGCTTTCTTTTACAAAAAGCTTTGGGTTCAATATTTTGTATTTTTTTCAATACCCTTTTTTCTCTCTCTGAGTTACCTTACAAATTCTCTTCGTTATTAGATTAGAAAAAAACATAGCTAAGAAAGAAAAAAAAATATATATATATAACAGATAAATAAAAGCATAAGAAATATGAATTTCACCAAAGAATTTAGATAAAAATAGATATGAAAGTGATAAAAAGAGAGGCAACTAAAAGGTTGATTATTCAAGCAACCACATCTTTCCTTTTGAGAAGTCAAGAAATAATGTATTATGCACAATAAGTAAGAGCCTTAATAAAAAAAAGAATGTAATTCAAATATATTCATTTATAATTATGGGTTTATGATAATGTTATTGTAGAAAAAGCTTGCTGCAAAGCACGAAAAGAAAGAAAATTGTAAATGTTTATATTAATGTGGATTTTTAAAAAAGAGCTTTAATGTACAAACGTTAGAGAATATTTATGACAAATTATATAATAATAGGGGTAAAGCTAATTCTTGCGAAAAGAAATGACCAACTTTACACACTTATTTTCATATTTCTACAATACAGAAATTTTATATTTTTTCTTACATCAGAAAATATATCTACCGTGATAAAATAATCTTACCTTTCCAACGAGTAGGATTTATTGTATTCATTGCAAATTTAATGTTTTCAACAAAATATTGAAATTGGAGACATCAGAAACATATCAGCGACAAACGCTTCGGCCACTAAATTTTTTGCACTTTCTGTATTTATGTTTTAACACGTGTTTTTTCAAACAAAATCTACTGGTAGTGTTTATTATGCAACTGCGCATGCTCCCAAAAGGTGTCTCCAAATAGAGACGAAGAATAGTTCTGCGCATGCGTACATAATAAAAGGAATTTGAAAATGCTACTATTTTTAGCACAGAGATGTATTTTTGAAGTTTTTGTTTTAAAAAACTAGATATAACCTATTTGACATTTATCATATCTCACAATTAAAGAATTTTGTTTGCTTTCTTCGACTGCTAATTTATATGACATCACTGAGGATTACACATTACAGGAAAATTATAAATTTTAATCAAAACCAAATTTTGAAAAAATTGTTTTAGATGAAAGATTTAAGTTGGTCTGAAAAGAAGAAAATCAAACATTTTAAGAATTTTTTTTTATTTTAAAATTTTCAGGCACTTCATTTCTCATGTAGTACAATTTTGAAGCTACGGAATCAAATTCTTCTAATTTTTTCTTTGATTTTTTTTGTTTTGTGATATGTTTTTAGAAAGATCATAAATCCAATGCAGATTTTAAAAAAATTTGCTTCAGCGTGTATTTTAAATTCATTCTTCAGTTTTAGACAATTTTCAAATAATAGTTAAATTTGTGTTTAATTAAAATAATATCTAATTACTAGTATTATAAATTAATTACACTGGGCAACAAAAAAGAAACATTTTTTTTTGTCTCAGAAAGGAAATTATGTGATTCTGATAGCATTTTTTCTCCTGAATTCAAATATGATATCGATTTTTCTTCATCACGCAAGGTTTTTGTGTGAGAGACAGGCATTTATAATTTGAAACACTTTAATATTTTCTATATTCTTAAGTGCACGATATTCGAATATTCGGACTCACCAAGGAATTAAGAAATCCCGATTTCCTTTTATATTTCGCCTGTGGAGTATCTCTTGATGGTCCAACAATAATCGGCCAGCATATTAGCATTCCATTTGCCTTGATATCTCTTTTCTATCGCTGAAATCTCCTGATGAAAGCGTTCCCCGTGCTCATCGCTCACTGCACCAAGATTTTCCGGGAAGAAATCTAAGTGCGAGTGCAGGAAGTGTATTTTTAAGGACATATTACAGCCCAAATTTTCATAAGATGTTATAAGATCATGAACAATATCAAGGTAATTTTCTGCCTTTAGATTTCCTAAAAATTACATTTTTGATGCTTGCGAAGCTTCTTTCTCCAGCGGATTTCATAGTTCCTCAAACTTCTCATCATGCATTAGTGATCGTATTTGTGGACCCAAAAATATCCCTTCTTTAATTTTTGCTTCATTAATTTTGGGAAACTTCTGTTTTAAGTACATGAAACCAGAAGTACTGGCTTTCACGAAATTCTTCATTAATCCTAGTTTGATATGTAACGGAGGTAGATACATATTTTTAGGATTACACAATGCGTCATGTTTCACATTTTTCTGTCCAGAAATGAATGATTCGTGTTTAGGCCATTCTTTTCTGATGTAATGGTTTTTTCTGTCCCTACTATCCCAAAGACACAAACAACAACAGTACTTTGTGTAACCAAGCTGCAGACCAAGAATAAGTGCAATTACCTTCAAATCACCACAAATATTCCATTCACACACTGCATATTGAAGCTTTGCCTATATAAATTGAAAGTTTTCATATGTTTCTTTCATACTAGAAGAGTTAGCCACAGGTATTGATGGGAATTTATTTTTATTATGCAGAAGCACTGCTTTTAAACTTGCTTTGGATGAATCAATGAACAAGCGCCATTCTATAGGGTTATGTTAAATACCAAATGTCTCCATAAGAGAGAAAATGTCATTACAAAACACTAAGCCATTTTCTTCAGAAAAATAGTCTTTACATTGAGAATGACGATTACGTTTACATATCTGTGTATTCTTTTGAAGAACATTCCATCCTTTTAGCCGGGAACCAAGCATTTCAGACTGTTTTTTGAATAACTTTAAATCTCATATGAGATCGTTAAGATCTTCTTGAGTCAATAAATGAGGCTCAGATGAACAGCTTGGTTCAAAAAAGTTGTATCACCACAAACTGTTTCTTCTTCTTCCTTACTTCTATCAGAATCTGAGCTCTCTTCATCTAATGTCACATGTTCTAGAGACTTTGGTATGGGCAATTCTTCGCTGTGTGGAACTGGTCTCTTTGCAGATTGCAAGTCAGGGTACACCATTGTATGTTTCGATTTTGACGTAATCTCTTTAATGTTTGTTAAGCAGAAATAACAGAGTAGTGATCTTTGGGTTCCCTCCAAATCATAGGGATAGCAAATGGCATGTGGCATGTGCCATTCTTCCATGCAGTGAGAAGCCTACTACACGATAAACAAAATATATGTGGGGCCCACGTCCTTGTTTGGTCCCCCACTTTACACCCAAAATAAAATTTATAACACTTTTTTACTAATGGAGTAAGGTTTCGCCTTTGGGACTTGAGCGTCACTTCACCACAGATATAACAAAGGTTGTTATGGTGATTTAAACAAGCTCTATGCATTTTGCAACTAACAACAAATTAAAATAAATAAATTTGTAAATACGAAACATACAACAATCCAGACACAAAGCACTCACAATTACGTGTTTACTGGTTCACTAGTATCTCACAACTGACATCGTTCTAATGAATGCATGCTAGTCTGTCCATGTCTGTGCCTGTCTGTTGTGTCTGGTGCCAAAGTGTTTGTACATGTCTGAACTTGCACAACAGTAACAATGATACAATTTGAGTTAACTCATGTGGTTCCATCCCATTTACAATGCTCTAGGAGTTTTTATTTTACAATGGACAAATGGTCGTTTATTAAAAAAAATATTTAAATACATTAATTGAAATTAAAATAAAAAAAAACTGTGGGTGATGAAGAAATTCCGAATACATATTTGAAAACGCGATAAAAAACTGCATTAAGTACAACTATTGGTACTCATGAGACAAAAATCATCTTGACCAGTGTTATCAGTGTTGTTTTTAATTTTGAGAATGTTTCTAATGGAGAAAATCCTCTCTCTCTCTACCCCCTTCATAAATTTGACTAAGGACAAATTTTAATGTTATTAACTTTTTACAATGCAGGAAGAAGAAAACAAGTACAGTAATATTTATTCACTTAAAATAACTAAAATATATAATAGTTGAATAGAAAATAAATTAAGTGATTTATAATTATAAAATGCAAAACAAAAAATATTTGTAATCCACAACATAAAAAACGACTCACCGAATCGAAGTTATCCGAATGGGAAGAAAATAGGTAGGTGTGATGTACATGTATTGAAAATGAAACTATATCAATGTTATAGGAATTAAATGTTTTATTTAAGAAGAATCCGAAAGATAAATGATGCTTTGGCCCACCTCTAACCCTGATGCAGGCTGTGATCTAGCAATGCATTGATTGTATATTAGAGGGATGTTTTCATAAATGATTGCTTGGCTTTCACGTTTCAATTGGTAAGTCAAATTAACGTGATCCAGGGCCGTAGACGCTCCTGCTCATTATAGCCTAGAATGGCTCTATCGGGGAGAGTTCTGGAGATCGCGCCAGCCATGGCAATGTCATAGAAGGACGAAGATAATTAGCACAAAGGCATAGCATGTGCTACCGAATATTATTCTGTTGAAATGTAAGCATAGAGTTCTATAAAAAAAAGGCAGCAATACTGGAGTAAAATTTCGTTGACGTATCGTTGTGTTGTAAGGGTGTCGTTGATGTAAACGGAAGGGTAAAACAATATATTTTATTTGATAGTTGAACAGTGACGATTTAAGCTCCTTTTGGGCCCTGGACGCAGAAGATCTGCAGGCCCCTTTGGCACTGGAGGATAGAAATTTACAACCAGAACATCTAATTAAGTCCAGCTTATCCGGGCCCCTGGCTGCCCGCCCCAAGCGCCCAATGCATAAACCTTCACTGTAGCTTAACAGCTATCAAATAAAATACATCCCATACTATAACTCTTCGTTTTTGCGCGGTTTTGTGGTGGATGGAAATTTGAAATGTAAGCCACAGGGGCATAACCTACACTTCCGCAGACCGGTTTGAGGTAGGGATTCCAAATTATGACTGATTCAAAGTACGTATTTAACCAACTGGGGCCCAAAGCCTGACTTTGCAGGGGACCCTGATATTCTCCGTTACGCTGCTGGTTGTTGTTCATGGACGTTAATCATTGTTCTGGACGTTTCCAGATATGCCTTCTCTAATAAATGATTCGAAGCGGAACTAATCACTGAGATAAATTCTTCGGTTGATGAAATTTCCGTTTGAAAGTGCATGAGGGAAGTCGGCACAATTATAATGATCTCCGTAACTTTCATTCCCATTCGCTTACTCACTTATCGATATTTATTGCGATCAATGGTGTTTGAGATTTACGTCATATCGTTGATAATATCACATCAGGGGTGTGTGAACAACGAACGTATGACCACTATGTTCTAATGTTCCATCGCCGTTCTCGGTTGACCACTATTTTTTTTTAGTTTTGTATGGATTTGGTTTGTTTATTTCTGGCATTTTCGAATGGAAGCATCATTCCGATCGAAATATCGACTTGACTAAATTACTTTCTTCAATCCTTAGCATGATTTCCCTCAAACGATGACATGTACTCATTCTGTTCATGAATCCCTCTGCAAAAAATTGGTACAATTCCCGAATCTCGACGGACAGAACCACAATCGCATAAAGCCATAACGTTGGAATACCCTCTGTTTGGTACACTAACTGGATACGCGGAAACTTTAGCTATTCACCCACTACTCTTTAAAAGTTGATTAGTTTCACATTTTATTTTAAGGCAGTTAGTTCCACATACAATTTTATATCATTCGGATACCTTCTTGATATTTTTTATGTTGTATAATAAATTCCAAATGATGTATTTTATTTGCATTTTGTATATTCTTCGGTAAATTAATCACTTAACAGTTTCTTTTTTCTCTCATACTATGTCAAAAAATAAGCATATTTTTTAAAAACATTTTTGAGAGGAAATCAATTATATAAACACAAATCAGCAGTCAGAAATGTTATAAATATTGAATTTAATGAATTACGTTAATTTTTATTTTCATTGAAAAAACGTATTTTTTTCCGAATAAATAAGAGAACTCAAAAGAAAACTTTACAAAAATGTATATTAGATTTGAAAAGATAATATTGTACTTGCAGTTAATTATTATCTTAAAGTTCTGTTTTTGTGTAGTAATTTTAAAACAGGGAGACAAGCATAGTCAAATATCGCAATTGGGACAAAAATATCGTGTTTCTTTTTTCATCTGTTTTCCAAAATCGTTTCTTTTGGAACAATACACAAAACATTGCCTTGTTGGTCTGAATTTTTTGTCGGTGGGAGGAATCACTTATAAAAAGTTTTTTTTCTGTCAATCGTAAGGGACTGAGAAGAATTCCTGGTCGTCCTTTTTTCTCATTTACCGCCCATGTCTCTCAATATATAATGCGATGTATAATATTAAGCTTGAAATTCAAATGAGAGATGATTTTCCTCTCAATTTCTGATACAAAATGAAAGCATTCCACAATGATGTATCTAAAAGATTGAAGGATATTTTGTTGTATTATTTCTTGCTTCTTCTTTTTTTTTTTTTGTTATTGGGTAATTTGTGAGATGCTGATCCATTCTATCTACACCACAAGAAAAGTTCGATAACAAACTTTCATTACTTCCAGAATCACTTACAGATATTTAGACTCACTACCTGAGTCAATATTAGAATTATTTTCTGTTATGATCCTCTCATAATCACTCATTTTTCTTCTATTTTAAGCTGCAAATTTAAAAGAAATAGTGTTTGTAGTTTGCGGTACATCGATCTAGTAAAAAGAAAATTTCCGCCTTATCTAGTCTAAAAGAATGCATTAAAACCTAACCTTGAAACCGGTTTCGATATTTTTTTGTAATCCTAAGTTTACTCGACTATTAGAGACATCTGTTAGAAACATTGCACACTAAACAAGCAAAAAATATAGGCAATTAGAATAGAAAAAAGTGTTTTCCCGAGCGCCTTTCAGGCAAATCAGGGAAGTACCTTTCCAAGTGGCGTTTGGGCAAAACTGGGAAGTAGTTAAAAATGTTCACAAAAACTGGTCTGGGTCACCAACACGTGGTTCACAAAACCACGTCTAGGTCACAAAATTTTCTGTAATATATTTTCTTATTACAAAAGAAGCGTTTTGTTCAATTCTAAATGGTTATTTGAAATTTTCCTTTCATCATTTTATTAACAACAATAACCCACGTAACATATAGAACAACAGAACCACAATACAAAATCAGACGTTAACATAACAATCAGCAAAATATTCAATAATTATTCAGGGAAAAAGTTATCTTTGCCACTGTCCTAAGCGAAGTAATTAATTACTTCGTCTTAAATTCTTTGAATACCCCCATCGGATATAGAAGATGCGTTTAAAATTCTCTTTGTTAGGGATTACTAATTCCCGGGCTGGGCAAGGTCGACTCAGCCTTTCATCCCTATTGCATTGGGACGATAAATGAGTACCAAGCTTGCTTGGAGACTTAAGCAATGGAGGTCTCGCTTCAGATTGACTACCTGATCGGGACATCTGCTCATGCACCTCAGCAACCAATGGTTACGTATACTGGGATGAGCACAGTAGACCCTGGCCCTCATGGGCTGTGGCGTCACTGGGTTTGAGGGATTACTAAGAATCTTTGGCACGATTTGCCATAACTATCCAACGTTGAAAGAACTTAAAAGTGGAATTACTAATGATTCTATTGAAATAAATTATAGTTTAAAATAAAAACTTAAAAACACGCTTTTATAGTGAATCGAACTAAAAAGTAAAAAAATAATTTTTAATATAAGAATAAAATGATTAACGAGAAAATTAATGCCATTGGGATAAAAGCGTGAGGGGGGGGGCTCTATATTAATTGTTATAATTTCTTATTAGTTCTATTCCGAAATGCTGAGTTAGTGTAAAAATGTAGCATAAAGCACACCACGCTTTTACCACAATGACATTAATTTTCTCGTTAATCATTTTATTCTTATATTAAGAATTATTTTTTTACTTTTTAGTTCGATTCACTAAAAAAGCATGTTTTTAAGTTGTTTTTTTTTAACTATAATTTATTTTTCATTTTTTAATTCAATCTACAATAAAAGCCTACTTTTTTTAGTTTTTAAAACTATCATTTATTCTTTGTTGAATTTATCCTTGAGTTTGATATTTGGAGCCGGAATTATATGTGGCTGCTGGAATTAGTCTTGCTCTTCAATGGATATTAATTAATGGGCTTGAAGTGTATTTATTCTCTCCGTTTACGGGGTCTTGGATGAGTCCCATATCGTTATATTTCAAAGATTCTGTCACTATAGATACAGGTCTAACTAATAAAAGTATGTGAAGAAGAAATATTAAGTGTCAATAGTATTGTCACCTTTTAAACGTATTGCTATAATGTTAATTCGTATCATCACTTCTAAACATATTACTTTATGAAAAATAAAAAAATATTAAGCAGTTAGAACATAAATTTATCACCTTTTAAACGTATTGCTATAATGTTAATTCGTATCATCACTTCTAAACGTGTTGATTTATAAAAATAAAAAATATTTAGCAGTTAGAACATAAATTATTTTTATTCACATACACGTGTCTTTTTTCCTTTCTCAAATAAAGAGCATATTTTAGTTTGTTTTATTTGTATTAATAACAAGCGTTTTCATTTTTAGGGGCACACATTTTAAAGAGGTAGGGTCTTTTAGTCGCCATAACTGGAATTAGTCGCCAAATTTGGAAATGGAGTATGGAATTAGTCGCCAAATTTGGAAATGGTATATGCAATTTGTCGCCAAATCTTGAAACGATATAATGAATTGGTCACCAAATCTCGAAATCCAGAAAATCGTTATTTTTGACGTTCCTGATCAGGACAATGGAACAAAATCTTGAGTTTATTGTATTGTCATCGGTCCTTCACAAGTGTGCAAAATTTTGAATTAATCTGATCTTTTAAAGTGGATAAAAATCGAGTCAAAAGATTCCATTACATACAAGTGAAACTTATAAAAGCGTGTTAAAAAAAGTATTTATTCCTTTTTCTCACCATGAAATGATGGGCACTGTTTTCCTCTTTGTTTTACTTTGATATTAAAGTAAATAAATAGAAAAAGAATTTACTAAGAAATTTATTTGTAAATAAAATTTTGATTTTTAAATTTACTTTGAAAATCAAAACTGCTAGTAAAACTGCAAAATGAGAGCATTTTTTATTCACCTGTTCACGTTTCTCAATCATAATTGCTTTTAACGAATCCTGAATGTTAAAATTATTTTAAAATACTTCTAAGGCCTCCAAAGAAATGTATCTATTTTTTTTTTTTTTTTTAAAAAAAATCTGGGTATTTAAAACAAAAGTAATATTTCGAAATTGTCATTTAAAAAACAATACAAGTCAAGTTTTCCCC
>BMAV01022580.1:0-242597 GCA_019973955.1 Trichonephila inaurata madagascariensis
TCTATTTTAGAAAATGCGTGCGAAAAAAATACTTAATATTTATAAAAAATTTTCTATGCTTATGATTTTTAAAATTATTATTCTTTTTTTTAAACATTTTATATTTTCTGAAAATTCTTTTACAAATAATATTAAAAGATTCAAAATTTAATTTAAATTTTAAAAAGTTATACCTGTTTAAAAATTGTTTATATTTCAGACCTCTAGAAAAATTTCCCCTGGGTTCCCCCGGTGATAAGGCTAACGGGGTTTGGGGTGTATTTTTTAAAATTAAGAAAGATCAAGTGAAGAGGATGATATCTCTGTACCATAAATTAAAATCAAGAGTCCACTGAAAATTGTGGAGCAATAATGGGTATTGCTGTACGTCAAATAAAATTTACATCAGAAACTATCACGTATATCAACGAGCAGAATGGGAAAAAGAAATACGAAACCCAGTACGTTTCATCTCTTTGGAACATCGTACAAAATTTTGAATCATGACCAATATCCTTATTTTACCATAGATCAGGGATTCAAGAAAAATTTCGTGGTCGTGAAGTCGTCGCGGGGTCATGGTCATGAACAGGTTGCCGATGTTATCAAATTGCAGGTTTCAAACATAATGCCACAAAAGACACACCATGTAGAGGGTCTAATGCATGTTAAACATGTCAAGGCTTAAAGCCCAATAGTTGACGTGGTTAGGAAGTTAGGAGAGTGTGTGCCAGCTCAAGTGTTTTTCTTGTCACGTGACATGATTCAAACTTACGAGGTCCTTCACCAATAGCCCTTGTCTTGCTTTATAGTGTGACGTAAAAAAAAATCTCACTCACGCCTGAATAATTCAGAATCTTACCTAATTACTCTCCTAACTATTGTAATCGTATTACATTGTTTTTTAATGCAGGATTAATATATTTTAGGGGTACAATTATTCGAGATAAAAAAGGGATAAATGAAGCTCTAGAAAGCTTTTGAAGATTAGACAGTCATTACGACTTATTGACGTCTCAATTAGGTGAGAAACGAATTAGTGGATGTTTGGGATGTTGTTTGTTTATGCACTGTTTTCTTCCTTATGCGATCTTTTTATGCATGAAGATCTTTTTTGTGTTTACGGATTTGTCTATGAATGCAAGAAAGTTTTTAAATTAATATAACTTTTCGAAATGGCTAGAAATTTAATTTTTTACTTAGAATAATTTAAACATGTAAAAAAGACGTTTTTTTTTTGTAAAAAATCACATTTAATAGAAATTGCACTAACATTTCACAAATCAGTGGTTGATATACATAAATATAGTTCAAGTAAAGTTGAGAAGTAACAATAAAAAAGATTTATACGCTTCAACTTAAAAAAATACACATATATTGCTTTTCTATTTCGAACGTGCATTTTGTCTTGATTAATTTAATTCTGCACTACCTGTATCAAAATAATATGTTTTTCAAATCATGCACATTCTGTATGAGAAGTATATATCTGTATGTCTTGTATTCTGTATCAAGATAATAAGGTTTGGAAGTCATGCATATTCTAAACGAGTAGCACACATATCTGTATGTCTTGTATCCAATATCAAAATAAGTCTTGCAATTATGTATATTCCTTATGAGTAGCATATATCTGCATGTATTGTATTCTGTATCAAAATAAGTTTTAAAATACATGCCTATTCTATATGAGCAATATATATCTGTATGTCTTGTATCCTGTATCAAAATGAGTTTTGTAATCCATGCATATTCTATATGAGTAGTATACATCTGTATGTCTTGTATACTGTACGAATTTAAGTTTTACAATTCATGCATATTCTATACGAGTTGCAAAAGTCAGTATATTTTGTTTATTTGCATTCGAACACTGGGGTTGAAACATAAAAAAAACCTAAAAAAATTATATTATTAATTAAATTTGCAAAAGCATTTGCTTGACGATAAGTGAAATAAAAGTTTTAGAGGCACGTCAAATCCAATTATTAAAATAGGACCGTAGTTTCCTAAAATTAGTTTTTGCTAAAAAATATTTCCTTTTTTTTCCTGCAAAAAGATTGCTCTCTCTCTCAAAAAAAAATACTTCCTAAGTTTGAAATCATTCTTTTTTTCCCCTTTTTTTTTTGAAAATATTTTTATCATAGTTAGACAGATAAGAAAAAGAAAAAAATAGTTATAATCAATTAAGTATTCATTGGAGAAGTGATAGATGGTCAATATGAAAAATCAAAAATTTTAAAACCTAATCATAAAATTTATGATTGGAAACTAATCTACGTTTCACTTCAGATTCCAAGAGCTCAAACTCTGTTTTCATCTCCACCTTCCTGATAAAAACACGAAAAATACTTTTGAGTGTATGAAATCTTTCAAGTTAATAAAATGTCATTTATCAGTGCAATCATCGTGTAACTATAGTAGCCAGGGAAGTAATTTATATCCTTCCAGAGACCGGGTTGAAGAGGATGTCGCTTCTAGTCGAAAAGATTTAAATAAGTAGTTTTATTTTTAATGCTTTTTTGTAAGGAAATGAGTAAATGTTGTAATTTATTCAAATGTCAGAATTTTTCTCTCAAATGTTGAAACAAATGTGACGAGAAATTAATTATTCAACAATATTATTTCATTGAATAAGGTTCTGCTTATTTTCGTGTGAACGTTTCATAATTTATTTGTAATCAATTTTGCATTAACAAAGGGATGGTATGATTCATAATCTGGGAAAATAGCTATTTTGTCAAAGGTGTAGTAAAATTTCAAAATATATTTACTGCTAGGAAGTTAACGTTTCATAAGTTAAAAAAAACCCCATATATATTTATTATCGTAATTTAGAATATGACATATCCATTTAGTTTGATCGATGAAGTTACCGAAATATTTACGTAATAATGTAAAATGAGAAAATAACTTTCTAAAAATAAATAAATAGTTACAAAACTCACAATGAAATTACTTATTTTATAAGTTTTATCTATTTTATAAGCCAATACTAAATGAGTAATAAACTTTCTATAAACTAAAGAATTTTACACTTATAAAAGGTAAAGCTTTTTATATAAAATATAAAATTCACAAGAGTAAGTAATTCTAAAATTCTATAGTTTCACACAAATCTCAAAACCTTTTTATGTCAAAACCAAAAAATTGAATGACTTATTAACACTTACATTGCTGTCCTTTTCAATCTTTTTTGTATTAACATGGAATAAGAATTAAATTTCACTTGATGTATGAGTTTGGTTCAATTTATTAAAATTTAAATATACTTCTTTCCTTTTTTTAGAAGTTTACTCTTACTTTCACAATAAATTTGTATTTGAATGGCTTTAAAATGCTTCAAAAATGCTTATGTTTTAAGGACCCCCTCCCATTAATTTTGAAACTTTCTATATTATTTTTAATTTCAGGAGATAATTAACTTTATATTGTTTTATTTATATACTAATTAATGTTTTCATTTAAACAAAATTTATCACTTTACTAAAAGGTGCCACACAGCTTCCCTACTTAATCTAGAGAATTTCTTACAATCCTCTTTGTGTCATTCAGTGACTTTTTTACGTCTTTTGAAACGCACTTTTATGAAATTTTATTCATATTAATTAATTATTAATGGGATTAATAAAAATGACAATTATGGTTAAAATGCCATTTTGTTACTCGACAACGCGCGTGATTCAAGTTGTCGCGGTACTTCTTCCTCATATTAGTTGAGGTAGAGATCTCGCTAATCATTGAGGTTGCCGGGGGAATCCGAACGCATTAGTGATTGAGAAGCCATTAAATCGGACTCGAAAGGATAACCAAATACTATTTGCAATAAATAATTAATTTAAGGTATCCGACTACGTTCGGAACCGCGATTTTAAAAAAGCGTATAAATGGATGATTATCATGATATTTAGTGTCACTTAGATTAGAGAGAATACATGTATAAAATTATTTTAAGGACATTTTGACAAAAAAAAATTATTTAAATACAACATTTTGGCAAAAAATTAACTTAGAATAATTTTTTTCCAAATGTTCTCCTTTTGTAAAAAATGCTTCTATAATAATATTTTGCCTGTATTTAGTTCAGACCTCTCTACAGAGGCTCAACTAGAATTTTTGAAAAATTCCCATTATTTTCAGAAATACCACCAATTTAAATAATTATTGGCTTTTTTTCTTAAAATTGCACCGCTCTGTTGTCGTAAAATATGGATAAACCCACTTCTAAGTTATATATTTCAAAACTTCTAGTTGAGCCTCTGTACTGAGGTCAAAGCTATATACAGGCAACATATTATTATAATAGAAGCATTTTCACAAAAGGAGAACATTTTGGAAAATTATTCTGTTAATTTTTGCCAAAAATATTTATTTAAATATTTTGTCAAATTCACCCCAATTATACATGTATTAAAAAATGACATAAAATAAGATTATCCATGTGGCTTTTAAAAATCCCAGTAATCCCGTAATATAAGTAGAACAAATACATATAGGGCAAACAAGACAAAATGAATTTTAAAAATGCAGTTTTATCTCCAAATAGATGGGTTAGCTTTGAACTAGCAAAAGAGAAATCTCCTATTAACTTCCAGTAACTAACTAAACGACTAAAACTTCTGACTATAATTAAAAAAAAAGTGACTATAATTCAAACTACACTATCGTGGCAATATTGTGTACTGAATATCTCATTTCTATCCCACTGACTATTTAATAGCCATTTGCAGCTTTGAGTTGTTCTAACCAAATCAATTTTAACTAGATAAAAATCGAGTTTGAGGAGGATTTGACTTCTCCAAAACTAGCGTATTGTTGAAACGTTTACAAGGAACATTGGCAATAGTATTTTACGAAACTTAAAGTATAACACTTCAGGACCCCATGATCACATGTACGTGTGTGATCCTAGGGCCCCCGGTATCACATGTAAGATCCTTTTCTGAGCTCATGATCTCATCGCTGTGATCTGAATTTGAAACGTATGGAATTTGGAATGATTATAAACTATAAATTTAGTCGCATTTTATTACAGTAATGATTTTATATGAATTTTTAAATTGAGTTAGGCTTAGCAGAAAAATTTGCCTGCTTCTTAACGGGTTGATTAAACTAAATCTCAAATTAAAAATACCCTATTAAATTGAAAATAAAATTTTTGTAGTCCGTCGTCTTACGATCGATGCCAAATATCTTTAATTCATTAAACTGGGTGATATGTGCAAGTCCTTTTTTTTAGAAACTTTTTAGTTCTTTTAAATAATGGGAATTAAAATTGTCTCCGAGAGTTTTCTTGATTGATTTTTATTCAGAAAGCATCATTTTTGAGATACTTCTTTAAGTTATTCGGAGCATAATGACCAATTATTTAGTTAGAATCACTCGTCATGTGTGTGAGGCTAGTGATTATTTCTCCGAGGGAAAAATGGGGAAAAAAAGTAATCTTTACTTATTTTTACTGTAGCTGGAAAAACGTTTTGAATATTTAAAACAAATTTTGCTAAGGAGGATTAAAATGGTCGTACGAACACAATTCGGGATCTTTAATTCAATTTAAAAATGTTGTGAAGGATTAAATTTTAAATAACCGATGTAAGCTTTAGCTGAAACATTTAGAAGGAGTTTCCTAAAGCTCTAATTAATCGCGTCTTTAAATTCCTTTTTCTGTTTTATATGAATATATTAAAATTTTTAATGAAAAATATTGATCTCATTGAATATGTATTGCGTCAGTTTTAAAATATGTAATCCAAAAGCATTGTAATTTCTGTATATTTGATAAAAATGTGAAGAGTTAAATGTAAAACAAAAGTTACCGAAATTCTACAATGTTGCAGAACTGATAATCACATATAAAAAATTCTGAAGATTGAAATGATGGTAAAAAAATATGTCCTTAAGCTTCTGATTTTATTCATTAGAAAGAACTAAAATTTAAATTCTTTAAAATGTTCCTTAGAATTTCCTTAAAAAATTCCTTAGTAATTTCCTTAAAAAATTCCCTAAGAGTTTTCTTAAAAATTTGATCTCTTACTTTATTATTTAATGCGATTGTAATAAACCCTATTATTCACCCACTTCAAAACAAGGCTTTAGTTCAATTTACATTTAAAGTACGTTTCTTAATTCGAAAATACTTTGGACGTTTCTAATAAACATGTTTTAACAAGAAATACTTTTTAGACATTTTTTGAACTTTACAATTTAAAAGTGTCCCTTTAATCAAAAGCAGAGTCATTTGTGACCTGGAAATTTGAAATACTGCCACTAAACATTATTTTAAGTCATGCGAAAAGACATATATAAAATAAAATTTACATTAATATGCAGCATTAATAAAGTACGGAAAATTCAAACTATATCTAATTTGACAAGGTGTTTGAGTGAATTATCTGATTATACTTATGGATTACGAAGGGTAATTAATGAAAGAAAGTAGAACTATATATATATATATATATATATATATATATATATTACAGACCGAGAGATTAAATTTCATCCATTTACACTTTCATCTCTTGTCACTGACTGGAATGCAAAAGATATAATATCACGTAACTTCAATAAATAGGCTCTGAAAATGCGTAGGTGTTCACATGTTTGAGTAAATAATTAATAGAAATATTTAGTCATTATTTCTAAAACTTTTCCTTACATAAAGAGGACATTTGTAATTTAATAACGCTTAATAACTTTAAGTGTTTGAATTTGAGAAAAATTGTGTTTTTACTTAACATAAAAACTTTTTTCACCTACTCAGACCCCACATTGTAAATAAGGGTCCAAAAGCCATAAAAATTGGTTTTATTCAAAAACACAAAAAATTTTCTTTCTTCGTAGATATTTCGCTGTTGGCAGTAAAATATAAAATGCATTAATTTGTATTACATGCAAATAGTTAAAGAAACATTTAAAGAATAACTTAATTGAATTTAAATAAAATGTTAATGAGAGAATCGATGGCATATTTTATGACTAAAATTTGTGAATGATCTTTTTAGAATTTCATCACTTACATCTGGATACATCAAGCCTGTGTGAAGCGTTATAAAAAATTGTGTCTTTTCCTATCTTTGTAAATGTTTTTTTTTCTCAAAAAAAATTTTTTTGCTTTTAAAATTTTTAACATTTGAGTAAAAAGATTAAGGTTTTGGGAAAAAAAAAAGTGGAACGCAATATATATATATATATATATATTTTTGAAATGCATTATTAAATAGATAATACTTTTTATGTTAAATTAGTCCTTAAACATGAATTCGAGGTACTATAATAAACTTTCAATAAAAAATTATATACGGTTATATCTCGTTTAATTCATAAGACTTTTTTTCTTATTATAACAAGTGCATTGGTAAAAGTTAAATTTGGCTTCTATATCTTATGGAAAATTTTTAAACGTTATCACTGACATATTACAATACATTTCTTGAGTAAGAACTACTTTTTTTGTCCTGTAGTATCGATGTTCTGTAAGCTGTAAATACTTGCTGAAAATAAGGAAAAAAAAAATGTTCTTCAACTTTTTTTGAGATTTTACTTGCAAATGTGTTTTAAAACTATAATAGGATACTTTAAGAATTATATTTATTGCACCCTTTAAGATAAAATAAAGGAAATAAAAAGAGAGAGAAAAAAATCCTTTTATGAAAACTAACTTAAATATATTAGGACCCATAACATTAATTAAATAATTGAATTATGTAATTACTGCTATTTACAGTAAGTAAGCTGTTCTTTTTTTTTTTCCTTTAAAAACTGTAATTTTAAATTATTCAAAAATCTTAATTTTGATCTTTGAAATTTCATTAAGGAAGAAAAGGAAAAATAATCAAAGTTCAATCCATAATTAACAATTTATCAACAGCAATTTATATAAGTGAAGAAATTAAAACGAATATCAAATTAATTTTACACGGGTCAATAAAAATTAATGACTTGTCTTATTTTATAGAATTTCTAATTAAAATCTTTATAACTAAGGCAGAAAAGGGCCTTTTTTGCGATTAATTAATATTGTACCTATGCAGAATTTCATTACAATGACACTTAATAATTTGAAAAAAATTCTTAACACACAATAGCCATTTCCAAAAAATTACGTTAAACAAAGAAAAAATAATTAATAAGAATACACCCAGACGCACCCCGAGTTTGACACACTCTTTCATAATTCGTTAAGCGACGTTCTGAATTTAAGAAGGTTTTTTTTCCTGAAAGGAAGAAACTAGAATAAAAGTGAGGACGATACGTTTATATGCATAAATATTAATGCTTTCGAATTCAGGGACAACTTAATAATAATCGTCACATCTTTCCAAGCCCTCAATTTTCATAATAAGGGCATAATTAAATTATGTACCGCTTAGTACTTGGCTTCTTGTTCTGTTTTCGATTACTTTTTTTGGTTTGAAGATAAGGTAAAGAGAAACTCCAAGAAATCAATTTTAGCGATAGAAATGATGAATTTTCAAATGGCTTTGATGCATCAGTGAAAAATGGCTTTTGATTATAAATTTATCTAAAGTGTGGAATATATTTCTGGAAAAGTCCTTTTATTTATACGATGCCATAAATATGCTTTGATCCGCTGTTAATAATAAAGCGTACATTGAGAAATTTTATTAGTTAAATTAAAACTCAAAAGCGTACGCCGCGCTATTCAAGACGATGAAATTGCGACGTTTTTTTTAGGTTTTATACGCCATTTTATAAAAAAGTTTCTTGCTAATGGTTTTTAACCTTCAACGTTAACTGATTTAGTTCTTTGGGTTCATTTATTTAAATTCCCCACTTTAATTACCTGAATAACCATTTTCAAAACTTGACTCAAACCCAATTATACTAATGCCTTTGAAATAAAATAGCGGAAGTTTTTTAAAAATTTAAAAGAAAACCCTTCCCAAAATGTAAAGGCGAATTTTTCATTATTTTGGTTGCTTAACAAATTATTCTATTAAATAAACGTTTATTTAATTTTTAGTTCGGGGCTATGAGACAAATAAATAAAGTTACATTTTTTTTCTAGCATCTTTACAAAAGCTTAGTGCAAGAAATAATTTTAATATACAGCTCATAGAACTCTAAATATTTTTAAAAAAATAATTGGAATATGCATAAACGAAAAAAGCAAAATATGAAATTTATCTTTAAGGTATCCGACTACGTTCGGAACCATGATTTTAAAAAAACCTTTGGTAAAAAAATATTTAGTGTACAGATTGACTTTTTATAAAATTGTTTTTGAACATTTTGACAAAAATTGTTTAAAACAATATTTTGGCAAAGAATTAACTTAGAATAATTTTTTTAAAATTTCTACTTTTTAAACAATGCTTCGATTTAAAAATATTTTGCCTGTATAAGCTCAGACATCTTTCAGAGGCCCCTATGCTTTTGAAAAAAAATTTACATTATTTTTAGTACAACCCCCTTGAAATAATTAAGGCGTTTTTTTTTTTAAAAGTCCCCCTTTTTCGTAAATATGGATAAACCACTTCTAAGTTATATTTTAAAAAATTTTAGTTGACCTCTGTAGAAAGGTCTAAGCTTTTACAGGCAAAAAATTATTATAATAGAAATTTTTTACAAAAGAACTTTTTAAAAAAAATTTTTCTAAGTTAATATTTTGCAAAATATTTTTAAATAAAATTTTTGCAAAAACCTTAATTTTATTTAATCTAAGTGAAAAATTCATGAAAATTTAAAACCCCGGGGTTTCCAAAAGAGTCGGATACCAAATAGAAAGAAACATCTGGGAAAGTATTTGATTCCTGTTTGCTGATGAACTTTTTTTAAAAATGGGTACATTTTTTTAAAAATTTTTCTAAACCTTAAAATTTTTTGACGACGACCTTAACAATTAAAATGGTAAATCTTTTCCCCTTTTTTTTTTTCAACAAATTAAAGTGGTTACGGCTATTTTTATTGAGTGTTTGAGGGGCTAAAGTATTGTTGGGGCCCGACGGTTTGCCCTTAAATTAATTTCTCCTTTTCATTTAACAATTTAGTTATAAAGTCTAGGGAGAACTTGGAAGTTTCTAGGTTGTTCTATGAGCAGGAGACTTATCTCTATTACAGATAATGACAACTATAATTTGGTAAATTAAAGATTTATATATAAAAAATATAATTTTAGTTTAGGTTAATTCGTCAAAATAAATGGGAAAATGAATTATATTTTTAATGCAGATAAAAACAATTGTCATTAAGATAAATTGAAAATTTAAAATATATATAAATACATCTAAAATTATATTTTCAAATAAATTACCCCTTATCTCTTTTTTTAAATATTAACTTAGTAAAATTATCCTTACTTTTAAATTCAGTGCTTTACATAAAAGGAGGGGCATTTTTTTAAAATTTTTTGGTCCTCGGGAAGCTGTAAAATACAGTAAGAACTGAATTTAATAATAAAACGTAACTTTACGTTCTTTTTACTGTATAGTTCTCCATTTTAGACCAATGACTCTTTCGGCCATTACAATTTTAATAGCTCAATATTTCAAATTCTTGTAAATTCTTTATTATAATTTTGAGTGTATTTTTTTTGTACAATTATTTATTCATATATACGGGGAATATTTATCCCCAACCAAAAGGAAATAATATATATATTTCCTAAAGTGATTTGAAATTTACAAACTTTGAGAAATGATAAAATGCTGCATACTGCAAGTATATTTTTCTTCAAGGTTATTTCTGCTTTTTTATTACAATGACCTTTTACTTTTATGTTTTTCAAAAGACCAAAAATAAATGATAACGTGGTTGCTCTTGATGACATTTATTTATTGAAGCGTATATAAATAAAATATTTTCTTTTATCTGAATTGACTATGATTGAATTGAATTTTAAAGAAATCACATCATAAACTAGTTGAATTTTTCTTCCTTGATTTTTATCTCTTATTTGACCATCCCAATATTTTTGATAAAAGTACCTGCTAATATTATATGATTACATTAAAAAAATATTTAAAAGAAAACACTTTGATCAGTTACATTTTTACAGATTCATAATTTATAATGTATGGATTTATTTAATTTCGTTTTACACCTTACGTTCTTAGATGTCTAGATACAAAATAATGACTAAATTACTTTACCAAAAATATGTTTTGGGTGGGAAAAATTAAAAAATTACCCAAAGTTTTCTGCAAGCAATTTCTTATATGGTTGTATTGAATTTTTTGATCCTTCATTACAGAAATGTTTATAATATGATTCAATGAATTACCTTCTAGATGGTAAATATGGTTTTGCAATTTTTTTTAGTTTGATTTTTGGGAATATTTAATTTGATTAAAAATAGCTTTTGGGAAGTAGTTTTTCTCTTATTTATTTCTATGCAGTATATTTAAATGATACCAAAACGCAGCCTTAATACATTGCGAATCTGAAAAACAATTATTTAAAAGATTACACCCCTTTTTCATCTTTTTAAATATACTGCCCTGTTTATGTTTCATCTTATTTAAGACTTATTATATAGTTCTTCCTTTATTTGATCAAAAACCATCTAATTTTAAATAAGCTCATTGTAAAAATGGTTGATTCTTAAAAAAAATTCTAACTATAAATTAATTTTTTTAAAAAAATTTTAAAATTAAAAATAATAATTTAATAAGTTTTTCGTACACCTCCCAATGAGATATTTTGAGTTCTGTTAAAAGCTCTTCTGATATGTGTGAACCATGATGTTCTAGCAATGGAGGGCTGCTTAAGGGATTTTTAAGTCCTTGAACGATTTCAAGTGTCCTATTGCTTGGATGAAAACAAATGAGTTAATTTTTATTAATAATTAGTGTTTTTTTATATTCCTTTTCTCATTGGATTCTATAATAAATTACTGTAATATTAGTCGGTAACATCATTTTTTAAAATTGTTTTCTAAAATAAATTTTGAGACCCATTTTATTGAAAATTTCTGCATTGCTTAGTAAACTTAAGACATAACTTGAAATGATTATTTGTTTAATAACAATTTTTAGAAGCACTACGAGGACTGTTGGCAATTCAACTCGTTATTTTAAACCACAGTCAAACGATGAGGACGATAGCGGTAAACTCGTTCCCGTTCCGTTCTCCAATTTTCCACACTACACAGAATTCAATATCGTGACATTTAAGCTTACGTTTATAATCACTTAGCTGCCTCAACCACAATTTTACTGAGATTATTAACTATTATTTAAGTATCACAATTTAATTTTTTTTAAAGAAAGTATATCTATTATATCACATTTTATAAAATTGTTTTCAAATTCTCACTATTAGTTCACACTCTCCCTGTATATATTTATTTATATATCTTGTTCAAAATTTCAATCGTTAATAAAAACTTTTTATTCATCCACTCAAGTTCAAAGACATTTTTTTTCTTAAAATTGTGGTGGAGGACAGTTGATGTTAATACAGTTTTTCAAACATGTTAATTCATTAATTATATTTATTTAAATAATTATAGTTTGAGATATATATTTCAGTCGATATTATTCCTGTAGATTGCAGTATTATAGGATACAACAGCTTTTGTTAAATTTGTAATGAAGATTTAACTTAACATGAATAATCATAGGTAGTTAGACGTCAGCATTCCTTTTACACTGGTTTTAAGATAAATTCTTATCTATTATATTCAAATTTTATTAAAAAATTTAATTACAAATTTAACCCTTTATCTACCGCATTATAATTTACTGCAGTTTTTTCATGCAATATATTTTTTTTAAATCCCTACATTGAGAATTAAGGGATATACATAAAAAAATAATCAGCTTTGGGAAATTTAACCCGTTAGAGCTAATTAATTAATTAAAAATATTCAACTGTAAAATTAATTATGTACACTGTTTACTTAAAATAATCATATCATTTTCTAAGGTCTTCATCAGAATAAAAAAAAAATAAGACACTTAAATTTTGACATTAACTATTTTTTCGGGACAAAAATGACAATCTTCGCAATCTGCTGAAAACGTCGTCAGCTAAAAAAAATCTGCTGTAAAACTATTCACCTTCTCCCTAAGAACCTGTGCTGCCATATATCTTAGAAGAGTGGATTTGAAAGAATATTCCTGCTCAGTATCGTTAGAGTATTCGTAAAAATGGTTATTCTATGTAATTTTAAATTGAGTGGTAATTATAAGTACCGTCGGTAGATAAAGCGTTAATATGATTAAAAAGTTTTTAATGTTAATTTAAAAGGTGTTTTGTCACTTAATATTGTGATTCTCTCTTGTGTATATACATATTTATATTAATTGTAATTATTTAAGAAAAAATTTCTGAAATAAAACTTTTCTTTGTTGACCTAAGTAGGAATGGACTTAATTTTTTTTTTATATTACATGATTTCTTATAATTTAACTCAGACTAGTTTTTCTCATAATTTTATTTTACTAATATATGCTTCTTTCCTAAGGGGATAAGTTGTAAAAGGGAGAGTTCATTTTAAAAAGGGATCCTGGAAAAATAGTTTTAAGGCTCTTGTTCGAATTTAATTAGACACATTACGATTCAATTGACAAAAATCAGTCAAAAAATCAAATCTAATCTTTTTAGTTTAAATTATCCTTTATATGCTTTTCTAAAATGTAATAAAATTTGAAAGCACTTAGATTCTAAGACGTTGAGTTAATTATAACTTTTTTGTTCTTCTTTGTGCTCAACCCTATGGCTAATTAAAGCTTTAAAGTAACTTATCTCAGAAAAATAAAATAGCTGGTATGTCTTCATTTAAAATGCAAAGGATTTTTTTTCTACAGTGACAAATGCTTTAATTTTTTTCTAACTAATGCTAATAATACATGTAACAAAAGTTGGTATGAATTTTTGAATCAAAAGAATATTTATTTTTTAAAAAATAATTGAATTTGAAATTTGTACATTTTTTAAGGAATTTTCAATAAGCATTTGTAAAAAAGAAATGCTTTACGACTACAATCATGTTATCACAAAACCCATACCAACTTTTATTATACGTAGTTTGACGTACTTGTAAACCACAAATTTACGTCAATTTTTGTAGGAGGAGTAGTATTTTAAAATCATTTAATAAATTTTGTTTTTTTACTGAAAAATTAAATTCTTAGCTTTTTTACGAAATTTTGATCACAAAATCTATTTTATATAACACATACACATAAGGGATAGCTAAAATATTTTTGAAAATCCTTAAATTGAAAACGAAGAATTGTTTAAATCGTACCATGTCTTCTTAATTCGAAGGTCTAGAATTTTACCTCATACCACCTTATTGTTTCAAAGGGAATTTTCACTTAATAGTGGTTAAGACAGTGGTTCTCAAACTTTTACTACTGGCGACCCAATTTCCAATCATAATTTTTATCGCGCCCCCCTAAAAATAATAATGTATTGAATGCAATAATAATGCACTTTGGCGCTTAAGCTACAATACGATCATAGAATTATAAACCGTACAAATTAATAAGATAAGTATTGAATTTTGTATATGTTACTTTTAAGTAATATATATTTTTATTTATTTTTTTTTTACTTTTTAGTTCCATTCACTATAAAAGCGTGTTTTTTAGTTTGTTTTAAAACTATAATTTATTTTATAATTATTTTTACTATACACGATAAAAATTACAATTCCAGTGAATAATTTAATTAAGAGAAAATATATACTTACCTACTTTCAAGAACTTTTCAATTTTTCTCCGAAAATTTGAGAAAAAATCCAATAAAACTAAAGAAAATGTTCAAAGTCGTGCTTAATAAAGAATAAAATCACAAACACTTTTCGTTAACAATACAGGAACGGTGTTTTTCAACAAAACTGTCATATTTTATTCACGTTTTTGTTGTTTTGCTGTCGTTTGATGTTCTACAAACAGCATTTTGAGCTTTTCTTCCTTGTATCTTTTTGACAAGGCGAAGTGCTACATTTATGGCTGGTTCATAGTTTTCTTCATACAGATCTTTAGGCAGCATTTGAAATTTTCAAATCAACTGAAACGTTTCATGTCTAACGCTTTTCTAATATTTACTTTCGCTATCTTGATTAATATGCATTATTTCAGCAAGTTCTTCAAATGCTTGATCAGTTTCAACTTCCCTCAATAGGGATCACAGATGCTCATTTTTTTATATTCTGCTCATTTACATTTATAAACCATAATAAATCATACAGCACAGCAATCAAAACCACAAAATTGTTAATGGGGAAAGTGTAGCATGTTCTAAAAAATAATTTCATAAAACGTTTTTCATTATGCATTATATGTTTTAGAATACTCATAAAAATACATCTTGGCCAAATAATCCTTCAAAGTGCCCAATATGCTTATCCATGTATCATAAAACTCATTCACATGGGAAAAAAAGCAACAGAAAAATATTATTTACAACTTTCCTAAAAGAAAAAAAGACGGAGTGAAACATACCAATAGGTCTGAAGGTCAAATATATGAAAATCAAAGTAGTATTTTAGCGGTAAAAGAAAAGTAATAAAAAAAATCTCTTATGGTGGGATTACAGTAAAGCAAACAAAATGTCTTTTTTTATTTGGTTATAGGATCAGAAATGGCTAATGATCGTTTGAAGTGGAATCTTTTATTTTTGATGATAAAAATAAATTATATCAGTGTAAATGTGTATTTTTTATTATGTCAGAAAGCATTTTGTTTTACTTCAATTCAAAAAATTATTTTTTTAAATCTTTTATTTTCAATATGCTCGCGCCCCCAAGGGGGCACACCCCACAGTTTGAGAAACACTGGGTTAAGAATTAAGAAGTGCCAGTAGAGTGTTACGGTAACGTTATTTTAAAACTAAGTGACCTAAAATAACTTGTTGTGAAATTATGTGAGTGAGATTATAGAAGTGTCAACTCTTCGTAACCTGAACATTGTTTAAAATTAAAATAAGCCTATCACACCAGTACGTATTACCAGTATCATTTATATCATTTTATTGCGATATTAATTGGCATTAAATTAAATTAAATTAATGAAATTGTTTAGTAATATGAATATAATAATTTTTTTTCGGGGGGGAGGTATTTTTTTGTTATAACCAATTTTTGAGATTTTAGTCATCAGATTGTATTTATAATGGTGATGTCTTTATTTTTCTTGTACATTTTCCACTCTTGTTGGTGTAATTTCTGTGTTTACTTTAAAAACTTCTCTCCTTCAATAAGTTAAACATTTTCTATGGTGCTTTTTGTTTTGCTTTTTTTTGTTTGCAGCGTATTTTAGACTTTTCCTGATACATAATGCTATTATGTTTGCTGATATGAAGGAAAAATAATTATTTCTCAAAGATTCTAGTGATTTATTCGAGATAACATAGAATCTAATACGAATTTCAGTAAGCAATTTGCATATTAATAACGCTTTTTACATGAAGTAATCAGTTTCAAGTTTTTGGGCATGAAAAATTACTCCTTTTCTTTCACCAAACTATTCAAAATTAAGTTCTAGTAAAGTGACAGTGTTTATCTACAATTGTAAAAGAATAAAAATAACATATGTTTAATGTGTACCTCTCAATTTAAAGCAAACATAATTATAAATGGGACAATTTTATCAGAGTTGTCAAAGGTGGTAATAGACTACGTTGGTTGTTTTTTTGGGTGTTTTTTATAAAATACCGATTTTGATAAAACTGAAAGTTTAAAACAAATTTTAATATATATATATATATATATATATATATATATATATATATATATATATATATATATATATATATATATATATATATATATATATATATATAGTTAAATAGCCAGTACTCTTTGTTATATAGCTGTTAAATATACTATTAAACCAAAGGAAGTAAGTTACTTTTTAAAATTTTACAGTTCTTGGTAGTATGTAGGAACATTTGGAGCTTCGTGAGAGATTTGTATCTCAATATTTCGAAGGCCAATAGAAGGAATATACACTCATTGCCATGAAAATTTGTGCACAAAGAAAGAGTTGTCAGAATAAAAAGAAATTTTGCATTCGTTAGTACAACGTTGATGCAAGTAAGTGATTACAAAATCAAAACAAAAGGATCATTTACTGTAGAAAAAAATTACAAATAAATGTAGGTTTTAATACCTTGTTGGGGGCCCCTCTAGCATGAATGCATTATATGTTACGGTCGGGCATTGAGGTATACATGTATCGAATGATGTCCTGCGACATTTCGCTTAACGCTCCACTAATTCAACCAAACTCGTAGACTGTCTCACTTGTCATCCTAAATGATTCCAAATATGCTTGATTGGAGACAGATCTTTCTGTGTGTGGGTAAGCATTGTCTTTGAAAAATGTTCCTGGGAGACTTGCTTTGAGTTGTAGCTCATATAGTTGAAAAATGTTACGAACATACCTCTGGGCTGTCATGGTGCCGGGTATCAATATTAAGGTTGACGACCATGTGTCGTAAGCGATGGCACTCTATACCATCACACAAGTTCTTGGATTGGCTTGCCGCTGTACAGGTAAGGCAGGACAGAGACACGGAGCCTCCCCACATTGCGAGCCAGATGCCTTGCTATGGTACGGACTGACACTGAGGCCCATATTGAAAGTACTGTATGTGTAATGATGGCGGCAAATGAGACAACTGGCGCTATGCTTGCAAGTCGTATGATGTGATGGTCTTCTCAACTATTGGTCTGTGGACAGCGTACTGCGCCTGGTCTTCGTGTAACAGACCTCTATCTCGTCCAATGGTCCCAACACTTCCTTACAGTCAAGTCAAAACGGCCTAGGTGTAGAGAGCTACTCTCCAAACTGACCACCCGATTTCCATCATCCGAATAATTCTTTCCCTTTCGAACTCTGACCGCTGCGCATATTGTCTCCGATGTTGGTGCAATGACACCTCTAGTTGAAAAGGTTCTCTTTGCAACAAACTCTGCTTATTTGTTTTATAATTTAAGAAGAATAAAGCTCAATGGCCTCTGCTGGCAGTACACAGTGAGCAACCATGCTGCATTTCTAATGATTTAGATATCTGCCTGACACGTACCTTCATGCCAAGTTTTGTAACAATCCCACTCTTACTTCTTGGTGAGCAAATTTTGATGCAATGAGTGTATATAATGAAGTTTACTTTTACCAAATTTAAACATGATGGCTATTAAGAAAGTAAGGAAACTAATTTTTTCTGCGCTCTTGTTTGTAACGAATCGTTGAGAATATTTAAAATTTTGACTGATTAGGGGTTATGTTGAGTATGGGCGAATTATGATGTGACTGTTAAAGTAATAAATCTCGCTAATATTAATAATACCCGAATTTAAATTAGTGAGTAGGTGGTGATTGTTGGGGTTATTGGCGCAAGGCCAATTTTGGCTAAACTGCGCCAAACATTCGTTAAAATATTAAAAGTTAATAAAATTTCTGTTAGAAAATTTAAATCTTCAAAATACGTATAAAAGTCATTCTCAGTATATTTAAAAAAACAGATTGGTGGTTAGAATTCGCACCAAGTTTGACTGGTATGCAGAAAAGCTAATTTTCTCTGTCTTGTAGGAGTTAAAAGTAAATCTCCCCTTGAAATAACTCTTTCCATTTTTTTTTTCACATAGTAGGATTAGGAATTCCAATTTCATCCTCCACGTCGTAGATAATCATTTCTTCCTCCTCCGTTGTATACTCATCAGAAGCTGGTTTTCGCGGTCCTGTAGGAGTCATTTTTTATGTCTACTATTGAACTTTAAGTATTTTCTTTTTTTCTTTTTCCTATCGGGTATATTTTTTTTTTCAGATTCAAATTCTCTATTGTTGTAGAGCCAGAAGGGGGTTAATTGGAGTTGGATGAGGAAGCGGGTTATGGATGATGAAGCTTTAATAGGGAATTGAACTTATTGTCTGTGGTGGAAAGTACATTACTAGGCACAGGAACAGGTGAAAACCCCAGGTTTAGAGACGGTAACTACTGTGGTGGATGGCACGAGTTGGGCTTGTAGTGTTGAAGATGATGTAAAATAGGAGTGGATATTGATATATTTGTTTTAGAGTGGTTCAAGTAATATTAAAGGCGGACATTTTGGCGCAACATATTTCAACTGTTTGAGTAGTATTATTTATGGTAGAGGATTTGGCAAGCTTGAGCGTATGTTTGAGATAACTGTGGGACCTATTAATTTTACATGCTTCAGGATGAAATATTTTTATTCTTTTTATCTCCTGTATTTGTTTCTCTATTTTCCACTTTGGGCATAGTTTTGTGAATCAGCAGTATGGGGTTAGAGGCAGTTAATACATTTGGGCTCTAGACTGCAATCATATTGGAAGCATGTCAACAGATGCACATCTAGAACAAGTAAGTTCTGTCCACGACAGGATGTTTGTGAATGTCGAACCTCTGGCAATTGAAACATCACTTAGAGGATTCGAATGTACGGGCGAATTTGCAGTTAAGGTATCCGGCTTTTATTGTGGACGGAAGTTTCGGGCTATTCGAAGGGTGAAATGATATGTTTTGTATATGTAGGCAGCATCTTTTTTATTATAATCCTCCTGACTTGAGATCACACCTGATCAAGAAAATCCTTCAGTATTTCCGATTCAGAAGTGCTCAACAAGTCGGGTTCAGAAATGACACCGCGAGAAGTATTCAGTGTGAGGACTTATTGTTACGGGAGAATCGAGAAAAGTGCTTGCGAGGAGAAAAGACTTCGTTCCAAAAGCGGACACAGTCTCTATCAGTAGATCCCGGATCTTAAACGTTTGACAGATTTCGGTTCTCTCCACCTATTCAGTGTAGTGACTTATGAATGGCAAATGGTGATTTTAGACATTTCAATGTTTTGCAGCGGTATCAATAAAAACCTGACATTAGTAGCAATTTGTTAAATTTTAAGTTTGTTGGGTAATACGCAGGCGCTTTTGCGACGCAAGCATTGGATCCATAGAACGCGTATACAACTTCGTCCTGGCGTGCCTCCACCACGGAGTCAACAAAGGGCAGTGTGGTCATCTGGCTAAAACCAGGCGGCGCAGAATATAATGCTGCAGTCCAGGGCGAGGATCCAACGGGTAAACCCGACACCTTATCTGCAGCACTAACCCTACAGCAGTGTCACTTCGGGGACACCGAAGAAGTACTACCAGCCGATTGACAGGGCAGGGCTCCTCCTGCCACCCGTCTACAGTGAAGCGTGGGCCGGGGACGCAGAGGTATCCCTGAGCCATCAATCTCCTCCCTACGGGAGAAGCGTGGACAAAAGACATAAAGGATCTGAGAACACCATTTTCCTCCTTACGGAGCGCCGCACGGCAACGCTACGGGGTCAGGAAAACCAGCGATTCTGAGTCAAAACAAATAAAGTAACATAATCAAAAAGTATTCAAAGAAATATAAAAAGAAGCTAAATTAACGCAATACAAATGTAGCCTTAATGCTTTTAGTATTGGTAAACGTAAGTTTTTCATCAGAAAAAACAAATGTTGAACAAAGTTCATTTTGTAAAGATTTAGTATATGGTCTAGGCAGGAAAAGAAGAAAAGGGAAATTTGAATAGCAAGGAGAGGGGCCAAAAATAGAAAGATCACTAAGGAATTACCCTGGGACGTGAAGCCCTGTTTACAGGCAGTAAACCCCTTAGGAAGAGGAAAAGAATCACTAAGAGATTGCCTCAGGAGCGTGAAGCGAACTTTCACCTAAAATTGTAGGCCCCTGAAGATACCCGGTTAGAAATAATAATACACGTTTTTTGTTTAATCCGATAAATAATGCCCAATTACACTAAACGTTTATTAATAATTACAAATGAAGCTCTTTCAGTTTGATTAATTAAGAACATACTTTTTGAAACTTTCAACTCTAACGTAATTATTTTTCTTATGTATATGTACTGTTATAATAAATCTTTCGCAGTAGATATTGCTAAGGGGAGTTAAGGTATCTGACAACCTTAAAATATTACAAATTTTTATTATTAATTTTCTTTGTAAGCCATTTTATTAGCTTTATAAATGCCAAGTGTTTTACTTTTCATCTACTACAACAAAAGTTGCAATTGTTTCAGTAAAATCAGTTGCTGTCTTGTTAAGAACTGTTGATTTTTCCATTTTTTCGATTTGACCATATCCAAATGATCGTTAAAATGTGACCTCATGAGTTCTAAATGATCTTCTTTTGTGCTTAATCTGTAAAATTTTAAAAGATAACCTGCTACAAACTGACAAAGGCTTACGTCGAGCGCTGTAGGAGCTACGTAAAAGAATCAAAACCTTTAAACACAAGGTTTTCGCACAACAAATGAACAACGCATATAAAGTGCGGGCGTCTATATCAAACGTAAACAAGCCACTGACATCGCCTAGCTGCTAGCGCACGAAAATTACCATTGCGCATGCGGATTGGAAATCTCTAGCTAAATGAGTTGAAAATTATTTGCATTGACAAATCTCTATTGGTAATTATTAATATTAACCGATAAATGTAATAAATGCTGATAAATTATTCACTTGAACCGGCTTAGTTGATTATTAATAATAATAACCGATAAATTATATTGACTGCAACAATGGCATTGATATTGCGTAAATCTTCTAAATCGTCGTTGTATTAAGAGTGTAAAAAAATGGAAAATTTATAGAATGGCGTTAAGCGATCGAATTTTGCTTTATTAAAGAAATTTGCTATCGAAACATTTGAAATGCTGCAGCCTTAGGAAAAGGTTTTGCATGTAATGCGAATGCATTTAAATTGTTATAGACAGCTGAAAAACCGAAGGGTGGTTGAAGAGGATAAAAGTTAGTTGGATAAAAGAAGATGAAAAGATAAAGGTTAGGAAGTCAGTAGGGAAGCAGTTAATAATGGTTTTCTTTGATTATGGAAGAATTTGGCACGTGTGATTTAGGCAACTAAAGATCTGGCGAAAATATCTCAATGTGATCAGGTCTTACAGATACTATGGAGCCATGTGCAGCACTTACCACCATATTTGAAGCAGAATTTATTCAAGTTACGCCATGATAATGCTCGTCCCTCACATTTTCTCTTAAAGGAATAATTTTTAGAATGAAAAAAAAGGTCTAATTTTTTTTCTCCACCAGCCATGATCTCTAATCTTTTCTCTGTGATTTCTAGCTGTTAAGAGAAATTAAGAAAGCGCTGCGAGGAAGTAAATTCTAGGACAACATTTCTTGCCTCAAAGCAGAAGTGGTTTTAAATAGGTTGCCATTTAGTGGTCTCGTTGTAGAAGGTCGCCACGTGTTTTTCCCTTCGATTAAACTCTAGGGTTTATTTTATGACATTGATTGAGTTGAAAACTTTAAATAAACATATCTATAAAAAGGAATCTGATGTGATAAAATTAAAAAGAAATTGTGAAGTAGAGTATTTAACGAAAGGATGAACGTACGTACGGGTTAGATAAAAACCCATGATTGTAGATAAAAAGCGGTCATAGAGATTTAGATGAGTGGATTCCCCTTGAAGTTATTCAGGACCAGTGAGTAGGTTTCTCAAAGTTGTCATTGAACACAATGAGTGTCATTTTAATAATAAGATAGAAGTTCAATTTGTTGTTTTCGTTCCTACCACATATTTACTGATAAGATATTTCAAATTGAATTTAATAACATTTCTTATTTATTAGAATGTCTGGCGATCGTTCGTTCCAAAATATTGTGTAAACTCCTGTTCGAAATCTCTGCGTTCGTCTTCAAATAGGGGTGACTAGAGGGGACGAATGAAAAAGTATTTACTTTGCAAGTACAACGTGTCAATCTAGATAATTAGAGTATAGTTGTTGAGTAATATTTTTTACTCATTACTTTTTGATCACCATACGCGGCAAATTCAAGGATCACGAACAAAATAAAGAAATTTGGAATAAAGTCCAGGCTGAAGAGTAATACTTATTAATTGGCAATCTTTGTGCGGTGTTAGATCTAGAGCGGTACTTCTATCACTCAACGGCCACAGTTGGCTAAGGACAAGAATTTTTAAGTTTGATAAGCTAGAAGTTGAATACTGATTTATAGCAACAGTTCCTTAAAGTCCACTCTGGGATTCATGGGTTGACTCTCTAAATTGTAATGCAGCTGCATTTTCAAAGTACACTCTATTAACAAAATAAAAAAATGAAGCACCAAGAACAAGTTGTCGGATAGAGACAAAAATTGGTGCATAGAAAGATTATGTACATAACAGAAAATGATTCAGAAAAATTGAATGATAGTTGCAAAGTTACAAAGTAACGAGCTCAATAAAGTTTTGACCCACCTCTAGTCTGGATGGAAGCTGTCACACGATGTGGCATAAAATGATAAAGAACCTTGATGGTCTCCTGCGGTTCTTACCAAATTTGCTCCAATTGTCGGGTCATAATCATCAACGATACCTAGTAAGATTTAGTCCTTGTATCATAGTAAAAGACATGCTCGATTAGAGAGAGATCTGGCAATTCGGATGGCCAAGGAAGAGTTTGACAAGCTTTAAGACAGTTCATAGCAACTTGTGCCGTATGCGGTCTAGTATTATCTTGCTGAAAATTAAGGCCAGGGTACTGGAAAAGGAACGGTAGCAAAACAGTTCTCAGAATGTCATCAACGTACCGCTGTACTGTAAGTGTGCCTTTAAAGACTATCAAAAGGGGCCGGCTGTCAAAAGAAATTGCAGCCCTGACCGTAACTCCTGGTTGAGGGCCTGAGTGGCATGCAATAGTGAAAGCAGTATAGGCATGCTGCCCTGGGCGTCTCCAGACACGTCTTCGATGATATTAGGACCTGGTGGGCAGATTAGTCTCTAAACTGCATCCCAGTCAGCATGATTCTAACCTGATCGAGCCAAGCACCACTGTAATCTGGCTCGACAGTGTGCAGGCGTGAGTGGCAGGTGACGTAGTGGTCGGACCGAGCGTAAATTTTGCTCTATCAGCCATCTGTGAATAGACATGGTGGACACACACGTGCGGGTCACACGTGTGATGGTTGATAACAATGAATCAGGCTCTGTGACAGCTGATCTGACATTCAATCCCTCCTCCTGATCTGTTGTGTTCCTAGGTCGACCGCTACCATCAAGACGCTGAAATTTGCCACTGTTCACACATTCTTGCCAGCCAGCATCTTCACAATTGCACTGGCTAGATCCACACTTGACGAGCGATTCTCCGATTTGCCCTATCTGCCTCTTTCAGTCTAATGATACAATCTCTTTTAAACTCTGACAGTTGCCCATAATGAGCTCAAATTCTGCGCAAGGCATTTTTTCAGCCGTTGAAAGGTATCCTAAATCGCAATTGAACAGAAATTTTGACCATTAGAATGAGAATCGTTTCTTATAGACACCTGCTATGTGCGCAATTCCGATGCTCTGTAGCTCCCGCTATTCATTCATTGGACACCAAGTTTTAATCCTTCGCATGTTCGGTACAAATGCCTTTGCATACGAAATTTCATTACTATCGGGCAACTTCTTCTTGGTGCGTCGTGTTTCTTGTTATAGAGTGTAGTATGAAAGGGGGGTGTACTATCTTCTTCAAATGAGGGTGGTGTATAGTTTTATAGTTATTTGAAGTTTAGAGTGTTTTTTTTCTGTGTAATTAGATACTGAATAAAAGAAAAGTAACTATCATGCTAAAATGTGAGGGTATGAGTCAGAACATAATACACGAGCTAACTCAAAACTTATCGAGCAAACTTTAAGAGATCCATGTAGCTTACTGCATCAAATATTTTTGTAAATTAGTGTATTTTAAGATACTAAAACAAAAAGAAGCATGAAAGGAAATATAAATTATACATTTACAGCATCGATGAAAAATGCCCCTTTGCAGAAATAATGACAATAACAGCTCTCAGAATTGCATTCAACCAGAAATTATGTATGCTTGAGATTATTGATGGAGGGATTGATTGACAAATACAATGATTTTAAGTAAATTCCCTCACATGTGCATTTTCAATGGATATTCGAGCATCCAGATTCTTCTCACAAAGTTGATAGAACCTTCATTAGTGAAGCGTACTTTCAAATTTATGAGAAATCTTTGAGATCAATGCTTATAATAATGCTATAAACACTTGTCAACAATGTTGCAAAGACTCAACTTCCTGTTTCCTATGATAAGCATATTTCATGTTTAATTTTTGTGTGTGTGACTTAAAAGATACTTGATGTTTTGGCTTAAGACTCAAATTATTACATTCTTTGTAGATAATATGTTTTTGTAAAGTGCATTTCTCCTCCTTATCTTTGTCTTATTTTTTTAATTCTCCTTGTGTATAAATTACCATTATTCCGAATTAAAAGCTTTGGTTGTATTGAAAACTCAAAACATAATGTCTTTATAACAAAGATTTTAATACTTTATGGTATATTATTAAGTTCATATTTTCCCAACTACTAGTCTTAAAAGCTTTCATAATCTGGATTATGTCTTATTTATTATGCATTCGTTCATACCAGATTTGAATTACTTATACTGATGTGAAAATATTATATGAATCAGTAATATTGTTTAAAAACAAAGATTCATTTTAGCTTACATATTTCCTAATTGCCTTTTTTATCTTTTAGGTACATTATGAACAGAACTTGAGGGATGCCAGAAAAACCATTTCCTACTGAATCTTTGTTGTACTCGTTATTTTTGGATTTTAAATTCATATTTTTTAGCTGGTAGGGTGCATATTTTTAAGTCATGAATTTAATATATATTTTATGGCTAAAATATCTGAAGGAGAAAAACTTACTTAGTACCAGTAAAGAAGAATTAATGCAGAGGCCCCAATGTTGTATAAATCTGAATTCAAGTTTGGATCATCAATTTTTGTGATTACATGAAATTTTGTTTGACCATTTTGCCTTAAAGCTGTTCTAATTTTGTCTTGTGATTCAAACCTGTATTTTTCACAATTATATCTGTTAAGAAAATAAATACCCTATTAATTATATATATACAGAAAAAGTTACTTTTGTAAATAATTCCTAAATTGTATCGATCAATTTATTCTTTCTTGATAATCAAGCTGGTAATATTAATAAAAATAAATATATAATTCATTCATAGTTAACTGAGAATTTTGTTCTCATTTTAAAGTTATTTCTATACGGAATTCCAAGAGCATTTTCACCCAACAACAAATACCTGAGTATGGAAAATAGTATGACCTATGCGAAAACGAGTCAGTTTGACATCGGTTCTTCGCAATGGCATTACAGGTCATGCTCCAATGACAGATTTTTCGGAGTGCAGCTTATTATTAATCTGTAAACTCCATGTTTCCTGCCAGCGTGTTTCAACGTGATGCAGCATGACGCACTTCATGTCAGAAAGCAGAATGCTATCGACAAGTAGCTGTCCGCTTGGTATTCAACAAAAAACAATTTCTTTCGAAAAGATTTACTCTTCTCATAGATTTCTAACAATCATGAAAACATAATAAATGTTGTAACATACAAATGAAAAAATAAGACTAGTGACTAACGTTTAGCATCATGAGAACATGGATACACACTCACCTGTACAAATTAAAATTTTAAATATAGACGGTGCTGCAAGTCAGCCTAAGAGTATATATACTTTGTTTGGCCCTTAGAGTCAGTAAGTGTTACGTAAGGTTCTGTGTATGTGATGTGACTATTGAACACAATGAGTGTCATTTTAATAATAAGATAAGAGTTCAATTTGTTGTTTTCGTTCCTACCACATATTTACTGTTAAGATATTTCAAATTGAATTTAATAACATTTCTTATTTATTAGAATGTCTGGCAATCGTTCGTTCCGAAATATTGTGTAAACTCCTGTTCGTCTCACCGTGTTCGTCTTCAAAATGAGGGTGACTAGAGAGGATGAATGAAAAAGTATTTACTTTGCAAGTACAACGTGTCAATCTAGATAATTAGAGTATAGTTGTTGAGTAATATTTTTTACTCAATACTTTTTGATCACCATACGTAGATTCAAGGATCACGAATAACAAAATAAGGGAATTTGGGAATAAAGTCCAAGCTGAAGAGTAATACTTATTAATTGGCATCTTTATTATAGTGTTGATCTAGAGCGGTACTTCTATCACTCAACGGCCACAGTTGGCTAAGGACAAGAATTTTTAAGTTTGATAAGCTAAAAGTTGAATACTGATTTATAACCTTGATTCAGCCAAAGTCCACTCTGGGATTAATAGGGATTGACTCTCACAAATTGTATGCAACTGCAATTTTCAAGTACACTCTGTAACAAAAAAAAAAAAAAATGAAGCAAAGAAAAGGTTTTTTATAGGAAAAAATTGGGGATGAAAGATTAAAAACAAAAATGATTCAAAAAAAATTAATAAAATAGTTGAAAATTCAAAGTAACGAGCTCAATTTTTTACCCACCTCTAGCCGGATGAAGCTGTCACACGATTTGGATAAAATAATAAAGAACCGGGGTTTGCGGTTCTTACAAATTTCCCAATTGTGGGCCATGCATCAACTTTCCCCTAGTAGATTCAGTCGCCTTCCCATCATATCCAAATGCCATTAAGAGAGAGACCCGAACCGGATGGCCGGGAAAGGGTTTGCTTAAGACAGTTCAAGCAACTTGTTCCTTGCGGTCTAATTTCTTGCTGGGCCAAAGGGGACTGGGAAAGGAACGGGGAAAAAAAGTTTCAGAATGTAAAGACCCCGTACTGTAAGTGTGCCTTAAAGACATCAAAGGCCGGTTTTAAAAAATTGAAACCCCGACCAAAATCCGGTTGGGGGCCTGGTGGCATGCAAAGTGAAAAGAAAAAAGGGGATGCGCCCCGGGGTCCCGAAAGCCCCCCAGATCGTCAGGACAATTGAAGAAGATTAGTCTCTAACCCCCACTCCCCAGTCAACATGATTTAACCCTGAGCCAAGCACCACGTAATCGGCTGCAATTTCAGGCGGGTGGGGGGTGACGTAGTGGTCGGACAGCGGGAAATTTTGCTCTACAGCCATCTGGAATGGCATGGCAAAATTTCGGGTCACAATTTTATGGTTATAAAATGAAAAGGCTCTGTGAAGGATCTGACATAATCTTCCTCCTGATCTTTGTGTTCCCCAGGTCGACCCTCCCAAACGAGAGGGCTGAAATCTGCCACTTCGCACATTCTTGCCAGCATCTTCTAATTGCCACATCGCTTCGATCCATATGACGAGCGATTATCCGATTTTCCGATCTGCCTCTTTCAGTCCAATGATGCAATCTCTTTTAAACTCTGACAGTTGCCCGTAATGAGCTCAAATTCTGCGGCGAGGCATTTTTTCAGCCGTTTAAAGGTATCCTAAATCGCAATTCAACAGAAATTTTGACCATCAGAATGAGAATCGTTTCTTATAGGCACCTGCTGAGTGCGCAATTTTGATGCTTTGTAGCTCCCGCTATTCATTCATTGGACACCAAGTTTTAATCCTTCGCATGTTCGGTACAAATGCCTTTGCATACAAAATTTCATTACAATCGGGCAACTTCTTCTTGGTGAGTCGTGTTTCTTGTTATAGAGTGTAGTCTGAAAGGGGGGTGTACTATCTTCTTCAAATGAGTGTGGTGTATAGTTTTATAGTTATTTGAAGCTTAGAGTGTTTTTTTTCTGTGTAATTAGATACTGAATAAAAGAAAAGTAACTATCATGCTAAAGTGTGAGGGTATGAGTCAGAACATAATACACGAGCTAACTCAAACTTATTGAGCAAACTTTAAGAGATCCTTAAACTTTGATGCTTACTGCATCAAGTACTTTTTATAAATTAGTGTATTTTAAGATACTAAAACAAAAAAGAAGCATGAATGGAAATATAAATTATACATTTACTGCATCGATGATAAATGCCCCTTTGCAGAAATAATGACAATAACAGATCTCAGAATTGCATTCAACCGCAATTATGTATGCTTGAGATAATTGATGGAGGGATTGATTGAAAAATACAAAATGACCTTAAGTAAATTCCCGCACATGTGCATTTGCAATGGATATTCGAGTATCCAGATTCTTCAGAGTTTTGATAGAACCTTCATTAGTGAAGTGTACTTTCAAATTTATGAGAAATCTTTGAGATCAATGCTTATAATAATGCTATAAACACTTGTCAACAATGTTTCAAAGATTCAACTTCCTGTTTCCTATGATAAGCATATTTCATGTTTAATTTGTGTGTGTGTGACTTAAAAGGTACTTGATGTTTTGCTTAAGACTCAAATTATTACATTCTTTGTGTAGATAATATGTTTTTGTAAAGTACATTTCTCCTCCTTAACTTTGTCTTATTTTTTTAATTCCCCTTGTGTAGAAATTACCATTATTCCGAATTAAAAGCTTTGATTGTATTGAAAACTCAAAACATAATGTCTTTAAAACAAAGATTTTAATACTTTATGGTATATTATTAGGTTCATATTTTCCCAACTACTAGTCTTAAAAGCTTTCATAATCTGAATTATGTCTTATTTATTGCGATGGTCACACCAGATTTGAATTACTTATACTGATTTGAAAATATTACTTATGAATCGATAATATTGTTTAAAACAAGGTTCATTTTTAGCTTACATATTTCCTAATTGCCTTTTTTTTTATCTTTTTAGGTACATTATGTGAACAGAACTTATAAGGGGATGCCAGAAAAACCATTTCCTACAAGATCTTTGTTATTACTCGTTATTTTTTGGATTTTAAATTCATATTTTTTAAGCTGGTAAGTTATATTTTTAAGTCATGAACTTAATATATATTTTTCGCTAAATCTGGGGAAAAACTTATAGTACCATTAAGAAAAATTAATGCGAAATTTGTCTTGTATAAATCTGAATTCAAGTTTGGATCATCAATTTTTGTGATTACATGAAATTTTGTTTGTTCATTTTTCCTTAAAGCTGTTCTAATTTTGTCTTGTGATTCAAACCTGTATTTTTCACAATTATATTTGTTAAGAAAATAAATACCCTATTAATTACCGAAAAAGTTACTTTTGTAAATAATTCCTAAATTGTATCGATCAATTTATTCTTTCTTGATAACAGTTGGAATATAATAAATAAATATATAATTCATTCATAGTTAACTGAGAATGTTGTTCTCATTTTAAAGCTATTTCTATACGGAATTCCAAGAGCATTTTCACCCAACAACAAATACCTGAGTATGGAAAATAAACCCATGCCGTCAGTTTTTACATCGGTTCTTCGCGTATGGCATTACAGGTCATGTCCAATGACAGATTTTCGGGGTGCGTTTATATTAACTGTAAACCCATGTTTCCGCCAGACAACTGATGCAGCATGACGCAATCAGGCAGAAACAATTATCGACAAGTAGTCCGTTGGGATTAACAAAAAAAAATTTTTTCGAAAAGATTTACCCTTCTCATAGATTTCAAAAATCAGGAAACATAATAAATGTTGTAACATACAAATGAAAAAATAAGACTAGTGACTAACGTTTAGCATCATGAGAACATGGATACACACTCACCTGTTGTAAATTAAATTTTAAATATAGATGGTGCTGCAAGTCAGCTAAGAGCATATATACTTTGTTTGGCTTGTAGAAGTCAGTAAGTGTTACGTAAGGTTCTGTGTGTGTGATGTATTCTATGTGTTTGTCCAATAAAGAAAATTAACTAAAAGGATGGACTTGGACTAGATGGACACATTTTAACGACTCAGTAACGACAGCTATGGACTTTAAACTCTTCATTGAATGTACGGGGTTTCTTTCGTAGGAAGAGCACTGAAGCCACGTGTTGCAATACTTTTAAAGGAGGCAAAAGAACCCCGACTTAGGGGAACGAAGATATTTAAATGGGGAAAAATCGGAAGAGATAGCGAAGAGTGAAATTCCCCAAACGAGCATGCTTTATGGGGCTCTCTAGGATTCTATTGGTTCTGTCCCCCTAGACAGAGGTGGTACCAAGTCTATAGGGAAAGATTAGTGTCTGGAGGGGAAAGCTGACGAAATATTACATTGATCTTGCATCATCCAAAATCTCGGTTAAAGCTTACAAATAATATATCTATTTTTATATATATATTACATCCTCCCCTTTAAAAAATCTACTGAACCCGTTTAAAATTAAGTATCCCCTATTCGCTAGCTCTTCCGTTCACAAAATAACAATCATAACTTTCTCTAGTGTCTAGATTAGCATAAAATGTTACAATACACAGATTATATACACTATTTAATAAAATACAACCATTTTACAAAAGTACATATCGTATAAAATTATACATTTTTTCCAAGAGCATTTATGATACAAAACAATACAACATTTTTTCAACTATGCGCATTAATCAATACAACAATTTTACAAAAACAATATTTAACTGTACTCATCGATCAGTCCAGATATATCTGGACATTTGCATCAAGATCAATTACTACAGAAACATACACTAGTTTTCTAACGCAAATTTTTCAGATTCAATAATTACAGGAAACATAAAATTAGTAGAAATATGATCGGTTAACTGACCTATAGGATTTAAGGATATACAACACAGCATTCGGTCCAAGCTATTAACGCTCTTTTCGCAATGATTATAATCAAATAACTGTAGAGGCTTGAAGTGAAGTTCTTCGTCTGATAAATTGAAGTCAAAATACTTTGTTGATATCTTGACTACTATTTTGTTTTTGGCTTAGGTATTTATTAAATCATCATAAACTTTTTTTAAGAAAATTCAGATTAATTTGAGTAAACACACATTTTCTACTTCGATGAAATTCTACAGAAATCTCTTTTCGGTTCACGCTTATACTAGTAGTGCCAGTGATTGTTTAACTGTCTTAGAAATTCTTTTGAATTTGCAAGAAATGTATAAAAAAGGTATTTTATGTAACACTATAATCAGAAGAGCATCCATCAACTACCTCTTTCTTTTCCCTTGTTCTTTTCATATTCCATTACTCATATTTATTGTATAGAATTGCATATTCTAACGATAGAAAGATTTTTATATTGCCAAAACCCCATATTTTTATATCGTATCTTACCCAATTTAACATGATAACACTAACAACCAGGTGGAGTTATTTAGTGTGATGCAGTTTTTTTTATCTATAATTATTTTTTCATGGGACCAGCAATAATTGAGGATTTCATAATAGTTTGAAACTCAGCTATAAAAATACTGAAGTCGCAACATTTTTCTAAATTAAGCATTTTGGTAAAAATTGTCGATGGGATCATTTTATGACTTTACTTGGACATCGAAAGATTAAGAATTACATACACACTACATTAAATTTAAGGTGAAACGTTTTTGAGTAATTTAACAGTCAGTCTGACATTCGGTACAGTAGTAAAATTATTATGTAACACGCTCTATAGTTGTCTAGAATTTTTTAAACCAAGCTAATTGTTAAAAGTAAAAAAGAAAAATTATATTTACGAATTTGCATAAATTCAAAAAAAATAAATAAATGTGCATATTTTAGAATAATAGTATGTAAATGGTAAACATTTAATATTAAAAAGGTGCCTTACGAAAAAAAATAAATGTTTCTTCAATTAATAAAACACAAATGTTTCATAATAGTTTGATATATAAGAAAAATAAAAAGAATATAAATTTAAAATCTTAAATAAAACTTTCACTACCTCCTCGGAAATTTACACAAAAATTTTTATTTGTTCCAACTTTTATTGAAGAATTTCCTTGGAAAACGTTTGAAAATAATCTGATTATGTCTTTTAATATAATTACTCTCTAGACCGTCGTTTTCGAATTTATAAGATAAAACAAATTGCTTAGTAACAGCTGTGGAAATCCATATTTCAGAGATAAATGCTTGACAATACTTTTAAAATATCAAAAAGTTTATTCAAAGACTAAGGTATAAAAGAGCAAAGCATCCCCTTTTATATTTTTCTTCTAAAATATCATCATATATTACCGTGATGAGGAATATCAAAGGGCTTTCAAAATATTCGATGAACACTCCAATATTTCCATTTATGTTCGTTTTTAATAGAGATTGGGTAGAGAAAATTTTAATTTATGAAGCCTCAATAATGCTCTATCCATGTAAACCATCTTTGTCATCAGTTACGTCACTTCTGAATAAGACATATAATATTACTCCTCTTTTTATGGCTTCATCCTTCAAAATATTGAATTTCTTGAGCTTCTGTTGTATAGCTTTAGAGAAATTATTAAACTTTCCAGAAAATGGAGTATCGAATATAGTCAACTCTCGATAATTTGGAGTTGAAAGGACCAATGAAATTCGAAATAATCAAGATTAGGTAAGAAAAAAATCCCAAAATGCATGAAGAGAAATCTTTTTCTAACACATTTAAATTTGAAACTATATAATAAAAAACAACAATTGTTCATATGTATAAAATTATTTTAAAGTATTTTTAAAAAAGTACATATTATACAGTATAAGTATTATACAGAAGTTAAAAGTCCTGTATTAAAGGGATACATTCAATACATTCAAACACTATCTTACGCATCTCTTCTTCACAATAGAGGACTATCGTTTCTGAACACATGTAAGACCACGTGTTAAACGAAAGATATGATATATATAATAAAACAACAATTGTTCATATGTATAAAATTATTTTAAAGTATTTTTAAAAAGTACATATTATACAGTATAAATATTATACAGAAGTTAAAAGTCCTGTATTAAAGGAATACATTCAAACACTATCTTACGCATCTCTTCTTCACAATAGAGGACTATCGTTTCTGAACACATGTAAGACCACGTGTTAAACGAAAGATATGATATATATAATAAAACAACAATTGTTCATATGTATAAAATTATTTTAAAGTATTTTTAAAAAGTACATAATATACAGTATAAGTATTATACAGAAGTTAAAAGTCCTGTATTAAAGGAATACATTCAAACACTATCTTACGCATCTCTTCTTCACAATAGAGGACTATCGTTTCTGAACACATGTAAGACCACGTGTTAAACGAAAAGATATATATATATAATAAAACAACAATTGTTCATATGTATAAAATTATTTTAAAGTATTTTTAAAAGTACATATTATACAGTATAAGTATTATACAAAATTTAAAAAAGTCCTGTATTAAAGGGATACATTCAATACATTCAAACACTATCTTACGCATCTCTTCTTCACAATAGAGGACTATCGTTTCTGAACACATGTAAGACCACGTGTTAAACGAAAGATATGATATATATAATAAAACACAACAATTGTTCATATGTATAAAATTATTTTAAAGTATTTTTAAAAAAGTACATATTATACAGTATAAGTATTATACAGAAGTTAAAAGTCCTGTATTAAAGGAATACATTCAATGCATTCAAACACTATCTTACGCATCTCTTCTTCACAATAGAGGACTATCGTTTCTGAACACATGTAAGACCACGTGTTAAACGAAAGATATTGGACGATGACACAACAGGTGCAGTTGGTCTATTGTCCACTTGAAGCAGGAAAGCAATAAAAGTATGTTTTAGCCTGAGGCACCGGAAAACACTAAAAAGGGTAGCAGAGAGATGGTCATCAAAGGAGCTACGTTACAGGGGAGACACACAGAGACAATACACCACAAAACTTGTAAGCTCCAACCTGTTGCTACAGGACTTTGTACATTATAGTGAGTGTTCGAGTTGTCGAGAGTTTTATAAGATAGCTTCGAATTATCGCTTGTTGTTGTCTGACCAGAAAGCACCACTTTAATGCACCACTGCGCCTCACATTAAGCAGATTTGCAGATTTTATTTGCCGTTCGACAGTTCAGGCTGACTGGCTATTATCTTATTTGTTGTTTGGCACAGAATACAATGAATTATCTTTTATACCTGCAGATTTTACTTCGAAATATTGAGTGTACCATAATGTATTGTTTTAATTTGAAATATCGGGAGTTTTCTTAGGGACTGAGCATATAATCAAATTATCCAGAGGTTTGAATTATCGAGTGAGTGAGTGAATATTAACGTCGCACTGTTCAGCTACACAAGGGACGTGGACGACACCTGAGCTGGCACCCCCTCTCCTAACTACCACACCACACCAATGGGATGACGTTTGAGCTCTCGACAGATTTAACGTGCATCGCTGCCCTACACGGCGGTACTGGACTCGAACTAGTGACAAGGTCCGCCACGATCCGATACCTTGACCACTCGGCTTCTTGAATTATCGAGACTCGACTGTAACTACAGAGAAATTTTATATAAGTTAATTAAACATTGGATAAACAGTTGTTAAACTAATTAACATAGTGTATGTGTTTGATTTTTTCTGTTAACATTGTACTGGTGAGCAACACTATGGCTATTCGTGATGGACTTCGAGTTTCCGAACCACAGATAAATGACGAAGACTACAGTAGATGTGGTGCTTCCTTCTTAAACTTTCACACCTCACTAATGAGAAAACTTCGCGCGAATTTCGATAGATTAATCTTACATCCGCTCTATATTGTACGTTTTAGGGGCACTAGGACTTGAACGAATGATTCGACCGAAACAATACCGGCCATGAGTTCGTGACCATGACTACTTGGCTACTACTGCTAAGTAATATATTTGGAGTATCGTATATACAAGATTGGGGATATTTGTACAAGAGATATTTCTGCAAACTTATATTATATATGTTCTTGAAAAATCATGGCAAATCTTTGGGAACTTGTTAATATGAAGTAGAAGAAGAATATGAATTATATGAATTTTTCAATTGATTTTAGTTTATGCAGAGCTTGAAAGAAAAGTATTATTTTACTTTTTTCACTAAATAATAACTTGAGTTTGTTCTTTCATTAAAAATAGTTAAAAATCTCTACATGTATACACACTGCTAACCATCAAAATTGAAACACCATGAAGGAAAGCGAATACAAAAAAAAATAAAAGATATTCATCACGTAAAGAGTATGGCAAGAAGACAAAATGATTAAATTTGAAAGAAGTTTGAGGGCTTACAGGGGTGCGAAATTAGTAAAAACAGCAGTCACCCATGGCAACTAAAACGGCACTTACCTGATTAGGTATGAAATCAAATTGGGCTTGGATGACAGAAATGGAAAATTCATTCCATGCTTCTGTATATCATCAACCGTATTAGCTGGAGAGAGGTGGCGGATAAGTCTCTCAGTAACCCAAGACTGGATGTTAATAATGGGTGCCCGATCCGGAGATCGTGTTGGCCAGGGTAACAATCAAATACCCTGCACATCGAGGAAGGTGAGAACACGACATGTAACATATGGTCTTGCATTTTCTTGTTGGTAGAGGGTGTTTGCAGGCCTCGATGATAGGGCACAACCACTGGAAGTAAGATGGCAGAAATGTAATAATCTGCATTCAAATTACCATCGATCCAAACTAGAGAAGTTCTTGTCGTGTACCCAAGGACTTCTCAAACTATCACTCTAGGTTCTCGGGCCCTATGCCTGTATCGAATGTACGCATTCGACGAGGAATCACTTAAGAGACTGCAGGCACTTATGAGGTTATCAGAATACTACTCGCAGAACCGGCTCTCGTCTGAAAAGGTGGCATTGTGCCATTTATATATCCATTTTAGTCATTCGGCTCACCAGAATCAATTTCTCTTTCTGTGCTGGATAGTTAAGATAAGTTGAAGTAATGGCCACCGTGTTGACAGTCCACGCCGCTGCAAACGTCATAGCATGCTCATTTTCTGACTATTGGTCCGTGATGGGGTTGTACTGTGGTCCGTGATTTAACAGAATCCTTAAGTCAACTAGTAAAAAAGGTTAGGGTGCAATTTGTGAATAAGGGTGTAGAGCTGGCTAACACCCTAATTACTATCCATAGCTTGAAATAATGCTAACGTAAAGTAGTCTGTCCTATGATTTACGAAAGATCCAAACTTTATGCATAAAAATACCTTCTAATCTATTAGTAATGTACCATAATTTCTTTTACATGAGCACTTTTAGATTGAGTAAGGTCGAGACTGTCTTTTCCTCAACTTTGATCCTTTTGTATAATTCTTTAATGAGCATTTGCTTTGTATATATTTATATATGTTTTCAGTTTAGCTGTATCCACGAACGTTTTCATTTTGTGTTTCCAACCGTAAACACACTCTAATTAATATATATTTTATATGTTTGCTGATTAAGCTTAATTTGGTTGTGATGTATAATCTAAGTTATATTTGCTCTTACCTTCAATAATTTGAAGTTGAGTTTATTTTCATTGTTTTGTTTTTAATACTATTTAAGAAACTCCTTGTGGACTTAATGGTAATTTTCACAACTATTTGCCTGCTCAGAAATATGGATGTCTTAAAGTACAGTATAGTAACTCAATGTTGAAACATAATAATTTTTATCTGCTTGTTATTTTATACCTAAATTACTTGCAACACTGTTATCTTTATTATTTTATTATTATTTTGTCCTTCAAGGATGAGGAATTCCCAACACATTTGATGTGACTTACTTGAAATACTAACTGTTACTTACTTGCTATATATACCCTTAAAATGTTAGAATTTCCCATGTTTTCGAAATTTCTTTGATTTTCGACTTTTTTTATTTGGATTATAGCTCTTTTTGAACACTGCTCTTAATCTTAGTAGGGGGAGATTGGCTTGTTTTGAGAGAAGTTTTGAGTCTTGAACCATTCACATTCACCCATATTCTAATATGCGTTTGAATCCAATAGTTTTTGTGTACCAATATGGTTCTAAAATTGAAGTTATTCAAAACTCAAAACTTTGAAATAACTATTTCATTACGACTGTATGCATTGTTTTCGTTCATTGGTTTCATTGTTTACCTTCATGATTAAACACATTTTATCTCGAAATATTTTAATATTTTTTAAATATTTAAAAATTATCTTATACATGTGTATATGAAATCTGCTATGTAAGTGCTGACGCAAGTTAAATTTGTTGAGCTCAAAGTTCACTCGTTGTCATGGAATGGTAGTTAGGGGAGAAGGAGGTGTGCTAGTTGAGCTCTCATGCCGCTTTAGAGTGCGACGTCAAAATAACTCTGTCACTCGTTCACATTTGTATAAACTGAACGAACATGAATCATCCATATAAGATAAATAGACTAGAAAAAGCTCTTTCAATTGATATCCTATCCAATAACATACCTTCCCATTAGCAATAAATGAATGCTATGATCTCAATGGGATCATTTAAGTTAATTTTCTATTCTTTTGGTGAATGATTTTAATGGACTAGAATTAAACTTTATCACATCATTTCAAGTTTCAAATGCGATATCTCAGTGCAACACCATTCTCATAATTTAAATGATGACGTGTTACTTAAGTTAATATGAAAAGGGAGATCAATCATTCCCGTAATTAGCTAGCTGACCTCATGACAACATGAAGAGTCGGCAATTTTTATTTTGGTTGGGTTTGCACAAAGTGTAGCGACAGAATTTCAGAAAATTGTGCACTGACTGATTATTTCAAATTATTTTCCAAGCTTCGAATTACGAGTTTAAATGCTTTCAGTTAAATTTTATGTTGTTTACCGTAAGTTATATACAATGAGATGAAGTTCGGTATATATTTTTAAATAAAGCAAAACTTAAGGTACAGAACTGCATAAATGTGCAAATAAGTACTGATAAATTTATGTTAATCACCCAATTTTAAAATATATATACTTATGTGTAAACTCTAACCATTCAGCAAGTAAATAAAAAATAAAATATAGTCAAAAGACTATGTATTCTCTTAAGGTAATATCAATTAAAAAACAATCAAATCAATCACATACATTAGAAAACCAAGATAAAGTTAATATTTTGCTTAATACTTTTACAAAGATATGATTACCAATGTTCTAAAATATTCATTTATAGTTATATATTGAAATAATTTATTTCTCTCTTATACAGATTGAATAAGTTATAAGTGAGTTTTAAATTTAAAATCAGAGCACAATTCATATATCATTGCATTAAAAAAAATGATATATTTCAGAGCCGAATTTTTTAAATTTAAAATGAAAAAAAAAGGAAAATTTATATTTATGCATTAATATCTAATGAAAACATTAAATAAGTAATAAACCTTACAAACAAAAAGATATATCGAATAAAATAAGAGTAAAATATACGAGAACTAACTGAATGATTGTAATACATCTACAACAAATCCAAAGAGTGTTTCAGTCTTTTTAAAATCTTGAAAAATAGCACAAAAAAAAAAATAACTATATTGCAACAAAATTGTTTATATATTATTGATATACAATAAGTAATCAAGATTGTCAAGATGATGTTATTAGCATAAAATTAATAATCGGAATTCATAGGCCTAAAATTAAATTAATTTGCGCTTTGATAGCTATTTTGAACAACTCCCATGCCGCAAATGCACTATACATTTATAAACATCCATATTGTAAGATGAGTGATGAAATGATGAGGGCAAATCTTTAACTGTGTGTGGTTCTCTACTCTCTTAACACTAGAAAGACTGAAAGGGCGATATATAACTATATCGCCCCAAAGCAGTCAAAATAACTGCATTGGGAAAGAATGATTAATGTTTAAAGAAATTTGTTTAAAATTAACTTTTAATATTTTTTATATTACTTACAGTCATATAACAAGCTATTAGTAAATATTATCAATAAAAATTTTTTTTACTTCGCTTGGAAAAAAAAATATATTCTAAAAAATTCTAAGAGATTGTGCATTATATATGTAATTGCTTTTCTGATTGAACTTAAAAAGCAGTCAAAATGACTTCCTTGGGCAATTGTTAACGTACACAGTTCATGGTTTTAATGATTTGTCTTTATTTTATTATTTCAAATTTAATATTTTGCTGGATAATTACCAAGTGGAATTAAAAATTCTTTGGTTGGTAAAAAATGAAACCAGTTAATCCTTTAGGATAATTTTTCGATGATAAAAAGCTGTCTGAGATATTATTTATATGTCAGATTTTTTCTTTTGATAATTACCAACGGATAAGAAAAAATTTGTTTAATTCTGTGAAAAAAGAAAAAGAATTAAAATAATTATTTTAGTTTTTGTGAAATAAAATACACCCAAATTAACGTTAAAAAAATTTCGGAAATTTTTAAATAAAACAAAAAAACAACAAAAAAAAAAACCAAAAAAACACACCAAAACAAAAAACAAAAAAACACACACACACACACAATATTTATTTTTTATATATATATATATTTATGTCCGATGTTCTAATACCTTGCTGGGCAAGGGGGACTGAGCCTTTCATCCCTTCAGTGTGTCGATAAATGAATATCAAGCTTGCTGGGGCCTTTAAACACTAAAGGGTTTTTTCGCGTCAGCTGCCCAAATAAATTAAACCCTCTGTTCTTTTTCCAGGATCCAAGGTTGCGTATACTGAGTTGGGCACAATAGGCCTTGGTCCTCATATATATATAGATATATAAAACTAAATGATATTCACATTCTCTCCCTGAAATAAACACATTTGATCTGTTTTTGTTTAAACGTTGAAGCAGCGTAAATTTTGATCATGTGACACAATAGTTTTTACTTGAAATATTTTTGACAACTTTAAATTGAATCGCTTTAATAAATCCTTTAAATATTTAGTTGCACTTTTCTTTTCTATGTATGCGTTTTTTCCCCGCAACGGTAAAAAATCTTTAACATGCACAATTTGAATTTATTATTATTTTTTATTTTTGTCAATTTCATCTTCCGAATTCGGATTTTCCAATTAACTTTAGGCGCTACAGTAATGAATTCGGAAATTAGCATTTATACAGGCGCAGAACTTTCAAATTTTTGATAATGTACAATTTTTTGTGGTCAAAATATTCGTTAGTAGATAGTGCACACCTGCTCAAAAACCATTTATAAACGTAAAATATATGTTTTTTCCCTTTAAATTTCCTACTGGTGAGGCCTTATGTGGAAACAATGACTTACAAATCAGGTTACAATTTATTGCAAATCTTGAGTGTTTCTACTGAATATTTTTACTATTTCCTCGGCAAAGGCTTAGAAACAAACTTTCACGGGTACGTAACTATGAGAAAACTTCAAAATCTGACTTTTCTTTATCTGTAAAATTACCCCCTGAAAAAGAAATAAAATCAATATCTCAATGTGAATATACTACTGACAAAAACCCCCAAAACGTATTGTTAAGGGTTTGTAGAATTCTTTTCTGAAAACTGCTGAAGACGCTGAGATAAACGAAACAGTGGAGAGCCCTTAAACGCAGGAATAGAAATTTCCTCCTTCTATTAAAGGATTATTATAAAATAGATACATTTCTAAAGGAGAAAAATAAAATTTCATACCAGTAGTAAGATAAAACTATTAAATGTAATTAATTTAATTTAATTCAGATTGTGTCTAAAAAAATAAGTCTATTTAATCCGAGACGTGGTTTAAAGGAAGAGAAAGAGATAGTAAAACATCAATAATTAATTTAAACATAATTTTTTTTCTAATAAACTTTAAATTTATTATTCAATTATCTTTATTAAATTTGAGGGGGGAGGCGGCATCTCCTGTTCGCCTACTGGAGGACCACAACTCCCAATGTACTAATTATATTACTGTTCATACATGTATTTATGTGTTCTATGTATTTATTTTGTGTGTTTTTTTTACAAAATTCATCACTGAAGCTGCATTGTCCAACACTTCATTGATAAAGTCCTCAGGTTTTGATAAATCTGCAGCTTTTGCTGTTTCCTGTGGAAAGCCGAGTATTTAGTTTCGTTGATTTTCAATAACTCTTGGTATGAGACAACGCCTTTCTTTTCACGATTGATTGATTGAATATTAACGTCGCACTGTTCAGCTACACGAGGGCTTTTGGCGACGGACCACGTAATTTTGAACCATGGTCAAGTGACGTGGACGCACCTGAGCTTACCCCTCTCCTAACTACCACACCACACCAACGGGAGGACGTTTCAGCTCTCGACAGATTTAACGTGCATCGCTGCCCTACACGGCGGGTCTTTAGTGGTACTGGACTCGAACTCGCAACAAAGCAAGTCACGATCCGATACCTATACCACTCGGCTACCGCGGCCCCTTTCTTTTCACGCGACGATTCCAGTTCAGGTAATCGTTGCTATATTTTTCTCCGAGAGCTTATAATAATGTATTACGGCAACCATATTGCCACATTGGCGACACCGTTTTTAAAACCGCATTCACATATGGTTACCAATTCAGCGCGTCGAAAAATGTGAAATCGGGTTGCCAACGGGATGTTATCTTTTAAAATTTTAGTTTTAAAAAATTACACCATCATGAAAATTTAAATTTTTTTAAACCCTATAAAAATTTTATAAATATAAATTTTTTATAAAAATTAAAATTTTTTATAAATTAAAAAATATGTTTTTTTAAAAGAATTTTAAAAAACTTTTTAAAAAAAAAAAAATGAAAAATTGGGGTTTTTAAAACAAAAAACTTTTTTTTTACAATTTAACCCATTCTGCTTTACATGGGGGGTTTTTGTAACGGGGTTTGTCTTTATGCCCTCCCACCATAGGTAAGGCCCCAAAGGGAAAAGGGCCCAAAAGATTTAACCTTTTTTCTAAAATTTTTTTTTTAGAATAAATTTTAATTTGAAATTTTTTTCTTAATTTAAAAAAAGGGTAAAAATCCCCCCTGGTTATAAAATCTTATTATAAAATAATCGTTTAATATAAAAATGAAGTTATTGTATTACTGGATAGTTCAGTTTTAGTAGTTTTTGTGCAAAAAGAGGACGGGAGTGATCCGTCACGATTGACTCTGAGGAACAATTGTGAGAAAGAGATCATTTTTAGCCGATTTTGCATCAATTCAAAAGAAAGCCCGATGTAACGAATTTGTTCATTAATGTTCGACGTAAATTTTGATATTATTATAGACGCAACTCTCTTGATACAAAATTAATGAAGCGATGGAAGTTTAAAGAAACATGCAGCGTAAAAAAAGACGCGTTAACATGCACTTGGTGGGAATTGGAATACCGCCTAGAACAGGGGTGGCCAACCTTTTTGGGAAGAGTGCAACTATATTATAAAAAAAATTATGCGTACTACTTCAAACTTTTCCAAAAAAAATATGAAAAGGTAAAAAAAAAAACGTTACTTACAGGTTTATCATATGGAATTTTGACGCAAAAAGCACATATTTTAAGCGAGTCTAAGTATTAGAAATTTAAATAAAAAAATATAATAAGTAAGACAAAAGTATGAACTTAAGTTTTATTGTTAAAATTTTATTTTCAGTTTCAATTAATTAGGTTAGGTACAAAATAAATATGCGTAACCAGAAAAATTTAATTCTAAATAATTATTAAACATTCAATGTGTGTGTGTGTACTTTCTTAACGGGGTTTTTCAATTTGTAGATTTTTTACTGAGTCATCTACACTAGGATTAGTTCTCAAAGATGCTAACAGCATTGGACTGTTTTAGGTGTGTATTATCAATTTCTGTTTTATTCTTCAAAATCGAGACAAAAAGCAAAAGGTGTGTTCGCAAAAGAAGGTATATGATCAATCAGGATTGAAAAGAACAATCTTTTCCTTGTAATCTTAAATTTAAATGTCTTATATAGTATCGGTAAGAAAACCTAAATCTCAAAGCCTACCTTTATTCTTGAGAAGCAAACACTCACTAGGTTGTTAATTTTTTTCTTCCCGATATTTTAAAACACGCTCCCTCAAATTCCAGAATCTCACGAACGCACATTCTTTGGAAGACTAACGCACACAATGAAGGAGTGTTGTCAACATTATAATTTCCTATTGTAATTTAATTAAGAGTATTTAAAATAGATTTTGATGTTTTATTTTGTATGAGACAGCCACCATTCAATAAAACAGTAGAAAAAATTAGTATTATTATTATCTTTCAAAATTTAAAAATATTTCAATAAGTCATATCGTGTGCCACTCTTACAACTCAGTCGTACCACGGGTTCACCTCCCCTGCTCTAGACATTCTCCAAGCAACCTAGGGGGTATATGTAAAAATTTACTGAGGTAAAATGGTCTTATAAAAATATTTATAACAGTGATTATGATATATAAGAAAAAACATATGTGTAAGAACAATAGTTTGAGCACAATAAATATTTATATTCGGGCAAGAAGTTTGGTTTTCCCTGTACTACTGATTTATATTATCCAAACTTTTCTTAAATATAAAGATGTTAATTAAAAATAAGAATTCAATTAATATTTGGCTAATAATAACCGTACACGTATTAAATACAAAAACCTTTTTGCAAAAAATAACCAGCTTACAACTGTTTGCAAACATAGAGAAGACTTATTTTTTTAAGAATTGTACAGAATAATAAATAAAAAAAATAATTTAAGAGGAATTCTGGAAGCAAAATGAAAAAGTCAATCAAATCGAAAAACAAATAACTAAAAAAGCCGATAGCAAAACTGCAGTTCATAGAAAAATTCGTAAAAATAATTTCATAGCAGATAAATAAGGCTGAGTTTGAAAAAGTAACATATCGTAATAAAGTACGTTGAATAAGTCTCATCATTGTTTATTTTCTTAGAACTTGATTGCGTTGATGTTTGAGGATAAATTGTCCGCCAATACAAAAGATTGTTTTTGGAAGCAAAAACCCTGAAGTCGTCTGGGAGGAATATATTGAAAATAAAAAAATAAGAAAATACTCCGATTTTGAAACAGATTCTGAAAGTAATATTTTGTATCGCAATAACAACAAATCGCATTGTCGTGGTTCGATAAAAAATTTTACCGTAAAGTTTTTAAATTGACAAATAGAGTAAACTGCAATTAAGTGTATATGTAATAACAAAATATATTAAACACACTCTATAACATAAAAAGTGACGTATGAAGAAGTTATCGGTAGATGTTATGTACATGTAATGAAAACAAAATGCTTAGAGTATGATATGAATTGAATGTTTTATTCGGGAAATACAGGTAGAAGAGCAAAATAAATCAATAATGCATTGGCTCACCTCTGCCCCTGATTTAAGATGTTATCCTTTAGGCAGAATTTCCAACATTTCGTCCCTAAAAGCACATTCTAGAATATTTGTTGGACGGCGGGCACCATTTATTTTTTCAAAGTGTACAAAATAATATTTAATTCCAAAATTAAAACTTAGCATATAGAAGTAATTGCTTTTATATTCGTGAGCAAAATAATTATTAAGTAATGCATACCAAATCTTTTTTAAAATTTCTTTTAAGAAAATAAAAATCTCAAAGCTAATGGAATTTTTAGCTTTGCATTTCGTCTATTATTGCTTCATAGTGAGGCGAATATATATATATATATATATATATATATACACACAAGAGGACAAAATAATTCGAACACTTGTGAAAAAGTATGACGTATTTCACACCTGCAGTACAGCCGCGCCACCACCAACAGAAGTCAGCCACCTAGTGAGTGTGAAGTGGAAGGTCTCAGTCTCTCAACAACAGTCTTCTGCGTTGCATACGATTTATCGAATTGTCTGTGATAGCTTGAAATATCAAACCTATTAGAGTTCTAAAGAGAAATGATTATTCGAGTTGCGTTTAAGTGTAACATTTGTTACCGAAGTAGCAGATCTTTGGGGGTTTGCAAGGAGTACGGTATCAGTCGTTATGACAGCGTTCACTAAAGAGGGTAAGATGACTTTTTTTAACCCTTTAAGCAGGTTTGCCGTACTGTGTACGTGCTACCCGAAATTGGCCTCATCTGGTTTGCCCGTACGCCGTACGGGCATCGATATTTTCTCCTTTCCTTTTCTGGTTTGCCCGCATTTTTCATTATTGAAAGAGACTATTTAGTATTATTATTTTTCAACAGATGGCGTGGCTTGTCCATGTAAATGAAATGCTTTTCATCCGGGTTTTTCTATGTAGCGGGAAAGCGGGAACTTTTCTTTGAAATTTTTGTTCTACTGTATGCCGTGCTTGTGAATCTTATGGAAATTATGGATGGAATAGACGACGAAAATACTTTCTTGTTAGATGATGAACTACATTCTGATACAGATACAGATATTTCTTCTAATTATTTGGATTATTCCTCAGATGACTCATGCAGTGAGCTCAGCTCTGATGAAGATTTGAGTTCTGCAAGAATTTTTACCGAGGTTGATGCGAAAAATCCACCTGTTCCGTGTCCTTGATTTAAATTTTCTGGTATTCCCTCTGCACGTACAATTTGACGACACTTTTGATGTTCTACAATTTTATGAAACATTCTTTACTGCATGCAGAATGTACTTGAAAAAAGCAAACATTTAGGGGGTGTTGTGTCCAAAATTGTAAAATAAAAAATGTTGTAAAAGCATTAAAAGTGAAAAAAATAAAAAAAATTCTTAATATTCTTATTCTATTAAGTATACTACTTAATTATATGCAATAAAAAATATGCCTTTTTTGGAAGTATTTCTGGTAAAATAATTGACCGCTTAAAGGGTTTTAAAGCAGAACAGTGGCCAAAAGTCAAAGCTTGCTGATAGAGATAGACTGGTCTTGAAGCACATCTTAGCCCGAAAGCACTAGCAATCGTTATCAAAGATAACATTTGAAATGAACATTCATCTCCAGGACCCCGTTTCAACAAAAACTGTCAAAAAGGAACTTCAAGCTGCGAAAATTTATGGCAGAGTGGTAATTCGTAAGCACTTGGTGACAGCAACTAATGCTTTCAAGCGACGCGAATGGTGCAGAGATCCCAAAAGCTGATCCCCACAGCAGTGGCAACACGTAATATGGTCAAATGAAACGTCACTCACCCTATTTCAGACGACCGGGAGCGTTTATGTCTGGAGAACGCCCAGAGAAGCGTTTAATTCTGTATGTCTCTTGCCGACTGTGAAGCATAGGGGTGGTTCCATTATGGTATGGGGTGCGATATCTTGGCGCGGTCTTGGGCCCTGTTATTCTGCATGGGAGAATCAAATTCAATCACTATCTAAGCATTCAAGGGGATCACACATGTCCATCCTTTTGTTCAGACTGTATTCCCTAAAGAGCGGCCGCTTTTTCAAGACGACATTGCCCCTATCCACGTGGTTAGGCGTGTTCAAGCATGGTTCGAAGGGCATGACGATAAAGTTAAACATCTTGCCTGGTCCCCTCAGTCTCCGGACTTGAATATTATTAAGCATTTATGGGAATATTTGGAGTCCAAATTTCGTTCCCGATTTCCACCTTCATCCAGCCTTTCGAAATCAGAGATCGTTCTGCAGAAGGAATGGTATAATGTTCCTTTAAATATTGTCCATGACTTTTGTGCATCTATCCCACATCGCATCAAATCTGTACTTCAGACGAAGGTTGGTCCAACCCTGTATTAATATAGATTTTCCCTTATTTCACAGGTGTTCGTATTATTTTGTCCTCCATCTGTATACGACGTCGTATATGTATATATATATATATATGACAATATTCCTGCTCGTAAGCAGTCTTCAAGGTGTTCATCTTTAAGTCGCGATCTGTATTTTAATTTTATGTTATTCATTGTCAAAAACAATGACTCACACAAGTACGTAGAGCCAAAAACTGATTTTCAATTTAAATGCTGTATTTTTCAAGAATGGAAATGTGTTTCTGTTACTAAATTCCAGGCATTCTTTTTTGCTACAATGGAGTTTAGGAAAATGTCGTTCTGAAGATCTAAAATTTCTATCTACTGTACTTCTGTCTTAGGTATGGGAAATTAGGTTGGCGAATGCGCAAGGAAAACAAAAGAGATCAGTGCATATTTGTTTTGTAGGAAATTTTTATTTCATTCAAAATGAGGATTTTTAAAGAGAAATTTATTGAAAAATAAAATATTTTAAAATTGTGTGATCGCCCAACGGAGGGCACAAGTTAAATGATTGATGGGCGCCATGGTGCCCACGGGCATAGAGTTGAGAAACCATGCTCCAGACATTGACTCGTACAGTTAGGGATGTCCTCCTGCGGGATTGCTTAACATACACGTTCTAATTGGCGAGTTATATCAGTTGGATCCACACACAGGTACGAACGGTACATCTACTCATCAGAGTCTAAGCGGGCTTTAATGGGGAGAGTTCTGACTGTAGAGGCAGCTAGGGAAATGTCGGAAAGACATGAAGATCAGTAGCAGATAGCCTTGTATAGCCAAACTTTATACTTCTGTAATGTTAGACCAAGGGTTCGTGAAAATATGAGAAACAGTACAAGGCGTAGAATCTCGTCGAATTACCGTGGTGCTATAAGAGTGTCAAGGATAATAATCAAAATTAGCTGACTATCAAGTGAAATAACAACTCATATTATTCCTTTTCAAGCTCTGAGGTGGATGATGGTCAGTTGAGTAATACACAGCTGTCCAGACACATCTTAGCTAATCATCGGGGCTCTTTTTTCGAAACTAAGCTCATCGCTTAAAACAGATCTTTAGTCAGTGAGATTCAGCGTGAAATTCATTCGGCACTACTGCAAACTCACTTTATGGTGTGGAAAGTTTAGGGAAATTTGGTGCAGTCGTCTCCACCACCTGAGCTCCGTTTGCTAAGTCGTATTGAAAATTAATACAGTCATTTATCTCTCCATTGGAATGTGAGATTGTAGATTACGACACATCAGGGGCTGTGAACGCTGAGTAGGCGATCATTCTGTCTGCGTTTTCAGCTGTTGCTCTCGGTCAATTGCTACCTTCTTGATGCTCTGCACAGACTTGTTCACCCATTTCTTCCAACATAGCTAAACTTTGAATGAATAGTAGCAACAATTTGACTCAAATGTCAAGCGTCTTTGGAATTTGATCATCCTACTTCCTTTACAACAATTACACGTTCTGTGTCAAAAGGTGACAGCAAATCAAACCACTCTCGAATCATTAATGTAGTCCACGCTTATGTACGATAGTACATTCACTTCCAAAAGTTAAGCACGAAGATGTAAAACGTAAAAAAATCAATAAATACTGCTTTGATTGACACAAAATTTGGCAGTAAAGTAGCATATATATTTATACATAAAACAAAATCAATAATTATATACAGAAATGAAAACAATATTAAATTTTTGTAAGTTATCAGATAATGTTATACTGGAGACTTAAACAGAATTATGTATAAAGTGAAAATAAACAGCATAAAATGAAAAAAAGGACATTAATAGAGTATGTGATCCCCCCTCATCTATTTTTTAAGTTTACACCTTCTGACCATGCTTCCAATTAGGTGGTCAACCACCGCAGAATTAATCAGTCACCATTCTTCTTGTAGAGCAGTTTCCAGCTCAATAAGAGTGGCTGGAGGTGGGAAACGTGAAGATACAGCACGGGCAAGAGCATCCTAAAGATTTTCAATGGGATTACGGTCGGGCGAATATGCTGGCCACGCCATACGCGCAATCCCTTCACTCTCCGGGTAGTCATCGACAATGTCAGCTCTATAGGGACGTGCGTTATCGTCCATTAAAACAAAAGTAGGGCCAACTGCTGCAGCGTACAATCTCACAATGGGTTCTAGGACTTTATCTCGATACCGGACAGCCGTCACAGAACCCCGTTTAAAGATGTGCTGGTCGGTGCGGTATCCTAATGAAATCCCTGCCCTCACCATAATGCTTCCGCCTCGGAATGCTTGATGTTCGGTGATGTTTTGAGGCTGACTGCGTGTTACTTGTTTACGCCATATCCTTATACGCTTGTCATCTGGCTCCAGAGCAAATCTTGACTCATCAGTAAACATGACATTGCCCCAGTCAGACACAGTCCAATTACCATGTTCCCGGCACCACTTTAATCGTGCCCCTCTTAATTGGACGGATAGAGGAACACAAACTCGAGGTACACTGGCATACAGTCCATTCATATGTAATCTTCGGCGTACAGTAGCTACAGATATAGCCTTACCAATGGACGCTATAACCATAGATGTCACACGTATGGAGGTCGCTCTGCGATTCCGCTTGGCTACAATAGCAATATATCGATCTTCCGCGGGGTTGTAACCCTTGGGCGACCGCCTACGGGCCTTCGGACAACTGTCTGTGGGGTTTGGAAGTGTTTCCATAAACGTGAAATTACAGAATGATGAATGCCGAAGAAAAGAGCAACATTTATGATCGACTGTCCTGCTTCAATGCGCCCAACAGCACGCCAGCGCTCAGAATTTTCCATTCGTTTTCTGGAATTCATAGAAACACGTATGTCTTGAAAACAAATTGTACGAAAGTTTTAAACACCTTCTCTATATATCAGCACTTACAATCAACTTCTGTAACTCTTCATAAAGCTGGCTTCTTATAAGACTGCCCTTTTTGCATATTTCTTGACATGAAAGCACGATTGGCTGTGTGTTACCTAACATATTTGCATACTTCCATCTACCTCTGCAATGAATTGCATTCTCTTCAATTCTGATTGGCTTCCGGAAATTAGCATTTTCCTCTCCGTGCTTAACTTTTGGAAGTGAGTGTACATTCGCATAGTAGTTATGCCTTAGGGTTGAAATACCATGGGTTTTGCGTTTTCTTGACCGGCTTTGTTAAGTCGCATGTTCAAATCCTATCATCCCTGAAGATCTGCCGTATGGAGCGGCTGATGCAGGTTAATTCTGACGAGGCTCAAAGTCTTCATACTGGTGTGATGGGAATATTTTGAGAGATGATGCCACTCATAAGTCGTCCTTGTTACCTGATCGTGTCTCAAAATTGTGAGGTTCATTGTGAAAAACATTCATGTTGCTTCTGAGAGCAGCATAAATTAAATAAAATAAATGCATGGATTTTACACACCATGTGGATGTTGCATGGCAATATGTAGGAGCTACGATTAGTCAATCATTGACCGTAAATTTAATTATACTATCGTAATGTATAAAGTAAGAGTTAAATATAGCTTCTTGATTACAATGACGTATGATTTGCGAATTTAAATATGTTCTTTAAAAGAAATGTTGCATTAGAATACATTGCGTTTTTATACTTTTTAGGTAGAAAATTTAAAATTTAAATGAGTTATTCGTTTTTAATGATATATTAAAATTCAAAATCTGAAGCGTTTAGTTCCAAATAAAAACGCGGCTAAAAATAATTCCTCGATTCTGTGTTCAAAATTTTAATTTTAAAAATACCCGCTAAGACATGGAAGTTGACGTACACCGTCGAGTTCAAACATTATGAACATCCCTACATTTTTTAATGAACTCGTCTGGATTACGTGGAAAGTACGTTATTTAATGAAAATAATGTTTAACTGCTGCTGAAAAAGGTAAGAAATCATTCTTGCATTTACTTTAGCGAGTGATCTGAAATGCTGATCAAAATCAGGGCCGAACAATGACTCAGCTACAGCCTATTTTAATGCAGATGCAAATGCTATTGAGTAAATTAAATGCTTCACAAATAATTATATCACCTAAAGTTTAATAAAACTATTGGATCTAGGAAAATAATCTTACAAGTTAACACAAATTTCTTTTTGAATCCAACTATATTTTATTATTAAGTATGTATATTAACAGCGGAGTAGCTAATAATGGGATAGGTGGTGTCGTGCACTGGGGCCCTCAAGCTCAACGTGGGGCTCAGTACCCTGACCACCAAGTAAGTCAAATTTGCGATATTTTCTCCCAAATTTAAGATATAAATATAAAATGTGGCAACATAACTGTAATAATGTTGAAAGGTTTTTCGAATTTGTAGGAATTCCCTTAAATTTTTTCCATTGTTTGTTTAATGTTGCAAACTTTACTTATAGAAAAGTTTACTTTATTTTCAATTTTTTTTTTCATTTTTCTATGAACTGTTACTTAAAAATAAACTTCAAGTTCTCTGAAAGATCTTACCATACTTATTATTAGATCTTAAAAAACCTATACAAGAAGCAATTCCTTCCTAGTTGTATTCTATTTTTAATAACAATATGATTCGTAATTAGCTAGTTTTCTGTTTAAATATTTCACAATCTTCTCGTATCTGCAATACACTGATGTAATTTTTGTCCCCCTACCTTTTACTCTTTTGTAGAGGTGTTTTTTTAAAATAATTATAATAATATCGCATTGTATTTTCATGTTCATGCATATTATTTGTATCATTTCCTTTCTATCTTCGTGGACCATTTTGTAGCTCTCAGCCCTTTGGTGGTAGAATTTGATCCTCTAGAATAAATAAATAAATAGCTACGGATTCCCCAATGGCATTTTGTAGCGTAACATTGCGCTTCTGCTTCCTTTTAATGTCAGGAAGTACTCGAGCACATTCGAATTGTGTGTGTGTATTGGATAAATTATGAAACTTAAAATTATAAATAAATAAATAAATAAATAAAACTAGTGATGCGTTTAAGTTAAAACAACGCCAATGAGAAGATATTAAATAAAATTTGTGGCTTTGTATATTTAAAATATTCATATATTTTTACTTGATAAAATCTAACCAAGATAAAGTCATCATTTTTTTTCTTCTTTTGCACCAGGACATATGGATATCTTGCTACGCCACTGTTTATTAAAAGTTAATTTTACAGAGCATGGGAATACATCTAATAAAATTAATATGTGCACATATTAACTAATAATTGATATATCAGGCAATTAATTGTCAGATACTTTAATTAAAATATTTTTTGATGTCGTAATGGTTGGCGTAAATTTATAAGTCTAAAATATTGCACTCAGATTATTTATTTTGAGTATTTGAATTACCCAGCAGTTGGCAAAGATCCAGATATAGTAATTTCTTTTTTAATCTCAACAGGGATGTCACTTCTTACACAAACTCATCCAATAATGTCTAGTGGCTTGTGCAAAAGACTTCTGAAATTTAGAGCAAAACTAGTTTTTTTTTTCGTTCATGTTTTTGAGTAAATTTATTCTGACCCGATTTGCATATTTGTTTTCAGAGTTAGTTTCTTCCACGCACATAAATGACTTTCAAGTTTTGACAGTTTTTTTACTTGAGATATTTGAAAAACGGCACATATTTCTTTAAAGTTTTCTTAAGGGCCAAAAGAAAACTATTCGAGTAAGTTGCGCGCATAAGATTCTTAGTAATTTCTCACGAAAAATACTGAAAGATATGTAGAGATTCTCAATTCCAGTGTTAATTTTTCTCGCACTTTTAAGTGAAACTTGAAGGATGATGAATGCTAAGCCGACAATTAACCATGGCTATTAAAAGGGTTGTACACTTCATTCTCTTGTTAGATGGGTAATTTTGCTTCACTTTTACATTTAATGACTCCTGTATTAATCTCTATAAACGCTGACAGAAAACTAAAAATTAATATAAATTTTTCTGTGTTTATGTAATAAATAAGTTCAGAAACATGCAGGGTGATTTTTTTCACAGATAGCTGTATTTATGGTGCTATTGTAATTAATTTAATTAAAAGTTAGCATGAAACACGGGTATGAAAGCAAAATTCAAATTTATGCTTTCATACGCGACGTCCACACTAGTAATTTGGGTGACAAAAATAGGTAGACGACTTCGAAGAATATTTTCAGCTGAAGTGAGCCAGCTCAAGAGAATGCGTGATTCACATTGACAAAATGTGCATTATTTGTAATGCTGTATTACTCCGTAGCTCCTGTCAGAATCTAACAGGAGCTACGTGAAGGGACTTTATCGTTTGATGCTTTAAAAGGAATGATTATGAAGTTCAAAGAAAGAGAATCCCTGACAATACGCCCAGGCAGAAAACGTAAACCTGTGCCAGATAAATGGTAACAGATGTTACAAATGTAATCGTAGAAGGATCGCAGGGAACCATTGTTGGTACACGTATAACAGCCAGTGTGGACTATTCTTAGTGACATATTGTGTACAGCCATAGGAAATGTTGTGAGGAGAATATATGGTGTAGTCTCTGAGAACGGGAGTGTCATATTGAATGTAATAGAATTTCTCAACAGAAAAGTGTGAATGTAGTAAATGAAACAACATTTCACTATAATTTTGTATGTTTACACTTGATCACATGTAACAATACTTGGTCACATAGCACGCATCAGTTAACAAGCCCTGTAAGGTACTCATTGGCCTTATGACTTCCAGAATCCCTAAAATTTCCACCATTAAGCAAATCTGGAACGTGATTACTCGTCGTTTGAGTACTCTGCTACTTTCACGTTTGGAAGATGAGCTGTGTCAAATGTTTTAGAACAAATAGAGTCTATTCTTTAGTTCTAAATTCACATCCTCAATGATTCGATTCCATGACGTATTTCTGACAGTATCGCTGTTTACAGTGAACCTAAAACCCGATCACAGGGTGTTTAATCTTATCACAATGTTCTATGATGTTAAAATAAACATTATTTATTGTTCGATGCTGTCTTAATAATTTGGTGATATTCCTCATTTTCTATGCGCGTGTTTACGGTGTAACATTTTTCTCTGTCATGCAGAGTAAATTGGGGGAACGATAAATATTTTACAGAATTAACTGTCAACTTAACGTGATCTGGTAAATGACAGTTAACGGTTTATACTCTAAATCTCGGAAGCCGAATATCGGATTTGAATGTTAGTTTGAAAATGGTTACTTGCACCATTTTCTAAATTCCCCAAATTCAGAGTATTCTAAATTGGAAAGTTTACTTTAAAAAAGAAATGGAAGATTCTCTTTTTTAAGACTGAACAGTTACGAATCTACACGTGATCAATTATCGAAGTCACTATTTTTAAAGGGAATTTTGCTACTGAGTATTAATAATGAGATTTTTCCTTTACAACTATATCATCATGTAGTCTTTATGGGTGGAATTTCAAACCTAGAAATATTGTTTGAACTATAAATTATATACGTGTTCTGAGGGAAGTTTATCACGATGTTTGATATTGTAAATAATACCAATTTTTAAGCATTTAAAAAATATCCCGATTTTATTCAAAATATTAATTTTGAAAGTTACAATGTATTGAGCTTGAAATAAGTTATTTCATCTTAGCAACAGAAGACGAATGGCAACTCTAAATCTTAAGACAATATGCATTTCATCGTGCTACTCGTATGCTGCTGACACAGTTGGTTTCAGAAAAAATAAATAAGGGCAATTTTTAAAGTTGCAATTGCTCATTATTCGTAAAACTTCTTTCAATTTCATCATTTAATTTACAAAATACTTAATACTGATTTTTAAGAAAAGGTTTATTCATTGAAATAAGATTTTACATCGTCGAGATTTTTTTCCAGAGCGGCAACGGCCTGAAGAAATGAAGCAGAAGAAATTGTTTACTGGCTTAGATAAGTCCTTGTTAGGAAATGATTTACTTATTCAATAGAGAAGCTGCATATCTAACCCAATCACAAAATTGAAAAACAGATATGCTTTCCAAAAAGAAAATAATTGGATTTTATTAGTTATTTTTAAAAATTAAAATAATATTCTTGTGAATGTTTATACATATAATGCGACTACTTTACATTAATTAATTCCTTTTATTTTGAGACGTTGAAAAGAAATATATAAAGTCAATTAAATATGAATTATCTTGTAAATGTCCAGATCTTTGTGACAAAAAAATTGCTTTGAATTGAATTACTATTAATTACTTAAAAGTCTGAGAAATTATTTATTTAAATCGCTTTAAAAAGGCAATGCTACAAGTTAAGTAATTCCTTTTAATGTGTTTTTAATGATATACTTCCTCCTCTCCCTCTAAATATATATATACTATTATAATTCAAGTTAGTTTCATCTTAAAAGCTTTTTAATTCGTAATGGTCCTGATCCTCCAGGACATTCACGTAAATAATTAACTGTTAGCTTACCCACCTAATTGGGATTTAATTGTAATTTTAACACATCAAAAATTATGGACTCAGAGTTTTTTCAATTATTCATTGTGTAATAACCTCGCATGATATTTGAACACCAATCAAAAGATCCAGCCACGGAAGTCAAGTGACTTTTTGAACTTCGGTCTGTGTTTCGTATAAAAGCCTAGATTCTCTGAAAAATTCCTCTCGCTTCTTGTCTTCGTCATGTAAACATGCGGGTGTTTTTTGTGTTATATGTTTTCTGTGTGTGTGTCGTTCAAGTGTCTAAGTGTTAAATAAAATTAGAGTATCATCAACAAAGGGATCCTATCAATACAGCCAAAACAACATCAATATATATAAATATGATCATCAGTAAAGAAAGATTTACCACTACAGTACACAACATATATATATATCCGTACTTATTCAAATCCAAGCCGCCATCGATTCTAAGCCGCACTCCAAATTCTCAACAAGTTTTTGTAAAAAACAGAGTAAAATGGTTTAGCGATATCAAATGTTACGAAATTAAAATAAATTTAAAAATAGAGCTAATAAGATGTCAATAATTAGTTATTTTACCAGTCAAATAAACTTTTAAATACATACATAAACCTGCAATTGCTCTAATTTCCCCATTCAGCGAATATTTTTCCTTTCCATTATAAGCCGCACCCGATTTCCAGTTGCATTAACATTTTAAAAAAAATTGCAGCTGATATTCGAGTAAAAATACGGTAAAAATATAATGTTCAAAAAAACTACTTTAGTTATAACATTCTCTCTAAGATTTCATTATTTTAATTATGACGGTAAAATTCAAAGATTTATATAAATTGATGGTATAATTACAAGACTATACAACGATTATTCATGATAATGGAATAATATTATTATAACTATGCATTCCTATATAAATATAGAATTCATTCTTGACCTATAAGTCATAATAGTTATATTATGTGACTAATAATAGTTAGATGGCATCAGTTAATTGGAGGAGAGAATTCGGTCTTCAATATCCAAATATCAGACATATATTCTGTTTCAGTTATCTTACGGTATTGCATTCCGTTCCTATTTAGTCAAGAATTGCTACAATGTATTCATGACAAATTTGCAGAAGTTTCTAATATATGACTATTTAATTATGAAAATTATGTGGTGTGCTTTGTGATTCATATATCGAAATTGCTAATCACAATTTTGAAATGGCACAGGAAATGGCATTTTCTTAGAAATCGGTAAGTTTTGATGTAACTCAACAGAAAATTTAGAATATTTTTTTTTATATTGATTAAAATATTCTAAGATGTCCACCAGCAAATAATACAAAACTTATCATGTAAAATTAAGAAAAAAGGGTGTGCAAGTTTAATTAGAACTAGAATTAGAAAACATGATGCTTGTCTCATTCAACAAATCACTCGTGTTAGGCATGCCAGTAATTTGTACATAAATGGGATTATTAATTAAAAATTTTACACATCTTTTCTTTGCTTAATTTGTTTCAGAATGAAAGTTACTGCATATTCATTTCTCAGAGATGAGACTTCTGCCTTATCTTTCTCTTAGATTCAATTTGTATACAAAATAGAGGCTTCATGCTGACATTAAATCGAATATTATTATTATTTCAATAATGTTGACAAAATCTTCAATTTATACTCTCGCTTTAATTTATTACAGTTATTCTCAGCCTTTGAGCAAGATTGATTGCTGTGTGTTGAGGGGAGGGGTAGATAAATATTAAAGGAGAAAAGAAATATACATTAGAAAATATCTAAATTCTTCTTGGAAATAAAAATGTGTAGATGTCGTAAGCATTTTGTAGTATAACAACACATCAATCATTATTAATTTATGTCCGAGTAAAAGCAATATAAACGTAATACCAGAGTAAGTTATATTGCTGAATAATAGTTAAGTTTTGTGCCACAAGATTTATTTTGCAATATTAAATAGTTTGATAAGTACATTGGATTGGGGATCTAATAAATATACTTATGTAATAAAAGTGTCTGTGTGTATAAATATCTTCGAAAGATATATGACTGAGTTAAGAATGAGTATTATTTCTTTTTCATGGCTAGAATGGATACGTTTTCTTTTATCAGATTGTACTATTAAAAGAGTGAATTGAATCCAGTGTTTATTTGTATCATTTTTATAATTTATATTCAGTTTTAAGACAATCCGAGAAAGGCTACTTTACTGAAACAGAAAATTTCGATCTAATAACATAAAATATTATTTTAAAAAAATTTAACTGAATATTCAAATTTGAAGCTTTAGATTACAAAATTAAAATACAATTTTTGAGCATAATTAAATAAATGATGATTCGTTTCAGTATGACAAAAGCTGGTGTCTTGATGCTTTAAATGTATTTGAGAGACGTATGTGCTAGATCTTTATTTATAGAAATCATTTTTGTAAAATACAAATGTGTGCGTGCAAACATTTTCTCTCTAAATAGTTAGAAATGATCAATATAACTTAAATTAAAAAATATTTTTTTAAATTTAAGAATAAACTATTTTTTTGCATTAAAATGAAAAATTGCAAACTCTAATAATAACAGATGAACTATATGTATACATTCATCTGTAAAAAATCATTTTAATGTTTCAAAGATATAATGATGCTTACTTCCCTAATTATACATTTCTGCCACCAGATGCTTGACAGCAGTAGCGCACACAGAAATTTTTCAAGGGGGGGGGGTTCCGGGGTCGAAAGTTCACGATTCTTGTATCATGCTCCTTTGGATTTTGTCGATTTTCGGGAACAAAATACAGTAAAAAACTAATTATTGAATAAATAATTAGCATTAATTTAAAATTAATCATTAATAACAAATACTTAATTAAATTTTACGTACTATATACATAAAATTATAATCAATCAGGGAAAAATAAAGGGGCCTTTGGGGTTCAGAACAGGACCTCCCTTGTGTGCGCCACTGCTTGACAGCCATGTTAAGAACACAATAATGATACCATAACTTATTTTTATATAACACGTGATTTTACCAAAGAATACAAACGGATTATATTTCCGTTACTTTTTTACAATACGATAGCTTCTATTGCTTCAAATTGTTTGTTTTCGATCATATTTTACTTGTTTTTGGTTTTCCTTGGTTTTGTTTCTTTATCTTGTCATATAAATAAAATGCATTATTATCACAATAATTGTGATAATAATGCATTATATGATATTAATATAAGCAAATAACCTTCCGAAAATATATATTCAGTATGTAATCTTAGCACATTATGGATGTGTTATCTTAAAACGTAAGACATTTCAAAGAAATATTTTCCGAAAAAACATCATGTAACTTTTACAAATTTTATTCAGTGTTTTGACATTCTAATGGTAGCTTATAGAGTTTTGAAACATATTTTCAAGTTAGAAATTTCATATAATCATTTTTTAACATACTTGTTTGCATGTACGTATCTCATTTCATGCAAGTCTAATTTAACTGATTAGTTAATAAAATGATAGAATTACCTTGTTAAAATATTAACAAAAGATTATGCCTTTATAAAAAAATTACTAATGTTTTTCAGATTAACCTTATGAATAAAAAGTGATTACATTGCATTATATACATTATTTCTTAAATATTATTCATTAAACACATGATAGTTAAAATAAGCGAATACTTCTGCTTGATATATAAGGCTAATTACTAGCACTTTCGTAAAATTATTCACTCGGAAATCAAAAATATTTCCTTAATAGTAAATACAAAATTGTAATAGTATATATAAAATTAAATGTGTTGGAACAGTTATAAATGCAATATATCAATTTACTTAAAATGAATGATCATTTTTAATATATATATATATATATATATGTAACAATTCCCATATATTTTCATCTGAGAAATTTTAATTTATAATGGTTTTGAGCCTTTCAAGACTTCGCGCGATTATTAATTTTTATTTTACCTGCGTATAAAACGGGAATAACCACAACTGTATTCCTCAAAAAGACTGAGAGGCAAACGTTTTTAAAGCAAGATGATGCAATCTTACATCACACGCGTTTGTGGAAAAATCAGAAAAGCCATTACCGGAAAACATATTATTTTAATAGTTTCCAGTTGACCATTACGAAAAGCAGACGATATCTCGGGAGCAAATAATGAATGTTTTAAGGACTGTCTAATATTTTCACACACACACACGCGCGCGCGCTTCGTGTTCTTTTTACACACGCTGGTGTGTGTAAAATGATTTGCATCAGGAAAAATTCGGAGAAATAAATTTTGATTTTGCATGAAATACAATTCGGAAAGTTGTTATAAATTTCCATGTTGGCTGTTGACTAAGCAGTGTTTGAATAGGCGTATGTAATATACCCTTCAGCTTTATTAAGATTACGTGATAGTAGCCTGTAACTACCATTTAATATATTTCTAATAATATTTTAGATCAAAATCATTAAATTTAGGCTAAACTGACTATATCTCATTCCCCTTCCATTTTTTTTCACACAAAATTTGTCTTAATAAGGTTAAAAGTTTCTTATCTAAGAAAGGAGCAGCTAATGGTTTTTTAATAGACTGTGAGATTCAATGAGCTTTTAAAAATCTTTCCTGATTAAAGAAATATTTGTGAAAAATGCGAATAATAAAAAATCATGTTTGATGGATGCAATTTTCGCTAAGCGGAATTGAAAAATTAAGAATAATTAAATAAATTAAAAAAAAAAAAAAACGTAGTTACCGAAGAAACGAATAATTCATGCAAATGAAATTTAAAATGACATTTTGTCTAAAGAATTTATGTTTAAATCTGTTAACTCGTTTGGTTTTTTTCTTTCATTTTTAGGAGTATCTTCATCAGTACCAGTTTGTTTTACAGTGTAAATCTAATAATATTAATTTAAATAGCCCTTTATATTCTTGAACTGTTTAAACATGTTGTTGGTTTAAAATGAACATTGTACTGGTTACTAACACGAAGGCAGAAAATGCTACATAATTTTCTTCGACGGTGTGGTGATGAGGACGAAAAATATCCTGTATCTTTATCTTCCAATATATACTCCCAGGAGGGAATTGCGGTTGTTATATATATATAAAGGAGAAAAGCAACTCACTGACTAATCATGATATCTCCGGAACTATTAAACCTACAGACTTGAAATTTGGTAGGCAGGTTCCTTTCAGGGAGTAGACATCAGGTAAGAACGGATTTTACAAAGATCGAACCCCAAGGGGTGTTACGGGGGCTTAAGGGGCCTTATAGATAATTATTTCCATTATTAAACTATTAGATGTACAGTCTTGAAACTTGTTACACAGATTCCTTTCATAGATTAGAGATCCCCTATAAAATAATTTTTACGAAAATCGACCTCCAAGGGGGTGGTGAGGACGCTTAAGGGGCGTTATGCATAATTATTTCCATCTTTAAGCTATTAGACGTACAGTCTTGAAATTTGGTAACAGGATTCCTTTCATAGAGTAGAGATCCACTACAAAATGGGTTTTGTGAAAATCGACCCCCTAGTGGTGTTATGGAGAATTAAGGGGCGTTAAAGGTAATTATCTCCTTTTTTAAACTATTAGACCCACCTGCTTGAAAATTAGAAGGTATGTTCTAGGGATTGCAATACCGGTATATCGGGATACCAAATACCGGTATTTTGTGAGCCATTTGTACAATTTTGTAAGACCAGTATTCACAAGTTAAAATACCGGTTTTTCGGTATTTGCTAGAAATTTTTAAAATTGTCTCCTCTATATGTTCAGGGATCATCAACATAGCAAAATGGTATATTTTTTTGTTTTTATGTCCCCCTGACGGGCTAAATTAATTAGATTGTGAATATAAAGTTGCATCGTACAATCAAGAAGTGATAAAATGTGTGAATCATCTAAGGAGGCGGGCCAAATATATTCAATTACAGCTCAGGGCGATACTGCACACACGCAGGAATTGTAGTCTGGAATTCGTATTTGTGAAAACAAGATTGTAGTTGTAAATTCCTGTTTTTGAATTTCACCCATTTACTTGAAATGTATTGAGCACGTTTCTTTAGTTGAACAGAGTTCCACTAAAAATGTATTTTACGGAAATCAACTCCAGGGGGAAGCGGGGGGAGTTATTGGGGCGTATTGATAGACAAAATTCCCGTTTTCGAATTACTAGGACTATAATGATAAAATTTTGTTTGCACGTTTCTTTTGTTGAATTGGAATCCGCTAAGAATGCTCTCAACGGGGTTATGGGTCGTATTGATGATAAAAATTCCGTTCTTGCTCTGTTAGATTTAGACTTGAAATTTAGCACGCATGTTTATATTTTATGGAGTAGAGATCCACTGAAAGTTGCTTTGGCGGAAATCCACTTGATTATTGGGTTAAGTGAGCGCAAAAAATATTTCTACTTCTATTTTCGATATTGATAGAAATTAGAAATTATAATTTATGTCCTTTTTATATCAAGAGGCGAGAGTTACAGCTATAAATATATTTTTCAATACAATCGAATTCTTAATGCTAGACATCAATAATTTATAAATATGTGAAACAGTATATATTTATACAACATCGTGAAATACCCAGTGAAGTGGGTGAGTAATGGCTAGTATTTGATAAAGTAGCAATCTCCATATTTCCACTCGATGAGTCAAATGAGGAATCACAATTCGAATATCATTGATCATTAAGCTCTCCAATATCAAACTCATCTACCTTGAGAGTGCTTAGTAAAGAAAGGGGGAATTTTAATAATAGTTCATCTATGATAAAAATATATTTTCAAGAGTACATGGCTTATAGTCATGTGTGTCATCAATCTATAAGAATTTACGTAAAATTTAATTTTTGGATACATCAGTTTCTTAAAACTATTTTATACGATTTGTAAGGTATTGAAATTCAAGCTATGTTTTTGTGGCATTCAAAAAACATTTAAATTTCGTTAAACGTTTCTATTTCACAAATACTATTTATATAAGAGTTGCCCAAGTGAAAGGTGGACATATGTGATTGCGTCAGAATGAATACAGCTATAGCAGAAACACCAAACAAGGACACAAAGGATGTTAGGGGGTCTACACCACATGCGATGCTTAAGGGGTCTCAAAGGAGTTAAATTTCTCTAGAGGGCTGAAAATATAAACAATTTTCAAACATGCATAATTCCTTTAAATTTAAATTAAATAATTCGAATATTTTATGCATTATTTATAAGGGCATGGGGCTTCAGAAAAAAATAAAATGTTTAAAATATAATCATAATTTTAAAAATTATAAGCATATGAAAATTCTGTAATAAATATTAAGCAATTTTTGCGTTGCGCACGCTATTTTCTAAAATAGTAGCCTCTGATGTATAAAACTTTATAGAATTATAAAATGTATCATACTCTTTAAACCCTACGTCATTTAAGAATAATATATCTTTTGTATTTCAAAATATTTGAAAAGGATTGAAATTTTTTGAAAAAGTTTGGAAAATGTAATTTTTTATTTTTTAAAAAAATATAATTTATTATTCTGCTAATATAATATTACTACAGTGTAATATAAGGATTCATTTCATTTTATAAATTTCTCAACTTATAGCTAGTAATTAAAACTATTATTTTAGAAAATAGCATGCGCAACGTAAAACTTAATAATATTTTTTAAAAGAAAATTTCCCTACTTTCATATGCTTAAAAATTTTTTAAATTATATTATATTTTAAAACATTTTATACAACCCCATTATTTTATAAAAAATGTAAAAGACTAATTATTTAATTTAAATTAAAAGAATCATACTGTTTGAAAATTGTTTTATTTACCTTTAAGAAATTAACACTGAAACCTTTTTTAACAGGGGAAACCTGTTAGTGGTATAGAGGAAATTAACCGAAAGTAAAGTCGTACCATATAAGAATGCATCCATATCAGAAGATCGTGCGGTAGTACGGTTTCTGATTGCAGGGTGTGAGTTTAATACCGACATCCATCGACGACAGTGGCAGTATACGTGCCGCAATGTTTAGGTCGAACGTCATAGAAGAGTTGGTGTAAAGTTATCGAGAAGGGCAGAAAACAATATCCGATCTCCATGATAATGTCCACCCACACGTATCTCGTGAAACTAAGGTAACAACACTTTAAAAAAATTTATTGGAAAATGTTAAAAAAACCTACCTTACAGTCCCTATTTAACACTCTGTGACAGTATTGCGTTTCTATTTGAATGATGAAGTGAAGGCAGCTTGGCAGGATTTCCAGTATAATTTATAATATTGCAGAATCCATCTTTGAGATCCCAATGATATATCTTTTTTTATTTTGGTATCCAAGTCATTTTAAAACTATTTATGTATTGTCCTTTGCTGTATTACACTTAACAAGCACAAAATACGTCTTGAATAAATAAAATTTTACAGTAAGAATGATTTTATCGTCTGATCTCTCATTTTTCAATTCCTACTAATAGCTCACAGTCTCTCTATATTTATTTATTTATCTTGGTGGAATTTTCAATCGTTAATAAAATACATTTTAAAACGCTGAATTGAGCTGAAATTTTGTATACATCATTATTTTGGACGACAATACCATAATTTAATTATAATTAATAAAAATTAATCGATTAAAACTAATTATTTAAAGAATTACAAATACAGCTACGTTGGCATCATTCTTTTTTAGCGACTCTTTTGGTGACTTGCGCCAAAACTTGAAAAGATTTTTTCCTTAAGTTTTAAAGCATTCAGTTGAACTGAAATTTTATATACACGAATGTTTTGGATGACAATACGATACTTAAATGATAATTATTAAAAATTAATTACCACTTGTGTAGCTAAAATAAAATTTTTCTTTTTTGATCTAAGTAGGAATTGACTTAATTTTTTTTTTATACATTAGTTGTTTTTTATTCGAGTGCGTAAGGATATCGTTTTCTATGGGTAAATAAAAAAATTATTATATAAGGAATTTAACACTAATTTTTATATTCACAGGGCTCTTCATAATATCAAATTTGATGTTTTAATGATATCTCAAGAGAGCTCATATTATATAATAATTTACAAACTTAAAATCTATATTTTTTATTTTTCTGAGCGTTTTTGCAATTCTTTGTTGTTTCAGGAGCGGATTTCACTGTGTATCAGCAGCAGTAAGCTCAACTCAAAACATATCTGACCTCTTGGATAGCCTCTTGGACGGATACGACTATCACTTGAGACCAGGAGTCGGAGGTAAATTTTTTTCTAATGAAAAAAAATAATGAAATACTCATACTTAGAATAGTTAAATAATATTTACGAGATAAGTAAAATGACAACCATAAATATTTAAATCATGTTTTTTCTTTATCATATGACAATTGAACTGGATTTATAGTCATTACGTTAAAGAAATTGTTTAATTTTTGTAAAAAGAATAAGTTTACAATATCATAACTAACATTCAATGAAAGAGAAAATGTAGTGTTTTTAATTTATTTTATTTAAAATTATTCTTTTTGATATCAGTAAAAACATTTCGAAATTTCTTTTCGTATTTATTGTTATCAATCTGTAATGGCAAAATAATTTATCTATAGATTTTGTTTTAATTTGAGTACAGAATTTCACCTATGATGAAGAATATGTAATTTTGTTATTGAATATTATCTTTTATGATTAATACAAGAATTTGAATTCTCGTAATTGTATTTAATGGTGTTTATGCTTTTACTTTACTTTAATAATAGATGAGATTTAACTGTGTTTCCGGAGTGTTAACTTTCTCTAGAGGGCTGAAAATGTAAACAATATTCAAATATATATAACTCTTTCAAATTAAAATTAAATATTTCGAATCTTTTGCATATTATTATAAGGAAATGAGGCTCCAGAAAAGTGTAAAATGTTTAAAATATAATCATAATTTTAAAAATTATAAGCATAAAAAATAAGAAACATTTCTATAAGTATTAATTAAGTTTTGTGTTGCGCATGCTGTTTTCTAAAAGAATAACTTTAATTACTAGTAATAAGTTGATTTAGAAATTTAAATGTATATATATATATATATCCTTATTACACTGTATTCTTTTTATATAAATAGAATAATAAATTACATTTTTAAAAAAAAAATTTACTTTTTCAATTTTTTTTTAAATTTCAATATTTTTCAATAATTTTAAATACAAAAGACGTATTATTCTTAAATTAAGTAGGGCTTAAAGACTATGATACATTTTATAATTCTATAAAGTTTTATACATCAAAAATGGTACTATTTTAGAAAATAGCATTCGCAACGCAAAATTACTTAATATTTATTACAAAATTATTTCTTATTTTTATATGCTTATAATTTTTAAAATTATGATTATATTTCCAACATTTTGTACCTTTTTGAAACCGTAATCCTTTGTAAATAATGTGTAAAAGATTTGAATTATTTAGTTCAAATTTAAAAGAAAAGTACCTGTTTGAAAATTGTTTATATTTTCACCCCTCGAGACAAAATTAACACCACTGAGACGCCTTAAATGACAAACCTAGTCTTAGTTTCCTTTGTTATTTCAAAAAGAGTCCTAAGATCAATCCAACTTATAACCTTCAACCCCTCCTAAAAACTAATTTGGTAGCTAGTTTCAAGAAATAACGTAGAATATAACTTTGTTTGTATATAGTGTAAAATACGTGTAAATGGAAAACGTTTAAGACGAAATATAGGTGAACACGAAATAATGCAACGGTCCCGACAAATTACTATGTATTTTCATGTATTTTCTTAACACGAAACAAAAATTGCTTAAGGATATACAGTACCCGAAAAATTTCATTTTTACCGAAAAATTTTTTTTTGCATTTTCTACTGGCCCATATCATTGAGAAGCTTGCCACGAAATTTCAGATCTGTTAGAAAATTAGTTTTTAAGATATTTGAAGTCGCCCATCCAGTATAGAGGTTAGCGATGCTGACTGCTGTGCCGTAGGGACAGGGTTCTCGAAGCCCGGAGAAGACATGGATGTTTGTAAATGTATAGTGCCTGCGCGGCATGGGGGTACTCTAAATAGCCGTCGAGCCGCAAGTCCTCTCGTGTGGTTGATGGAAAGGGAAGATAGGTGGGAGGCTCTGACCACCCCTAGAGTGTTCTCCCTCTAAATTGGGGTGGAATCGAGCCAAATCGTTCTGTCACCTGTATGATGCTCAAAGCTACGGCTAACGACAAAAATATTGTTGAGCTTTTAGTTTGAAATGATTATTGATTCCAATTTTCATTACTAAAATAATTTCTGCTTGATTATGTTTTGAGTTTTTTGAGTTCTCAATAATTAATTAATTAATTTCATGGCCAATTTTTGCTTTAAAAATAGTTTATATAACTTAAATCTTTATCATTAATTTTTTTCTGTAGAGAAAATGCCATGGCTAATGCGTTATCAGGTTGCTGTGAGAAACAATATTTCTAAGAGGTGAAATACTACTGAAAATGATGTATCTAAAAATCAGTCCTCTGCTGATTCTGCAATTAGACTTCCGAATACAAGTATTCTGAATTCAAATGTTGCAGATATAACTGAATATTTCCTTGATGTACCAAACTACCTTATACTAAACATATTGTAATACTATATTTTAGTATTTTAAAGTCGTACGACAAGATATAAAACTTCTTAAACTGCCCCAATTTAAAACTGAAAAAAATTAAATTTTATGAGCAAACCTATTTTTAGCTTAAGTTAGTATCATTATTATTTTGTACATAAATTTTGTGTTTCAAAACTTTTGTGAAAATATTAGGTTAAGATAAAGCTGAATAAACTGACGTCTTAACAAATACTATCAATATTATTCAAAAATAAATTTTTTGAATAAAAAATATTATTTTCAGTCATAATTAATAAAATAGTGTTTTAATGCAGAAACATACATTGGAAAATAACATATAAAAATTAGAGCTTTACAGGCATTATAAGTTTTTGTTTTATGACTTTACAAACTTTAAATGCGTTTTTCTCAGACTTTCAATTTTGAAGGTATAAATGTTTTCTAATCCTCAAGGCATTTTTCCTGTTCAAGATTGAACCTTGAATTTTTTTGTATATACTCCCAAACGTATGTTCTATAAAAGTTAGTATAGATTTAGGGCTGAGATTTCTAGTTATTTTTCTAAAAAATGCTTAAGTTGATATTTTAAAAATTTCGTGTTTTTTCCTGGTTTTTGTAGAACAATATTTATTAAAAATCAACAAGGAAATAGATTTTCAAATCAATACTAACTTTTGTTTGCAATAACCTAAGAAACATAAATAACTTAAAATGACTAAAAAATTTTAAAAATTGAGTATTTTGTAAGAGTTTGTGAAAAAACTTCAAAAATTCCTAATTTTTTAAAATTGTAAGCTAATGGCTGATCAAACTGACTTTTTACTTATAGAATCAGCTTAATAATATAATCTAGATATAAAACATCAATTATTTTTACTGTAACTGTTTTCCAAAAATTTTTTTCAAAAAGGGTACCATGTAGCCTTTACACGAAAAAATTTCCCTTCTGGGAAGGAACAAACCACGGAAAACAGGAGCCGAATTAAACAGTCTTACTGTATTATTGGAAGAATTTATTACAGTAGATAATGATAATGAGTGTACAGTCCCAAATATGGCAGACAAAGACATTTTAGAGTTTGATAAATGTGTGCTCAAAAAATATCATTGACGCAGATTCCGAGAATGAAATATGTAATGAATAATGCAGTTTCTTATCCCTCGTCATCCAAAATGAGGAACATCATGAAAAGTACGTTTACTTATTTAGGTACATATTCCAATCGTAAAATGAATAATGAACAATATTAAACAATTTGATGCTAAAAAAGGCACAGTACAAAGAAAAATATCAGGTTATTTTCCAAAAACTCAATACATGTTTTGTTTTTCAAAAAACGTGAACATTTTGCATCAAATTTCATTAAGGTCTTGTAAATGTTTTTGTTTTACTGATATTTATTAAATACATGCATATATACATATCTATTTAAATAAAATATACTGAAGAACTCAAATTTTTGTTGATATATGGTTTTTTGCTATATCCCTTAGCCCGAAATTCTGTTATACGAAAGAGTATTTCAGTCCCTTCAGTTTCGTGTTTTAAGCGATTTTCACTATATATGTACAATGTTATTTTACATCAAAGGAAATTAAAACCACTTCTTAGTAGGATTTCGTGATTTCAGAGTCATTCTGTGACATGATGCAACTAGGGTAAACCTATAGATGTATCACCCTAATTAAAGATTGCAGAATCAAAGAAGATGGGCTCTATACAACGTCTTGGAATATAGTACCATTGTATGTCTTACTGAACTCAGATTACCTTGAAGGTAACAATTGTGGGTGAGAACAACTTCCGGGTCTTTATTAGATGGACAAAAGACATAAATGTGTTGCAGGATTGCAACTATACTGGTTGGAGAAGATTTATGGTGTGTTCCATCTCCTTTAGTTTAAGGAAAGGTATTTGTTTCTGGGTGGCGGAGTAATTTGTGCTTCGCAATGTATGATCAATGTATCATTTACTATATAAATAGCTTTATAATGAATATGTGTTATTAGCAACTGAATGTGAAGTTGTATTACGGATATTTCACTGAATAATTTTCAACATTCTTTAATATAATGAAATACCGTGGATATTAGACACGATTTCTTTTGATTCAATATACATAAAATTATAATTTTTCTTTGGATTCACATCACTAATGCGATGTTAGGGGGCTTCAAATTATTTAAATAGGTTTCTAATGGAATGATTCAATATTTGCTGCAGTAGTTTATTCTGCGAGTACTTAAAAAAATATTGTTACAATTCTTTCTCTAGATTGATTGGTTAGCCACCAGCTAAAAAATACAAACACAAGCAAAATAACTACCTGACTGAGAAAATATGTTTTTCTCATCCATGGAGTAACTCTCAAATATATTAATTACCGTAAAATCCCGCGTATAACGCACACCGCTGTATAACTTGCGCCTATACTCTGAAGTATCACTTTTTAATTTTAAGGTATATTCGCCGTATAACGCGCACCCCTTTTTTTACGAAGGAACCTGCAATGTACGTTAGCAATACTATTATGTTTTTAAGCCATTTATTCGAGGTATTACCCAGGATTTGAGAAAAATAGTATATTTCTATAGAAAAACAACCCTTTATCTTCATAAGTATGCCATTTTCAAATTAACAGTATTCCTATCTTTGTATATAACTCTTTTTTTTATTTTTGAAGCTATAATTTTTATTCCCGGAGTATAACGTACACCCTTAAATTTAGATCTTAATTTTTGTGTTAAAAGTGCTTATTATACACCGGATTTTAAGGTATATCTCGAATAATTTGTCTTGGCATTTAATTTACATCAGGAGAAATGATCTGATTCTTAGACAGATTTATTTGAGGCTATTAAGCTTAAAAATATTATTCTGACTACTTTAATATTTCTTTCAGCCCTTAATGCAAGATAATTTTTAAAAATCTATATTTATGTGTTTGTGTGCTTTAAAGCCATATAGTGGTTATGAGAAGGCTCAGAATTAATAAAATGTTTTTGTAAAATTAAATGTAATGATTATTAAGGATCTGCGAATGTATTGTCAGGTTATGACAAGGCTTAATAAGGAAATATGTAAGTCTTATAATAAGCTAATGTTAAGTGTTCTCAAAAAAAGTTTGGAAAATGGTTTTGGTTTAAAAATAATGTAAAGTCTGATTTTACAAAAACGATGTATGCATTAGCTGTAATAATTCCAGCATTCTACTACGCCATTTTCAAAGTTTTACTTATTAAAAATAATACAATTCCTTTTTTTAAAATAAAAGTTTAAGAATGTGAATTTAAAAAAATAATTTTAGAAACGTATTTTATATCATACAGCTGGCCATACAAATTCATTACAGTAATTAATTAAATCATTCAAACTAATGGTTGTTTTTAATTAGTGCATATTTAGTTTATTAAGAAAACTATGGGTTCTATTTGAAACATTTAACACTTGAATAAATTGAGTTAATTCCTTGATAATTGATGAAAAATACAATATATATGCCCACGTACTTGTATTTCAATTTTTCAAACTAATAGTAAGGTCTGATGTTTTTTAAATATTTTTTGAGGCTATCCCATTAATATGTCACTACTCCAGCGTTTCTCGAACTGTGGGGCGCGCCCCCTTGGGGGTGTGACAACTCTACAAGGGGGGCGCGAGCATATTGGAAAGTCAAAAACATAAGCTTATTCAAAAAAATTATTTTTATGGAAAGTAAACAAGCAAAATACGTTCTGACATAATAAAAAATAAAACACACACATTTACACTGATATATTACATTTATAATTATAACAGTGCTACACAGTGTATTTTATAATTAATTTAACAATACTAAGTTAAGAACATGTTAAATAACTACCAGTGGCCCCATGAGATTCTCATATATAAAATTGTATACAAAATTTATCACTTATTTTGATAATTTGTTCGGTTTAGAATTAAATTCTTAACTGCCGATTAAAAGTTACGCGATTGTATTGGGGTGGAGGAAGGAATAAAGAAGCAAATAATCTGAAATAAGTAAATCCTTCGCAAACATTGTCAAGGTCCTTTTATTGCATTCCAAAGCCTTCGGAATAATTTTATGGATATTAGTGCACAGAAAAGACCGCGTACTTCAGAAAGACGTATATATACACGCGGGGAAATTAACGCTTTGGCTGAGCGAGACGCTTATTTACGCTGGTGGCACTTAAGAGGTTAAAGTCGTATCGTAGTTTTAGCATCAAAGTGTAGTATTATTGAGTTCAATACATTGTTATTGCATGAGGGGGGCGAGATGAAAATTATGATTGAATATTGGGTCGCGAATATTGAAACTTTGAGAAGCTCTGCACTACTGTGTTAATTTAATTCTCTAGAGTTTTGTATCTACTTCATGGCAGCTTGATATTAATTAGCCATAACGTACTTAAGAGTGTGTAATTTGCAATTATTTACTGTTTAGGTATGTTTTAAATCTATATAAGAATAAACATTTTTAAACATTCTAAATTTGTCGAAAATTTGTAAATAATGTGCCCTCTTCCAGTGACAATAATTTGTAATACGAATTTCGGATATTTTGCTGGTTGAACTCCATAACCAGTACTTTAAATTACCGCATGTCACTGTAACAAAAATAATTATACTCTTAGTATCTCTTGAGTATAAATATAACACTTTGAATGGGAGAAAATACAGCTGAATATCTGATTTCTATTCCAGAAATAAATTCGTAGAAGATTTAAACAATAAAAATGATTTATCAGCTTGAATTATGACAGTTCATAATTTATATGGAAGGGGGTTAACTCTTCTTTATATTGCCATATCGAACGATGAAGTACGTCTTGTAAAGTGTGTTTTTTCTGATAAATTTAATAAAGTTGTATGACGTTTGTGGCAATTAATTTCAAATATACGGTGTCCAAAAAATATGGTTACGCTTTCAAAAATTAATTAAAGACAAATAAAGATTTTCGTTTACGGTGTTTTATGTTTCATAAAGCAGTGGTCTTCAAACTGTGTTTACGGAATCTTGGGGTTTCACAAGACATTCCCAGGGGTACCACAATAAAAAATTGAAAAGAAAATTATAAATGTGTATGCAAAATGGATTTATGTTCCATGTGAAGTTTGTATAACAACAAATACCCGAAGTTCATCCCTGTAATTAAAACTAAAGATTTTATTTATACATAATATAACTGTATTTTGTAATATTTTTTTAAACTTTTATTAGACAGTATAATAAAATAGTATTAAAAAGCGCGCGTCTTTTGTATGTTTGGATATTCTATTGTTTACTATTCTGGGTTCCACGAAATAATTTTATTCTCGCTAAAACAATATTTTACAGAACTAGACAATTTTCTATCGGAAAATGCACATTTTTTCTTTTGTGGAAAAAACATATATTTTAAAGTGAGGGAACAACTTATCAACTGATTCGACGTTAAGATCTAAATTTAAGCAAGAACAGCTCCTAAATTTTAAGATGAAAATTCATGCAAAATACACATGATTGCTCACACAGCTATAAACCTTTAATATCATCTAGAACAATATATGTAAGTGAAAAATATTCCTCTCAACGTGAGTGGCTCTAAAAGCAAATATAAAAAAAAATCAACGTGGAATATGAAATACGATTATAGGTAGCTTTAATACACGTAGATTTTGACAGTTTGTGTAAAAAAATGCCTGTACAGATCCCAAATACTAAGTACATTACTGGCCATTGAAATTGCTACACGAAAAAGAAATTCAGATAACAAAATGATATCTATTGGACAAATGTATTATACTGGAAATAGAAAGTGACTAAATTTTCAAGAAATTTGGCTGTATTGATCCTGAGAAATCAGTACCCCAAACAACCCCCTCTGGCAGTAATAACAGCACTTGTACACCTGGGATTGAGTCTAACAGAGATTGGATGACATGTGCAGGTACAGATAACCATGTAGCTTCAACACGATGCCACAGCTCTTCAACCGTAGTGACTGGCGTATGGCGACGAGCCAGCCGCTCAGCAACCATGAATCAGACATTTCTATTGGCGAGAGATCTGGTGAACGTACTAGCAAGGGCAAAAACTGAACCTTTTTCGTATCAAAAAGGTCCGTACAATACCGGTAGCATGCGGTTGTGTATAATCCTGCTGAAGCGCAGGGTTTTGCAGGGTTTGAAAAAATGGTAGACACGGGACGTAACACAGCAAAAATGTAACGTGCACTGTCCAAAGTGCTGTTAGTGAGAACAAGAGGTGACCGAGACATGTATCCAAAGGCACCCCATACCATTACGCCAGGTGATGGGCCAGTAAGACAATGTTGAATGTTCCCTGCAAACACTTTATAGTTCTAAAGGGACCGTGAGGTGAAAAAGTTTGAAGATCACTGCCATAAAGTGAAGATTAAAGTTTTTGTTTAGCGAAATGCAAGTTAGATGATGCTAAGTCCACGTTTTGCAATATTCTTTCTTTAAAATGGCTTCACTTCAAGACCAAGCGAAAGCTGTAGCATGGTTTATAGAATTCAAATCTGCAACATACGTACAGCACAAATTTCGGACTACTTATAAATGAAGTCTATCTTTAAAATCCACAGTTTATAAGTGGAGTGAAAGATTTATGATGATTGGTAGCGTATATAAATCTGGCTGCCCTAGCAGAAGTTGAGATGACATTACTCGTTTAGACTCGATGATTTACGCATAACTAATGGCGTGCATGTCGAAATTTTTGTGCAATAAAACATTGTTAAAAAAGCTTTGCGATTTTCTTTATGGAGCAAAAAAAGCCTTAAGTGTATATATTTTTGTTTATTTATAGCAAAAATTTGAAAAAATGTAGGTATGCTTTTCGTATATTTTTACATTAATATTTTTCTTAAATATACACTCTTAACTATAAAAAATTTATAGGATATTATTTTTAGTAAATTTTTTTGTATATGATTGACTGGTTTCGCAAAAGTAGAGCATCGACTATAAATATTCTAATGGTTCTTTTTGATTTTTACAGTACTTGTTTCTAGAAACACTTTTTTTATTTCTCGAAATATACTTGTATGCATTCTTCTTTCTCTTTAAAGTTTCACTCGACTTCACAAAAGCTATTGTTATCGAAAATCGTATTCTCTTTACCACAGTTTCCTTAAAGTACAAAAATCAATTTAAAAATATTGATTTGCCCTCTTGAGTGTCTTACATCAAACAACTAATTGTTTGAAATTTACAATTCTATTACTACTCCGAATGCTCTTCGGTAGGTACAGAAATCAATATTTACACAACTTTTTCAAATCTAATTTGAATAATAGTTGTTTTACAGATCAAAGATATTCGAAGTTTTTGTTCAAAAACGGAAATATTTGAAAAAAAAAGAATAATTATCAGATTGGTTCTTAATTTCCAAACAGATGAAGTCAAAATAAGCCTGAGGCATACGGAATATCTTCTTCCATCGATTAAAATAATTATTTTTTTACCCAACAATTTATAATCAGTTTACATGTGGAGAAGGAAATCCATCACGTAAATATTTGTAGTTTCTGTAAGTTTGGCATGTTATCGAAATAAAAATTAAAAACTTTAAGGAAGATCTCGAAACTTAAATAAATTACTTGAAAAAATTTCTCACTTGAATTAATTTTCTGTTTATAAAAAATCTAAGAACTCAAATTATCTTTTTCTTTTGAAAAGTCGGATGATTCCCTTCAAACATTTCATGTTAGTAATTAAGTATTTGGAAGTTCTTATACACAAACTGGAAATAAATCAAATCTAGAGATTGACTGATTACTAATCAGTTAACTGTGTTTGACGAGTATACTCGTCATGAAGTTGCATGATTTTGTATCATGACGAGTATACTCGTCATGTGTAAAAAACAGTGACCCTTAGCTATTTAAATTGTAATTTTTGAGAAAAACAAAATGTATTCTCAAATTTCTAGATATTTAAAATATATTGAGGTCAAGCCAAAGTAAAAAAAAAAAAAAAAAAGAGAGAGAGAGAGAAAATGAAAAATTTAAGGTATCCGACTACGTTTAGAACCGTGATTTTTAAAAGGCGCATAAATACATAATTCTTATGATATTTAGTGTCACTCAGATTAGAATACATGTATAAAATTGTTTTAAAGACATTTTGGCAAAAAAAATTATTTAAATACTATATTTCGGCAAAAAATTAACTTAGAATAACCATTTTTCAAAATTGTTCTCCTTTTGTGAAAATGATTCTATTATTATAATATTTTGCCTGCATATAGCTCAGACCTCTGTTCAGAGGCTCAACAATGATATTTGAAAAATTCACGTTATTTTCAGAGTTACAACCATTTGAAATAATTATCGGCATTTTTTTCTTAAAATTTCTGCCCTCTGTTGTCGTAAAACACGGATAAACCCACTTCTAAGATATATATTTCAAAAATTCTAGTTGAGCCTCTGTACAGAGGTTTGAGCTATATATAGGCAAAATATTATTATAATAGAAGCATTTTTTACAAAAGGAGGAAATTTTAAATATTAGTCATTCTATGCTCATTTTTTGTCAAAATATTGTACTTAAATCATTTTTTATTGTAATACTATTCTTAAAACCATTTTATATACATTTTCTAATCTAAGTGACACTAAATATCATAAATATTATCCATTTATACGCTTTTACAAAATCATGGTTCCGAACGTAGTCGAATACCTTAAGATGAACTCACGCGTTCTGGTATGCACTGACTGAAACATTGTATAAGTTCGCATATTAAGTTTTATGTTGCGCATGATATTTTCTAAAAGAGTAACTCTAATTACAAGCGCAATAAGTTGAGTTATATATATATAGTTAAATGTATCCTTATTACTTGTAGCTATTTATATATAAATAGAATAATAAATTTGTTTTTAAAAAATAAGAAAGTTACATTTTTAATTATTTTTAAAAGTTTCAATATTTTTCAAACATTTTGAAATAAAAAAGATATATGATACTAAAATTAGTTAGGGTTTAAATTGTGTGATACATTTTATATTTCTACAAAGGTTTACACATGAAAGGCTACTGTCTTAGAAAATAGCATGTGCAACGTAAGCATTACTTAATATTTATTCCAAAAATGTTTTTTACATTCATATGCTTATAATTTTTAAAACTATCATTATATTTTAAACATTTTACACTTTTTGTAGCCTCAATTTTTTATATATAATGTCTGAAAAATTCGAATTATTTAATTTTAATTTCAAAGAATTATATCTATTTGAAAATTGTTTACATTTTCAGCCCTCTAGACAAAATTAACACCCGTGAAACACCTTTCTGAATGAGGTACGCCTACTCTGATATTTTTTTTAGACTCCTACTATTAACCAGCACTCTCTCTCTATATATATTTGTTTGTTTTTTTATTTATATTGGTGGAATTTTCATTCGTTAATGAAATACATTTTAAAGCTCTCAATTGAGCTGAAATTTTATATACATGATCATTTTGGATGACAATACAGTAATTTAATTATAATTAATAAAAATAAATTGGTTAAAACTAATATTCAATGAATTACAAATACATCCACGTTGGCATCATGTTTGGCGACTTGTATCAAAACTTGAAAAGGTTTTTATTTCTCACGTCTTAAAGCATTCAGTTGAAAAGAAATTTTATATACACGATTGTTTTGGATGACACAATACGATGCTTTATAATTAATTAATAAGAATTAGTTGACTAAAACTAATATTTAAAGAATTACAAATACATCCATGTTGGCATAATTTTTGGAGACTTAGTGACCATTTTGGCGACTTGTGTCAAAACTTGAAAAGATTTTTTTCTCTTGTTTTAAAGCATTCAGTTGAAAAGAAATTTTATATACACGATTGTTTTGAATGACAATACGATACTTTAATGATAATTAATAAAAATTAATTACCACTTAATGTTGTGATTCTTGTCATATGTATATACATATTTATATTAATTGTAACTATTGAATAAAAAGTAGCTAAAATAAAATTTTTCTTTGTTGATCTAAGTAGTAATTGGCTTAATAATTTTGTATTACTTGTTATAACTTTCTGTCTATCTCTTCTTAGTGAATTACTCTCTGTATACTGTATTTTATTCAGTTTCTGCAACTAAAATTTTTTAACTTATCTTTAAGCTTATAATGAATGATTTGACTTAATGATTTAATGCTGACTTAAATTGTTTATATCAAGATTTAATGCGAAATGATGAGTTTCTTTTGAGGATTCTTAAATAGGGAAATTATTTTAAGAACATAGTATCAACTTATACTAATCAATGTGACTTATACTTAGATTTCATATATTTTAATTGTGACAAATTAGTAACAATATTAATTTCATATAAATTTTAGTCATGTAATTATAAAATTATCTACTTTTTTTGCATTAGATATTTTTTTTTAGTTTTAAAAATATTTTTGTCATTTTATTTATTTTGTGACAATTATGCTTATTCTGACCATGATTATGGAGCATAATACCTTATTTGGTTATGGAACATAAATTATAGTTCAACCTTTTGGCTTTTTGTTTATTAGTTGGTTGTCTTGAGTATATTTTTTGATTTGTTACTTTGCTGAGAGGAGTATATAAATAAATACAAAACATTTAACACAACTTCCTTAACTTGTTTGCAAGCAGTTTTACCTTAATAGCCTTTTAATGAAAATAATTTTTAAAATTTTTTAGAGCTTTGTGTAGATGATAATTAGGAATTTTTAGAGCACAGTACTGTGTGTGATTCCTCTGATGACTTTTAAGCAAATTTTCTTTCATTGTTTGAAAGAAACCAAATTATTATACTATTTTTTATAAAATTTTCTTTATCTACACAACTCAATCCAGAATATTTTTTCAATTTTCATTCGAATCATACCTCTAAAATAACTTATAAATAGACCTAAAATAAATAAGGAAATCTTTGACTTAATCTTAAAGTTTTAATGTGTGAAGGGATCATCGCGTTTTCTACTAAAATCTCCTCTTGGGTCCTTTGGGGTCGAAAAAGACAAATTCTTTCCAACCAAATCCAGAAGCGAAACGTGAACATGCAAATTAGAAACCTTTTAAATAGCAGAAGTTTAACGTAAGTGTATGACCTATTGGGGAGTGATTATGCTAGTCTGGTTTAAGCGCGTGAACTGAAGGAAGAGAAGAAAGCCATCGTTGATCGTGAAGCTATCCGTGACAGATCGATTAAGTCAAGGTGGATCCAATTCCACACGAGTTATCACAAAGATATTGAGAATCCGAGAGGATTGCGATTAAACGAGAAAATAAGGTAGAATAATTCTAGTATCCATTAGTAACTGTGATACAGAGATTAGGAATAGAAGGGGAATGTTAAATATCGTTGTTAAGATCGCATTTATTTGGTAATACGTATTGTGTGTTTTCTCACCTCAGATCCGCTAAGTTATAATATAAATACTATCATTGTTAGTGTTTAAGTTAAGATCTTAATAAAGACATTTTAAGATCATGACAACGCCTGGTTCTTCATTCAATCCCACACCTCTAGATCACGAAGTTAACTTAGGAGTGAGGTATCACCCAATGAGGAATACTTCACAAATGCATGATTACATAGTTTGTATTCATTAAAATATTTAAGGTAATTTTATTTGTACATTCATGTATTAATAATACATAACTAATTAAATATATTTTGTTTCTAGTTTATTTCTAGTCTGATGTATTTTTCAGTATAAATATAAACAATGCAAAAAACAAAAATATTTTTTACTGCTCTAAATTGAAAATAAAGTACATTTCCTTTCGTTCTATTATATTACGAAATATCGATACTTAGTTTGTAATTCGCAGAATTATATTTTATATAATTTTAAGTTAGAAAAAGGTAATTATCATACATACAATGGTTGTTCCAATTTTTTAATTAACATTTTAAATTTTTCCCCAACCATCTTTTTTTTTCAAGAAATAATTTTATAATTGTATGAATTAACACTGGTGTTAATAAATACAGTTAATAACATCATTAGTAAGCACGAATTTTTTTTTTGAATATTAATATTTCTTCCAAAATTTAGCACACATATTATTAGCTCTTTAATATTGTTCTAAGCATTTATGACATGTTATATTTAAATCTACCACCAAATGTTGTATAAATAATCCTTTAACCCAGCGTTTCTCAAACTGTGAAGGTGCCCCCCTAGGGGGCGCGAGCATATCGAAAGGTCGAAAATAAAAGATGATTAAAAAAATTATTGATTAATTGAAATGAATCAAAACAAAATACATTCTAAAATAATAAAAAATACACATTTACAATGATATAATATACTGAAAAATCTATCAGTACTGCACAATGAGAATTTGATCATTAATTTATCAATACTAAGTTAAGAACAAATTTAATAATTACTAGTGACGCCAAGCGTGTTATTATAAAATGTAATATTTACTTTAATATAATTTGTACAGTTTATAATTAAAGTCGCATTATATGCTTACTCCAAAGTGCATTATTAATGAATTGAATGCGATGTTATTGTATGGAGGGGGCGCGAAGAAAATTATGATTGAAAATTGGGTCGCAAATATTAAAAGTTTTGGAAGCACTGGCTTTAATAAATAAATTCTATCAATTCTTAAATTAAACTATATTTATGAGATTATGTTAGCTATACTTGTACATTACTTTTTACTTCTATAATGAAAACCTTTTGTATTGATTGATGCATATTTTCTCTTATCCATATTCATTCTACGAATAAGTCTTTCGATAGTCCCATTTTTAACCGCAATTTATACGGATTCGAACATCAATTCCCTCACACAATCTTACCCTAAAAAGGTCTATAATTAAACCTTTATATCCCATCGGACGTAGGAGAGGATTTTGTCTCAGGCACCTTTATCAGCATTGTGCATGGAAATCCATGGCTGATGACCGCTACCCGAGTATAACATGACTTTATTCCTGCTTCCAATCAGTTACTAAACCACAGCCAATTGTCATGGCTTTGTGACGAACAAAACCAGACACTCCTGTATTGTTCGTCCCTATCTCTTTCTCTTCCTTTTCACGTCTTTTCTTTTTTACTACCTCCATCCCTTCCTACTTACCCCAGGAGGGCCCTGCTTGAAACCAAACAGCGATGAAACGTGCCTTCTGCGAGTGTCTGAATGCTGAGAACAGCATCTTCTACTTCTGTGCCTTTGCGGGGCATACTTCACCATCGTTTCTGCTCTTTCTTAGCGAATCTTCGTTCAGATTATGTCTTGATTAAGAATGATAGATTGTGATGTAATATTCATTACAAAAAGAACGCTTATTATTTGTAGTAATTACATAAGAATGAAATTTTTGCCGTAGTTGATTTAGATATTAACCTACTTTTTAAATGATTTGTGCTTTTACAGATTACCTAAGCAGATAAAAATCATTTTTTATAAATATTTTTTAAAAATATAAAATTTTATTACATTGTTTTGTATGACATACATTATTGTTACCCCTGTTCTTTCTAAGGGTTAAGAGTAATATTTTGTTGTATATTTATTAAATAAAAATTAAGTAATAGTTTTATTAGTAGGAGTTAAATATGTGGAAGCATAAAAGGTTTCGGATGTTCACTTATAGAATTAGCTATAGTCATCTGAAATATACGTAATGAGAAAAATTCTATACTATTTTTGATTCAAATTCTAAAGAAAGATTTTAATTTATCAAAATCGTATGTAGTAGAACAGGAATTAATATTTATGTTTCTATAAATATGAAGTTTAACAAGGTATTTGTAAGAGATATTTGAATTTTTGAGTTACAATTTCTAATAACGTCTTAATAACTTTTAAGAAAACTGAATTTTTATGTACTGTGTTAAAATGTGCTTATCAGTAAGAGTATTCAATGATATTCACCAAATACATACGTCTAGTACAAGGTACTCAACCCTTTTTTCTGCTAGGCTAAATACATATGCCAGCTATTTCACGTGGGCCGGATACATATGTTAGTTATTTGACGTGGGTCGTAACATGAGGATAAATAGGGGAAGGGGGGAGAAATGCTTTAAGACCAAGATAACATTGGAAATTTAAAATGTAAAAAATTGATCAAATTTTATTTCTCCTGTTCTACTTTTTTAAAATTATTATTTTTTATATATTTTTATTTTTGTCACTAACACTAAATTATAAGCATTTAAGAAACATTCCTTCACAATTTCTGCACCAGTGAACGGTTTGATACGATTACCAATAATATTATAAACTTCATAGGATGTCTTTGTTACCGCTGTGATATTACAACGGACAAAACACTTTGCTGCTGTTGCAAAGATTATTCAAGAAAAGGCCTATTCATCACATCTTGAAAGCGATCTTCGAGGAGAAGTGTCATTGAATGATTCCTGTTTATTGGTATTTTATTTTAAATACAGCACTTTTGTGACAAATCAAACAATTACTGATCCATGTTTGTTTTTCACTACAAAATAGTCAACCTCCCACTCGTCTTCAAACGATCTTCTAATATGTTTCGATTGCAAGATATGAAAGATAGTTAAGAATTATTTCCACCCATAAAATTGTTATTCCACTGTTGTCTGTAATCACTAACCGTAACCTTTCCAAATAGGAAAAGAATATCAATTCGTACCCGTACGACACCAAAAGCAAAATTGATATATTTGATTTCTTGACAAAGAATTTCCCACTAAATTTTTAATACAATGTTCTTAAACAAGTGAATTTCTCAGAGCAATGGGATCATGACATGGTCACTTAAAAAGGCGCGGTGGGCCGCTGGTTGAGTATCGCTGGTCTAGTATGTTTTTTATTGACACTACTTTCAGTAGGATTCAAGCATCATAAGCAAGAAAATATTACATAGCAGTATAACACCAGTAAACATATGATGATCATTGTCACTAATAACGTATTCTTCCAAAAACAGCTCTATTAAAAGAAGTTTATTTTTACAATTAAACCAATTATAGAGCTGATAATTTTGGACAAATGCTTGATTTAAAAATTAGTTACTCTCACAATATTAAAACTAATCTGGCATATGTTAGATATGCACCTGGAAAGACATATTAAGAAAACGAATAAATGAATGATTAGGGAAAAGTGATGATTTACCCCGTGAGAAGGCGCGCACTCGATTCTAACATTAGTGGTCGAGCGGTGTGACTGAGTCTCACCCAATCCTTTTTTTTTGTAATTACTTTTACTGTACGCGATAAAAATTGTGTCTAAACTGAATGATTTAACAGAGAGAAAGTTTACTTACCTACTTTTAAGCACTTTTCAACTTTTCTTTTTCTTCTTGAGGAAATGTCGAATCAAACTAAGCTAAACTATTTCAAATGTGCGTGACTTTAATATAGGACACAAATCACAGACACACTTCGCTAACATTACAGGAATGATATTTTGAGGCAAAACTGTCATATTTTGTTCAAGTTATTGAGTTTTATTATCATTTGATGATCGACAAATAGAATGTTGAACGTTTTCTTGCTTGAGTCTTTCCGAAAGGGCGCAGTGTGTATTGCGGTGCACTTATGGCTTCAAATCTTTCTTGATGGAGTTTTTTAGGTAGCATTTGAAAACTTTCTTTACAACTCAAAAGTTTCATGTCATCAATTTTCTCAAATTTATTTTCACTATCATGATTAATATCCATTATTTCATCATGGTATTTCCTCTTGATCAAGTTTCAACTTCATCCAAACAGAGATCACACAGATGCTCATTTCTATCTTCTGTCCATTTACATCTTATATCCTATTCCTTTACATTTTATATTCTATTCATTTACATTTTATATTCTATTCATTTACATGTTATATCGATCATTTACATTTTCAGTCGTGTCATTATCTCAAATCTGGATCTTTGTACAAACCCACTACTTAACAGAAGGGATACACATTATCTGTTGATGGATAAAGTCCTCACGTTAGTGTGATATGGAAGGTTGGAGAGTGAAATGTCAGCTTGAAGGCCATCCGCCTTATGTGACGGACAACCATACAAAATTACATGGTCCGTTATCAATAACATGCATGTTGCTTTTGATTGTTAATAAACAATCGATAAAAGTGTAATCACTAAAATTAATCAATTATTTAATTTTAATAATGTGGATGCGATCGGATTAAATTATTTATAGTGTCGCGGTATTTCCTTAATAACAGGCATAGTTCGAGTTGAATGTTTTCGAGATCTAGGTTCTTCCAGAGATTTTTTTTTTAATTAGGAGACAGGAGTTGCTGTTTTTTAAATGTAAATCAGACTAAAAATCCTTATATGAAAGAGTACGGAATTTGAAAGAGAACAAGAAGTAATAGCTCACTCACCCTATTTTTTCACGGGTTTAGTTCAAAACTGAGAAATTTTCTGAGATTAATTCGTTGATTAAATCTTATAAGATATTAATTTAACATAAAAAATATTTATCTCATACAAAAATATGGTAGTTTTGGCTTATTACTGAAATAAAATGTTAATTTTTTTCCGAATTGTGCACCATTAATTTATCATTTGAAGGTCAAAATTCGAGGAATCTTTTTTAACATTTGGTTCGGAATTTAATGTTTATAAGGGAATGCTCATTGAGCCATTCGTGCAACATTTTTTATACGCAATCATTTATTTTCAATTTTAACATTTGAAACATTTTTACATGTGAAGAGGAACGGCGTCGTTCCCAATTATAATGTTTATACTTCCCCGGATTGACAGAAACGAAAATTCCTTTCCAAATTCTTGAGAAACAAGCAACTTCGCACTGGTGAACAAATACAATGTTGAACAAAGTTTTTGCTATTTATTTTATCAGTAGTATAGAAGATAATTAATCCATAGGCGTAAAATTCAAGTGGCAATTCGCCTTTACATAAACTGGATTTCCAAAAAAAATGCACCGAATACAATCTTAAAATTTAAGCACTTGACCTCAGTTTGAGTGTGAACAACCCTCTCTTCACTCCACTATTCAGACAAGTGAGTATAGTCATAAAATTATATGAAATTGAAATAATAATTTTAATATAATTAAGCTAAATATTTTAAATTGAAACATTTGACTTATGAATCTCATTTGCAAATAAATCTTAATTATTTGAGCATTTGTATGGAGTTTTTATTTACAGAACCTGAGTTTCGTAGAAAAGATGATGATAAATTAATTGAAGTTTTTATATTTCCGTGAAGTTCCGTATCACATGCAATGTAAAACTTTATCAGTGCTTGAGTTATATTTTGTTGTAATCAAAAATAAGATGCGAGGGTGTTTCAATATGTAAGATTAGAAGACCATTCAGAATTTAACGTTTATTTAGAAAATAAAAAATGTACATACAATGTAGGAAAGTATAGTCACTATACCTATCGAAACATTTGTTCCATCGGTATACCAAACAATCGAAACCAGCATCGAAGAAATCAGCGTCAACGTTGTACAACCATGTCAAGATGGCTTGCTGAACCTCAGAATCGGTTATGAAATACTAACTTCCCAAGTGTTTCTTTAAAGGTATGAAGAGATGGAAATCCCTTGGTGTGAGGTCGGGACTGAAAGGGGAGGGTGGTCTAATAACTCCCATTGAAAATGCTATAACAAATTGTGTGTAGATGCGGCCGTATGTGATTTGGTATTTTCGTGCAACAACACAATGCCTGTTGTAAGCAGTCCATGTGGCTTATGGTGATTAGCCTCTCGCAATTGACCCGATCTATTTTTATTTTATAAAAATGACAGGAAAAATTGTTTTTAAAGTTATAAAAGAAAACTTAAAACTCTTTTCACAGAATTAATTGTTATAGATGCAAATTTTTGCATACATTATTATTTTTAAAATAGTTCATAATTTGCTTGATATTTACGTAATTTATAGATATCCGTATCATTGAAGGTATCAGTGTTCAGAAAAAGGCTTTTATTAGAATAAATATGTGAGTTATAAATTATATTCAAAAATGTAATTTTATTGAAAGAATATATCTAAAAAAACTTCACAAAATATTATTCTCGAAAAAACTTCCTCAAACACAATAGAATTTCCAACAATTAAATCTCATTAAGACAGGAATCATAACTTTTCTCTTCTAAATAAAATGATTCTAAGTTTTTTACATGGTTTAAATTCTGTATGTATTTCAAGTAGTAAACAAACCCGACAAGGAGAAATAAATTTAAATAAAATACATTTAAAAAAGATCATTTTTTCCGGCATCTGTCAGAGGAGGGTGGAATCTTTAACAACACAAACACGAAAAAAGTGAATCCCTGAGTTAATATTCATGAAGCATGCAATTCACCACAGGCGTTGTTGAAGAAATAGTTGAGAAATGATTTATTTCACACACATATTATCAAAAACAAAAACGCATTTTAACTTTAATAAACTCTGAAATATATTAATTAATAAAGTGATTACTCATGATACCAGTAAAAGTCACTTATTTTTGAGAAATTCATTCATTATATTTTGTAATGGTTTTGTTTTACCATCAAAAATGGTTAATTACTGATTTTAGTATGCGTAGCTTTTGTTTAAACTTAAAAATGTAACGAGTATTTCATATTAATAAAAATATTCTTATAACTCTCTTAAGGTATCCGACTACCCTAAAATCATGATTTTTTAAGAAAATTGACAATTTTTTTTTATGATTTTGTTTTATAGACCATCTTATTATCTTTATAAAAAGATCAAGTTTTTTATTTTCCATCTCTAGAATAAAACTACAAGTGTTAGTAAAAGCATGGCTTTTCTAAAGTACATAACTTTACATAAGATGTCAAACTTTAAAATGCGTTTTACTCGAAATGTGTTTGTGGTGGTGGTATCTATATAAACTAGTAACAGTCTCCGTACTACAATGATCATTTTGGTAGGTGGCTAAAGTATTTGGTTTACGAATCAGAAGGTACTGAGTTCTATACTCCTTCATTAGTGGCCTTGGCCAAACAAGGAGACACGCAATCTTCGAGCAGCAGTCATGGTACCATCTATCCATGTGTCTGACACCCTAAGCCGTCAGATACATGAAGTAACTCAACATAGCGACACACAAATGACGTAACCAACAAAGCCCTCTCATACGACTGACGCAACCCACAAAGCCGTCACACACGATTGGCGCAGCCACAAGCCGTCACACACGAATGAGGCAACCCACAAGCCGTCGCAATCAAATTGACTCAACAAACCACATGCTCGTCATAACTATGGTATCGTTCGTTCGCCTATTCGTCAAATCACTGACAGGGAAGTGTGTGGCGGTGGTATCTATATAAACCAGTAATAGTCTCCATACTAGGATAATCATTTTGGTATGGTGGCTACGTCACTCGATTTACGAATCAGAAGGTACTGAGTTCTACTCTTCCTTCATGTTTTTCGAAAAATTCAAACGGGGACAGCGATTGCTCAAAAAGTTTTTGAAATAATTTGCTGAAATTTTGTGTGTATGTTCTGTATAACGGTAGAAATGTTTTAACTTTCAGAATTAACAATCACTGTTTTATTACAAAATTTACCGTTTTTATGTGAATATAAACACTGTTTTTTTTTTTAAGCAATTTCATATAATGGATAAGATAAAGTGCTCTAGTTTTTGTAAAAATTAAGATATCTCTTATTCTGAAGGTCATTTAAAAGGAATAGCAAAGTAATACATCAAAATTGAAAATTTGTTCGTTTACTTTTTGTACAGAGTGGGCCCCTTTTATGTAATTTTTTGTCAATTTTTACCCATTTTTTCCCATTTTAGATTTTTTTTCTCTTCTTAATTTTAACCTTTTTTTCTTAAAATGTACTAAATAAATCTAACAACCACAAAAAAATCTCCATATCTCCATTTTTTTTAAAGAAAAAGTCCCAAGTAGTCGGATACCTTAATGCTTAGACATAGATAACAATAACTTAAAAACATTGTAAAGTTTCACATGTTGTGTATGTCTTGTAATCCTTTATTTTCTATAAAATTTTATATCAATATTTATGGTTTTTTAAATGTGCATATATATATATATAAGAGAGAGAGATACTTTATATTATTCTTCCATAATTTACTAACTTTACTTTTATGCGTACTGCTTTTACTCTTGTTGTATTTGCGGAAACATGGCATGTTGCTATACTCACGAAGTAAGTTTTATTATCTACTTTATTCATCGACTTTAAATATATATTAGTAAATATTAGCAGGATATAATTTTATTCGTTTTATTTTTATGGTATAATGTATTTATTTGTAATATTTAATTTCTCCTAATATTATTCTTTCCTTTCCTTTGGCTCAGTATATATGCAAATTACAGGTGAAGGTTGGCTAGCCCTCAAACTTGTTTAAACCTGCAAAATTTGGTTCCTAAGGCCAGGAGTTTGTTATTGTACTACTGAGGCTAATACTTCCTATCTTGATTAGTTATACTTAGGTTTTTCATAGCTATTAGTATATATTTATGGATTATATATTAAGCTATATATATATATATATATATACTAGCTGGTATACCCATTCTTCGCACGGGTGAACTGAAAAATTAAACAATACAGATTGAAGGATAAAGAAGTTTTTAATGAGTTAATTTTATATGAATTGCAAATTAAACAAAAAAAATTTTCTTTTGCATAGCTCAGCTGAACAAAAAAAAAAAAAAAAAAACACCTTTGATAAATTTTAAGTCTGTAGATCTAATAGCTGATAAAAAGGATTTTTTCATTTGTAACTCCCTGTAACTCTCTTGTCTTCGATTTTTGAAAACACCTTCCTAAGCTGATCTCTCCTCAGCAAAAGTAACACATTTTTACAAATTTTGTGTAATGAATGCTTAAAATAGTGGAAATAATTTATATCTGGAAAGTGTAATACATTAATATTACTTTCTATTTTATTTATTTTATGTTAAAATTGTAATATTCGCAAGCCATGCCATTTCTTAAATTTTAATGGTGATTCAATGAAAAACATAGCGAAATGTTGCCGATAGAGTCAAGTTGGCAAATGCTATGAAAATAGTTACTTTCATAGCTCGAGCTTTATTAGAGCTTTGGGAAATATTAGACTTACGCTTTCGCGGCATAATTATTAGTAGGTACTTTTTATACACTTCCAAAAAATACAGTGGCTGAGCCTTGTTACGAGTTCGAGCCTAGTACCACTAAAGATCCGCCGTGTAGGGAAGCGATGCACGTTTACCCTTGATCTACCGCATTATGATTTACTGCAGTTTTTTTCATGCAATATTTTTTTTTGGATCACTAGATTGAAAATTAAGAGATATACATAAACAAAATACTCAACTTTGGGAAATTTAATCCGTTAGAGCTAATTAATTAATTAAAGCTATTCCACTGTAAAACGAATTATATACATCGTTCACTTAAAATAAATAGTTAAATCGTTTTTAAGGTCTTCATTAACATACAAAAAACATGACACTTAAATTTTGACATTAACTATTTTTTCGGGACAAAAATGATAAGCTTTACAATCAGCTGAAAAGGCCGTCAGCTGAAAACGCAATTTCTGCTTTAAAACTATTCACCTTTCTTGCTAAAATACTCATCATGGAACCCGTGCGGCCAAATATCTTGGAAGAGTGGATTTCAAAGAATTTTCCTGGTATTGGTAGAATATTCCTACAAAGTTTGTGTGGTGTGGTAGTTAGGAGAAGGGGGTGCCAGCTTAGATGTCGTCCACGTTACTTGACCATGGTTCAAAATTATGTGGTCCCTCGCCAAAAGCCCTCGTGTAGCTGAACAGTGCGACGTTAATATTCACTCACTCATGCACTCCAAAAAATACAGTACAGTAGTTATTATTATTTTTAAACTTAAAAAATGCAATATCTGCCTAATCAGTTAAAATTATAGCGTTATGATTAGCTACTAACCACAAACAAATTACGCAAATTTGTCCAAATGATGTAGCGTGAGAGACAAAGTTTATCTATAAGTATACCAGAAGCGACAAAAGTATTTATTTTGATATAAGGATCAATTTGTTACTACAAAATGTGCATAATAAAATCATAAAATAAAACATACATAGAAATGAATTATTAATTTTTATTTTGTTATGGTTCACTATTTTGGCGATAATGGCTTACCATGAAAAAAATCAATAGAAACTATTCAAATAAAGATTTAGGGATCTAGTTTACGATGCCCCATCTTTCTATTTTCAGAACAATGTTAATTAAAAAAATTCTCGTATCATATTAATTCATACCGAAACAAGTAAATTCAACAACGAATTAACACTTCCAGAAATTTTCTTTTCCTGGAAACGTGTGGGATCGAAATCTACAAATACAGATTTTCTTAAGGTATTGTCTAAAATCAAATTTCTCTTCATGATCTTAATTTTCATATTAAAGGAATGCATTTAATTATTATTTTAATTTTTATCGCAACTATACACAAATGTCAATTCCATATATATATATATATATATATATATATATATATATATATATAACTGTCTTGCCAATTTATACTTACATTATTTTGAAAGTAGTTACATTAATAATTCTAAATATTGTATTTATCGCGTTATATAGATGACATAATCATTTTTGGCAAACAAGCCAATCTTATACCTAACGTTAATTTTTATCCACAATATCTTAATTTAATACTGACAAATAGTAACAACAATGAAGCAAATTTTCTTGACATACATGTCAAATTAAATGATAATGTAAAAATTTCTAATATTTATGATAAAAGAGAAGATTTTAATTTAAATATTATAAAAGTTCCTCATTGGGAGAGTAATGTACATGTTTCTATATTCAAAAATATTATTATTAATTATATACAACGTAATAAGTTTCTGGTTTCAAAAAACCAGACATAATAAATAACTATAAACATTTTACTAAATATTGCTTAAATCAGAAATACCCAATTAATTTTATTAATAGTTATATGAATAAAGCTATTCAAAACAGTTAGGATTAAAAATTCTGAGAATGTGTGATAATAGTATATTACTATAAACTTAAATATTTCTTAGTTATAGTTATCTCCATAATCTAATATTAGATAAAATTACTTATTATTATTTTATTCAAATTTACTCTAGTGTTATTAAAGTTATGCTATAATTTGAAACTTTTATTAATTTTTATTTCCATTCTTTTTATACTTTTGTTAAGTGCTACATTTCAGCCCTTCACATGATTTAAATCTGCATTAGGGTCCAGAATCTGGCAATAACTTATTTATTGCACTCAGATTTAGCGCGGGTCTTTGCATTTGTTAGTGTAATTTTAGGTAAGTTACCTCTATCTTGTAATGGATTTAGATATTCCTATCCATTATTTTCTATTGGTTTTTGCTCAGTGTTATTTACATAAAGGGGGAAGGTTAGCTGCATAAAAAACATGTTCAACCCCACTTTTATATAATTTATTTTATATATTAGATGTCCTGTCAGCAATGTTTATAACAATGCAGCATCCATTTTATAGTTTTTAACTTCGGATCTTCATATTTCCTTCATTGTGTGTTTTTCCTACTGCTTATGTGTTTTTCGAATGTGATTGTTGGATGTTATCTCTTGTTTGTAGAGAGTAAGCCTATATATATATATATATATATACTAACTGCATGGCCCGGCGTTGCACGGGCTTTCTCTTTCCCTAGTGACGTCAGCAATTATGTGTGTGTGTTTATACGCGCGCAATGTGAGTGATTTCTAAAATTATTTCATTAAATTTGCCTTTTTATAACTTTGTTCCACGAATTTTCGATTTAAGACAGGTTCTTTTTCCTCTCTCTAGCCCGGCATAACACGGGTTTTTTTTTACTAAAATCATTGTTCCCTCTTCCCCTCCCCTGACAGATAAGATATAGCTTCAAATTTTGATGTATGACTTATAAAAAACAATATTGCGTTATTTAAAAAATTATTAATGTGAAGCAATAAAAAGAAAACGATTCTGATGTGCTAAGAGTAAAACAAAAAACTTTCATCATTTTTTTTAATAATAGTTAGTTTCTAAGAATCTAAAATAAAAAAAAAATAAATTTCAGATTTTCATGAATCAATAAATTGTTACACATAGTTAGCTTAAAAATATCTCTAAAATGTATTTTTATCCCAAATAATAAACGATGTACTTTTTTTAATTAACAAATAATTAATTTTGTAATGAAATAATAGAAATAATCCTTTTAAAAAACATTTGTATATTAATTAAAATGCATTTTGTATAAGTAATGAATAAAAGAAAAATTTATAAATAGCTATTGAAACGATTGCTTTTTTTTAATGCTTGAATAAACATATATAATGTATATATATATATATAAAGTTATAAAAACATTATGGGAGAAAGCCTAGATATATATCTACATATACTGAAAAAAAGAAACATTCAAAAAAAAAAAATTATCTGATAAAATCATTTTGATATTTTATTTTAATTTTATAGTTTTTCATTCCACTGTGTTTATTAAATTATTTAAACACGTATCGGATTAAAAAAAGGTATATTATATACAAAACTCTCTCTCTAACATATTCATTATTTTAACAATAATTTCCTTCTTAGTTTTTAAAATCATAAAATGTATTAAAAATGTTCATTTAGCAAATAATTCTGACATATCCTTTGCTTAAGACGTAGCAGTAAAAGAGAAAAATATCTGGATGTGTAATACATTAATATTACTTTCTGTTGTATTTATTTTATGTTAAAATCTTGCCACCACCTCTCCCTTCAAAATTTAGCTTTATTCTAAAATAAAAAAAGAAGAAAAAATAGGGGTTACACTGATCACCGGAATAAATTAGAAGCGAGCGCCTTGCGTAGACAAAACAAAAAAAGTGTCTTCACAAATAAAAGATAGATATATGCTGCCATGGGCTTTTTTGCAGCTTACGCCAGATTTGCCAGCAGATGGCAGAAATTTTTCCTACTCACTTGACAAATATCGTTATATTTCAGATATTTCACACGATATCTATAAATTATAGCCTATGTGTTATTCTGATGTTTAAGCTATATTACTATAAAGTTTCATTAAAATCCATTCAGTTGTTTTTGAGTGAAAGACGACCAAACATCCAAACAAACTTTCGTATTTATAATATTAGTAAGGATAATTATACAGAAGATGTACTAAATTCAGATAAAATAAAAGAATGACATTATTTGCATATTATAATAGACATTTACAAATTTTTGAGACATAAACATAACATAAAAGTCAATGTAAATAAAGATTATCAAATAGAATATTGTACATTATTATATATGAATAAATCGTATGATAATATTAATTTTTCTAGTATTTTAAAAAACACATGTCATCTTTCCGAATTCAAAATATTACTATTAAAAAAGCTTTTAAATACAGTCAAAAAATAGGTAGATCAATTTTTAACTATAATGTGCCTATAAAGTAGGAAAACTTAATGTGTAATTGAAAATGAATTTAAAGATAAAGACATCACCACCTCGTTATTACTGGTGACCTCAATATTGTAAAAGAGAATAATCTCAGAAATATGAAGAGATAAAGGTACTGATTTTAGACTAATGATTTGAATAATAATAAAATTATAAGAAATCAGTTATCTAATGATATTGAGCAATTCATTTACAAAATAGCTATTAAATATACTATGCCTATAGAGGCATTCGCAGAATTCAAATGTAATATTACAAAATATATAGCTTAATAAATATAACTTTGGTACAGATAATATCTTTTTTAATGATATTATAAAAATCAGATTAAAAAATTGCAAAATAAATGTATTATAGTTTATGTTGATAAAGTGCCAGGAAATTTTGCCTTCATATATAAATACAATTATATAGTTTAGTTATAAACAAATATTTTGGTAATAATATAACTTTTATTAAGTCATCATTTTCTGATAGAGAAATAAAGAATCGCACATTTTAGCTTTTCATAAACCATTAAGAAAAAAAAATTAAAAATAATTTTAAATTTTCAGATATATTTCTTGCTCCGAAGTTTGTCATTTTTGGTAAGCAAGACAATTTTAAAACTAATATTAATTTTTATCCACAATATCTTAATTTAATACAGACAAATAAGAACAACAATGAAGCAAATTTTCTTGATATACATATCAAGCTAAAAGTTAATGTTATAGTTACTAATATTTATGATAATAGGGGAAGAAAAAATTTAGTTTCAATATTATAAAAATTCCTCATTGGGAGAATAATGTGCATGTTTCTATATTCAGAAATATTGTTACTAATTATATACAGTGCAATAAATTTCTAGTTTCAACAAAATCAGAAAAATAAAAAAACTATAAATATTTTACTAAATACTGCTTAATTCAGAAATACCCAATTAGTTTCATTAATAATTATTTGAATAAAGGAATTCTAAATAGTAAGGATTAAATTTCCTTAGAATAATAATAGTTAATTTTTATACATTTATCATTTTTCTTAGTTATGGTTACCTCCATATTATAATATTAGATAAAATTATTATTATTATTATTTTTAATTCAAATATAACTCTAGTGTCAATAAAGTTATGGTAGTTGTTTAAGCTCTCTTTTAAATTTTTTGTTTTCATTCTTTTCTTAATTTTGTTAAGTGCTACAATTCAGCCATTCCCACGCTTTTAATTTCCATGTGGGTTCTCAAAATCTGGCAATAACTTATTTATTGTACTCAGATTTAGTGCGGGCTCTGCATTTTTGAACGCAATTTTTAAGTAAGTTACCTTTATCTTGCATTGGATTTAGATATTCTATTCATTATTTTCAAAAGGGTTTTGCTCAGTGTTATTAACATAAAGGGGGGAGACTCGCTGGCCACAAAAAATGTTCATCCCCACTTTTATATAAATTATTTCCATGTCAGCAATGTGTTTATAATACTGTAACATCCAATTTTTATATTTTTAACTCTACTGCAATTTTAATTTCTAATATATCCTTCTATGTCTGGTTTCTTACAATCTCAATTTTTTTCAGTTTTGTTTGATTAATGTTCATCTCTCATTAGTACAGAATTTACACTATATTAAGAATGTATATATATATATATATATATATATGCATGTGTGTATGGTGTTTCAAGTGAGCATCGAGAACATTTTGTAAGAAAAACAGTTTACTCAGGGAGCATTTTACACATCGTTCTCTGAGAGAAAACGAACATGAAGCGACTGGTTTTAATTGGGCTGAATAATTATGTCCAGAGCTGCTAAATAACACTTTTTAGGAAAGTAAATTTATAATAATAATAAATAATTTTAAATAAAATTTAATGAACTGGGATCGGAATTGTTATGTTTAGAATATCTTTTCTGAGAAAATAATTAGGTGTTTAATTTAAGACTCGAAGATGTTATGGAAACTAAAAGTTAAAGAGTAAGTAGGAGATTTTGTTTTAGATATAATTTAATTATCCTTACATATATATGAAATATATTTTACACCGATAAAAATTTAGAGTTAACATCTATAAACATATCATATTTGCATACAATAACCTCCATTAAGAAGATCAATGCAAATTTATGAGAACCTATGCACTTTACTTTAATCTGGACCCAAATGATTTTTGTAGTGGGTAAAGAAAATGTGGAGACACAGTAATTGAGTGGTAGCGTATCGCTTTTTCACACAACAGGTCCGGGTTCTATCCCCGGGCTTGGCAAGACTCAGCCTTTCATCCCTTCAGCGGGTCAATAAATGACTTCCAAGCTGTCTTGAGGACTAAAACACTGGGGGTTTAGCTTCAGACTGACCACTTGATCGGGACATCTGCTCATTCACCTCAGCGTTCAATGGCCACGTATACTGGGATGGGCACAGTAGGCCCTGGCCCTCATGGGCTGTTGCGCCACCTAGTTTGAGTTAAGGAAATGTTTAAGACCAGCCATCACAGCTCAGGTGTTGGACTCAGCAATTGAGTATAGTATAAATTTAAAAGGTTCAAGACAGACATAGTGTTAAAATTGCTTTGAAACAAAAAAATGTATATATATGTAGTTAGAGGAACAATAGAATTCTACATGCTAAATATGAATGGGTCTCTAAAAGTCTTCAAAACATGAACTGGATGTTTCAGATGTCAGCTGACTCATCCTCTGATAGGGTTGAGAAATTGTGATATTTATTGCCTTTTGCTTCTTGAGAGTGCTTAGACTCGTATATATTCTAAAACAAATTAAATATTATTTTTATTGAATAAAGCAATAAAATCTCTATATATAATTCGTGTATTTTGTTTATAAAGAAATTGAAGCTTGCTAATATTCAACAGCTTAAGAGTGATTAAATTTTTCAAATAAAATTCTATAGTTTTATTTCATTATATCTTCTTTTTATGAGTTGTTAAATTATCCTAAATTTTCGGGGCATAGTTTTGTTAACTGGGCAAAAATATTTTGCAGCTAGTTTTGCTTTTACAGAAGAGTGATTTTTCTCCGAATAATAAAATTCAAAGTTTCGTTTGGGGATAAAAAAATTAGTTGTTACTTCAGACTCTAAGCATCTAACTACTACTGTATATATATACTATATGTGGAATAATAATGTAAGCTATACGAGTAAATTCTTTTCTTCATGGAAATTTTCTCGAAAGTAGTGGTGTAGAAAGTGGTATTAGTGGAACATTTTGTAATTGATGGTAAAGATGTTCTTATGTGTCCTTATTGAATTGCGCCACACACACAGTGAGAGTGAGTGATCTAATCTCTAAAATATAAAATCTATTCTCTAAAATATATTTTCAGTCCTATTAACACTTTTCTGTTAATTTACTAGTCTTAAGCAAAATGAATCACTATTTTTAATAAATACAGAATTTACTTTGAAATGGCAAGTTATAGCAAAAAATAAAGGGCTCATAAGTTTATTGACATATTCAATAAAGAGATTTATTATATTATGAAATAAATTCAGTTAGAATTACATTTTAGTAAGATATCTTTAAAAATAAATGCCTCGAATATTATTTTTTTAACTATAAATTAGGTAAATCTAAGTTTTTATAATATTGCTCTGTACTTAGACATTAATAATATAAAAGTGATAAAGATTTTAAAAATGAGTGTTTTGTTTATATATTTGTTAATTATATCAGCTAGTTATGATTGTAGTAGATTTAAATATAATATATAATTTAAAACACATATGAATTGTAACCATACTAATTTTATGAATATTTAATAATATTTCCAACGTTTTCAGACATAGATGAAGTTTTTTCAGAATATAAAGTATAGAAATGATGAATTTAGAAGAGTATAAATATAGAGGAAAGAATTGGGGGTATTATGGAAAATCGGTTGAGGTTTTGACCCTGTTTTGTTACGGCTAATGCTTGGAAAAACCTTGAAGTGCTGAAAAAAGATTGATGGTGTGTTTCAGGGATAGTTGACCACTTGTTCTTGCGATACCCCTCACTACAAAACAAAGCATGTTTTGCAATTTGCAAAAATGTTTGCAAGTATGTTTTCAAACATTTTAAAGTACCAGTACACTTGTGACTTGAACATTAAAGTTAAGTATAATGTACATTAAAAGAATTGTAGTTTGTGTGTGTAATACTGTGGTCATTTTTTTTAGCTGACTATGTTTGGTCCTTCAGTTTAAAGGTTCATTTTCGAAGATGGTCTATCGGGTATTATGGAATACTAGATATTCCAAAATAACCAACATATTATATTCTGTTGTATCATTTGTAATGGACTTCATGTCATCAACTAAAGAATTAGAAAACAAAGACGCTGAATGTGTTTTCTGTGTAACGGAGAATTCTTCGAAGATCAACGAAGGAAAATATGGATTCAATGATTCAGTTGTTTTCTGTGGGCTTACCTTGACTATACTGGACTGTGAATTTTGTAAATAAATTCGAAACAGAAATGACATTCACGTATTCTTAAAAACATGGCTTTTATAATTAAAAATAACTACGTTTTATGAAATCTTAATTAGTTTTCCGTTGGTTTAAACCCCCACCTCTTCCATGTTACTCGACTATTTCATAATACCCTTCCATTTATTCCTTTTTTTAAAAAATAATTTTTTTTTGTAACAACAAAATAAATATTATTCTCTTTACAAGTAATAATTCCTTACAATAGATTATTGTATATATCCATGAGATGATTTTGGAGACTTTTTATCAAAAACCAGTAAATATATTTTTAGAAATGTATATATAAATGATATTCCATGATACCCGACTCTCGTCTATGTACGAGTATATACATAAAAAAAAGATGATTCTATACAGAATTCAGAAAGCTTAAGGATCTAAGCACGAGACACCTGTAGTGACACTTTGACTCTTTTAGAGATAAAAATATTTGTATTCTTATTATTCAGAGCACGTGCATTTATAAAGAATTTTATAACACAGTGCTGTGTTTTTACTTATGGTTGAAGTTACTTTACATAAAAAAGCATAAGAATAAAATATATGAAAATCATAGGTGAGTATATTCAAATGTACTTGAACGAAAAGAGAGAGGCCAAAACATGTGTAAGAAAATCTATAAACGTTTTTAAATCACATATAAGTATATTAGTTTATCTTTATGAAAAACTAAACATTTCTTTGATGGAAGGATAATTTTTCTTTAAAAAATCTTTGTCGTATTCATAGAAACAAAATTATAATGAGCAGCTTTTTTTTAATTTTCGAATCACTATGCACATTGCTTCCAATTATATTTATCATTCTAAAATTTAGCATATTTGAGCCGTAACATCTGCTTGAGAATAACTAAAGTAAAAGATGTTGAAAATACTTAAAAAGATATATTTCACGAGTAAATGATAATATATTCAGCAGCTATTGATTAAAATCTTTTATCTAATGGAAAGGAAAATAAAAAACACCTTTTTCTTAAAATTTTATTTCAAGTTTAATTTCAATGATTCTTATTGTACTTCTCTCTCTCTTTTAATTTTGATTATTTATTTAAAAGATCACCCTCTACTGACCATTGTTTTGTGTTTTCATATTTTTTCAAATTCAATGGATATCAAAATGAGATAGTAAAAGTAAATGAATAATTCATTAAATGAATGTATCATTTTTTCCAAGATAGCTGTTATACTTACGTATTTTAAACAATTATTAAATTTTATATAAAATGAGAATAAAGGATTGACACATCTGCAAACTAATGAAACATTTGCTTAAAGAAGGACATTTTGCTTGTAATACATTTAATCAATATTTGATAAAATATTGGTAAAAGTAACTAGGGATAGTAAAGAAAAGATAAAAAGGTACTTTGTATGTATATATATATATATATATATATTTCTTTTCGAATAGTTTTTCCAATTTTTTACGTCATTTCGCGTAGGGAACTTATTATGGAAGGTTGAAATTTCGATTTCCAGTAATTATTTTACACGTAAGTTTTTTATTTTTTAATTTTTAATTTTAATTTTATTTATTTATTTTTTTATTCCTCTCCTTGTGACATTCATTATTGTTCTATTTTCTTAGCTTCATTTTAATATATTATCTGGTTTTTCTTTCACGTGTTGTATTAGGCTTAACTTTTCAACTAGGTGTTTTTTTTTCCTATTATGTCGAAAGTTTCTGCTGAACGGGGAAGGTAGGATCCGTAAAGCATTGCTAACCCTAATTCGCTGGCCTAATTCAGCGACAGCCTTAGAAATCATAATAGGTCTCCAGTTTAGTCCAAAGACTTTTTTGTATCTACATTTGTTATGTCTGGAGAATTCCAATTTCTTCCTGCTTTAGCACTGTAGGTTCTAGTACTTCTTCACTGTTTTTTTTTATATTACTATATATATATATATATATGTAATAGATTGAAGTAGTATTGGCCAGTGTAGAGTAAGTATCAATGTTGATTTGGTAATGACGACTTCAGAGTAGCTTTACCTCCTTTATTATAGGCACACATCAACAGATTAAAGCACAATTACGTTACGTTAACACTGCATAGACAGCGGCGTTTTGGGAGACACGACACAAAGACAAAAAAAGCAGCATTTACAATCTTACGTGATGGCGGCAAGCAGAGAAAGAGAGCGCGATTACGTTGAATAGGCGTTTTCCTTTTTGCATCTGATTGGCTAAAATGTGCGGGATACGGAAATCGGTGTAGCCGATTACGATTAAGATTACAACGTTTATTTTTAAACCTAAGAGTTAAAGATTATTTATAGATCATTAAAAAGTTAATTAAAAAGTATGTTAGAGGGAATTATTACATATATATATATATATATATATATATATATGCATGGTATAGTATTTTTTTTATTTGTTGACATTGTTCTCAATATTTATTTGATAAAATATTAATGAACAGAACGAATAAAAATATGTTTACTCGAAAGTAATTCAAAATATAGCAAAAAGAATCAAGATTTAGAATTCTCTTTTTGACTTATTTATAAATATTTTAATTTTATTACACAGCTAAATACAAAGGAAAAAAATATTTATTTGAAACATTATAGTTAAAAAATGTTAAGACAACAACAACAAAATTTAATTCTAAGTATGAAGCTTCAAATTTATTAATGCTACATTTTATGTTATTTTAAGGTAAAATAGTAGGTTTTTTCAGATTTTTTTAAAAAAACATTTGTGAAACACTCAATGATAATAAAAGAAAATGTTTTTTTTAACTGACTGTTAACAATTATGTTTTTTCAGTTTGTTTATGCTATGTTTATTTTTAAATCTGATTTTATAATGATTTTTTACTTATTGTACTATGTCTCTTTAAAAACTTTACCCTTGAAGATTTGATGAACCTTAGCACATACATGCATATAAGGAATTAAAATTCTTAGTCAATGATTTCGGAACTTTTTTTAAATAAAATTTAGTTATGACCTTAAAATGTTCTGGAGTTTTACAGTAATTGGAGCTTTTATTTTTAGAATAGTTGCTGTGGTAGCCTACTGGTTATTTCTATTGATAAAAGTACGAGTTATTCGTCGGATTATACGGTAAATAAAGTTTGACAAATTATTGAAATTATGTTAAGATTACACAAGATTTACTAGAAAAATAATTTACCAAAACCTTTTAAGGTATCCGACTACGTTCGGAACCGTGATTTTGCAAAAGCGTATACATGAATAATATTTATGGTATTTAGTCTCACTTAGATTAGAAAACGTATATAAAAATGTTTTAAGATTATTATTACGATGAAAAATTATTTAAATAAAATATTTTGACAAAAAATTAACATAGAATGACCCATTTTCAAAACATTCTCCTTTTATGAAAAAGGCTTCTATCATAATAATATTTTGCCTGCGATATAGCTCAGACGTCTGTACAGAGGCTGAACTAGTTTTCGAAACATATAACTTAGAAGTGAATTTATCCAAATTTTACTACAACAGAGGGAATAAATTTTAAGAAAAAACGCCTGTAATTATTTCATTTGGTTGATAACTCTGAAAATAATGTGAATTTTTCAAAAATCCTGGTTGAGACTCTTTGGAGATGTCTTTACTTTATCTAAGCAAAATATTATTGTTATGGAAAAAAATTTCATAAAAGGAGAACTTTTTGAAAAAAAGGTTATTCTAAGTTAATTTTTGCAAAATATTGTATTTAAATAATTTTTTGTCATAATGTCCTTAAAACAATTATATACATGTATTCTAATCTAAGTGACACTAAATATCATGAAAAATATCCATTTATGCGCTTTTTTAAAATCACGGTTCCGAACGTGGTCGGATACCTTAATGGATGATAACTAAAAAAATAGTTTACTTTGTAAAAAACTTACTTATCATTTCACAATAAACAACTCGATGTAGCTTCCTATTGTGAAATACGCATAAACTCTATAAGCTTGTTAGTGGATTGTGTGTTTATTCTTTTAACTGGAACTACTCAGCAAATGGAATTCAATCAATTAACGCATGCAATTCTCGAAATTCCTCTCTCGTATAATTCGTCTTGTATCTAGTGCTTCGCTTTGTATTTTATACAGTGGCGTAGTTGATTAAGTCTTATTTTGAACAAGAAATAGTAAATACAATTCCCATAATTAGCTTGCAGCAGCATTTAGTTTTGACATCCATTAACGGTTTAGTAAACCAGAAGATTAGATTCAGCTTTGTTACAACGGATATAAAAGTTCTCAGTAACAGGGTTGTGAACGGTTAATGTTCGGGTGGTTTATAGAGAAAAGAGGGAAAAACCACAGATTAAAGGCTGGGCTTTGAGACTGAAAATTCAGCACTTTTCGAATTCCAATCAAATTGATTTCATCAAAGGATGCTAATTGGTGCTGAATAATGCATCTATCATTTGTTGTAAGAAGTCTTTTTGATTATAACGGGATGGAGATTAATTTGCGTCTAAAAGTTTTCGGCATTTATTTAATAACAATACATTGTTACATCAGTGCTTTGTGTGATAAATAACAAAGTGTATACCCAATAAAGAGAGAATTAAATTATTTTATATTAGTTTGGCTTCTGTTTTAAAGTGTCCTAGAATTCTGCTGTGAAAATTACTAAAAAGGTTGCATTTTTTAAAAGAAGAAATCCTTTTCTTTTTATAAAAATTTAGAATTAAAAAAAATGTTTCAGAAAATTTCAAATTGTCTAAGGGGAAGCGTTTGTGGTACAATTAATAAGAAAATCTTTGATTTAATAGTTTTCAAAAATTTTTTGTTGCTCCCCATATACAGGGTGTCCAGCCTTGAAGTGACCCAATAGCTAATTCCTGAACCGTTCGGCTTAGACATGCACGTCCAATTTGAAAAATGTTTTAAATAAGATAAAGAATGTTTTTAAGTGCTTTTCAAACCAAAAACCCCATTTACAAAAAATTACGAAAATTAAATTTTTATACGGTCCCCAGGTCCTATCAATTATATTTAGGAAAAGATGCAGTGCACAAAACAAAGTAAACACAAAAAGTTTCATTTTATTACGAACAAAACTGACTGAGTTATGCCTACATAAAGTTGAAGCATCTGAATTGCTCAGAATTGGGGGTCGTATACAGATTGAGTTTTTAGAGAAAAGTAATTCACTATCTACAGAAAGATCAAAAGAAGAACATCATAGAAATATTAAAGCCTCGTAGTAAACATTATAGATTGATAATTTGTATTGCTATATGGCAAATAATAAAAGTTAAATTTAAGAAATACAACTTGTGCCGAAAAGATTTAAACAGCTTGTTTAAACAAATAGTAGCAAAAGAACACATGATTTGCCGTTCAAATTATAGCATAATGTGGAATGATGCTCCAATCAGGAATCAGGATCTTTATTATACCAGAATGACCAAATTAAAATAATGTTTAAAATGACTGCCTTCCGCAGAAATGCAGTACCAAACCCGTGTCAGAAACTCCGCCTGTAGCTTCTGCAACCTCTTGACCTCCGTAGCCGATTATTCGAGTGTCAAATGTCTGATCCAAAAATGTACAGGGTTTCACAGATTTGTGTGCGGGGGCACCATCATGCTGGTACCACGTGTGTGACAAATTCCGTAAGGAAACTTCATCTTCTAAAAAATCGGCTAATAGTCCAGATAAAATTTCCGTGTATGATTCTGATGTTAAAGGTCCATCGAAATATATTGGGCCAATTAATGTGCTCTTCCATATTCCGCATCACTCATTCATCGACCAACGCACATGGTGGCTATTCAATCGTATTAGATGTGGGTTTTCGAGGGACCAATAATGCCTTTTCTGTGTATTAATAGTGCCTTTCCTCGAGAACTGGCATTCATCCGACCACAAAACTGCATTAAAAAAATCTGGATTTTCATCCAGTGGGTTTAACACGAAATTGCAAAAATCAAAACTACGCTCCTGGTCTCCAGGCATTAGTTCCTACGCCAGGACTGGACGATAAGGATATGCATCGTACGTATGTAATATGTTCCACACCGTCGATTTTTGATTAGGAACAAGCCTTACTAATATCCCGGACACTACTTTCAGGATGAGCCAGAGCATGTCCTAGAACATCCTCAGTGGGTATCCGCAGATGGTATGGCACGAGATAAGAGAATACGTCTATGACAACTCCAGTTTTATACAAGCGTTGAACAGTACTGGCAATTGTATAATAAGATGGATGTCTTCGACTGGGAAATTTAATGGCATAAAGTCTTGCCGACTCTCTCTTATTTCGATTATACTGCCCATATAACAGTACCAATTTCGCAGTATTCTTCATTTGTATACATCTCGTTCTCTCAGTACGAAAATTCGTAATATTAGAGTACAACTGTATGCAATTGCCATCGACTACAAAACAGATTTTGAATGTTCGCCATGATCAGTACCGCAGCAAATCAGTCTGAAGCCACAGCAAATAAACCAATTTTTTTTGGAACTACTTTTGAAATGTTTTCTTACTCCAAAATATTTTATTTTGTCTGTTTTACATGTACACATAATAAATTTTATTTCTTAAGAGTACTCAATTATTGTAATATTAACTTTAAATTTAAAAACGATTTACATAAGAGTGACGTGCAAGAGCGACAATTTCCTGGCAAAGTTCCAATTAATTTCACTTTGGAGACGGCCCCTTGCTAGCTTCTTGAAAATTGCCCCGAAAATGCATGAAATATGTGATATTCAAAGTTCCATAACTCGGCCAGTTTTAATTGTAATAAAATGAACTTTTTTGTGTTTTCTTTGTTTTGTGTACTTGTACCATATAAAAATTTAATTTTTGTAATTTTTTTCTAAATGGGTTCTTTTGGTTTGAAAAGTACGTAAAAACATTCTTTACCTTTTTTAAAACATTTTTCAAATTGGAAGTGCATGTCTAAACTGAACGGTTCGGAAATTAGCTATTGGGTCACTTTAAGGCTGGACACCCTGTATATGTAATATTACGGACCTCATTTAGGCATTTTGGTATACAAATATTTTTGGGTTGATGCCGTCAGGGAAAGGGTGAGAAGGCCTCTGGATGTTAAACATCCATACTTTATTAATGAACAAAAATAACGACATGAAAAGTTTACATCGCAAACACAAATATACAAACACACGAACATTTAAAACAGTCACAAAATCATTCATTGTTCACTCCTGAGGTTTAGTCCATTTATAGTCAACCGGAAGCAATTGAAATCATATAATTTTCCAGTAAAGGCTTTTCTGCTTGGAGCGAAAACGTGGATGATGCAAGATTGGATCATCCTGATCTAAAAACGCTGAAATTTCAGTTTTGGAAGATATGGTTATGGTTTTTTCGGGTTATGTGGGTAAACTTTTAGGGGTGTTGAAATGAAAGTAAATCGAGGTGTGTATCCATGATATGCATAGGGGCAGAAATGAGACAGATTATAGATAGTAACAACAAAATTTAATGAGGGAAATGTATACAAAATTTGTTAAAAGAAATCACCCATGCCGTTTAGGCAGGCGTCCCATTGATTAGGAAGGTTACAAATTCCGTCCGCTAAGAACGATGTGTTGGTTGGGGGAATGAGTTCAGAATCGTGAGCCTTTAAGGTGGATTAACTAGAAATTAATTATCACGTGAAGTCGTGGAAGGCTAAAGGCCATATTATGAATTAACATTTCTCAATAGAAAATTAACGTGAATCATCGCACGCACGCAGCACCACCACACACACACACCCACACCACACACACACACACACACACACACACACACACACACACACACACACACACACACACACACACACACACACACACACACACACACACACACACACACACACACACACACACACATGTTTTCATTACTAATTTATTATTTTCATTATGAGGTGACTGATTTTAAAGCTTTAGAACGGATGATGAATCATTTGTTATTTGGGTACTCCCCTTTTATTTTACATTTAGACACTTAAGTTTAAATCAACAAACACACACGCGAAAAGCAAAAAAAGAAAAAAAAACAAGTATTGGCAGGTGAATTTTTGAAAATGAGTGTATTATAACAGTGCTTCTCAAACTTTCAGTCTTGCGACTCAATATTCAATCGTAATACTCATCGCGCCCCCCTCCAAACAATAACAACGTATTGAATTCGATAATACGATACTTTGAAGCTAAAGTTACAACAAGACTTTAACCTGTTAAGTGCTTCCTGCGTATATAGACGCCTCACTCAGCCAGTGCGTAAATTTCCCCGGAAGTATATATACGTCTTTCTGAAATATGATCCTTTCTGTTCACTGTTATCCATAAAATTATTCCGAAGGCCTTGGAATGCAATAAAATAAACTTGACAGTGTTTGCGAAAGATTTAATTATTTCAGAGGATTTTCCTATTTTTATTTTCTGTCTCTTCCCCCCAATACGCTACATACGTTTGCATACATGCAAAACGGTGGCATTGGGGAGCGAATCGCGTAACTTTTAATCGGTAGTTAAGGGATTAATTATAAGCCGTACACAAACTATCAAGATAAGTGTTAATGTTTGAATATAACTTTATAAATAGTTCCCGTGGGGTCACTGGTAATTATTAAACCTATTCCTAACTTGTTAAATTAATTATAAAATACAATGTGCAGTACTGATACATTTATAAGTGTATTATATCAGTGTAAATGGGTTTTTTTTATTATGTCAGATTGAATTTTGTTTGTTTACTTTCAGTAAATAAATAATTTTTAAAATAAACTTTTGTTTTCAACTTTACAATACGCTCGCACCCCCCACCTAGGGTTATGACGCCCCTCTAGGGGGCCGCTCCCCACAGTTTGAGAAGCTCTGTATTATACCAAGTGGCAACCGCGGAAGTTCATGACCTGACATGACTTCCTAAGACGCCTCTTCTGAATGGAGTAGATAATCGGATGATGATGATGTAGTATTTAAATGGTGATTTAAAAACACCGAGGTTTTAATTTCTAAGAGATAAAGCTAGGATTACATCCCGTTAGGTGTGTAAGCTAACAGTTGTAACGGTCTCTTACGTCATGACTGGGGTAAACCAAAAGTAATGGATAAAATCTCTCGGGGTAATTAAAATATTTTAATGACTTAAAATAACACAGTTACAATGGACAGACACTTAGACACGATACAGGGTAAATATTTAGAGGAAATAAGTGAAAATTAGGTAAATTACATAGTCCAGGATTGGACAGCGAGACGAGTAACGCTCACTCATTTATTTCCAAACTCTCTCTGACGGTAACACAGTGTTTCGTTCGGTCACACTTCCATTACAATTACCACCACCTACATTTCGGTCATAGAATTAAACGGTGTGTTACACAGCTAATTATTTAAGCGAATGTCCAGGAGAGTCAGGACCATTACAAATTAAAAGCTTGAAAGATAGAATTAAGATGAATTATTACAGTTCCATTTACAGTTCAAAAACAGAGACAAATTATCGGGAAATTCAGTTATAGTAGCAAACATTTAAAATCCGAAAAACCATTCTTTGATAGAGAAAAACTTTACTGGACAACTTTTTCCAACTCTTTGTTAGACGGTAATTTTCTTGTTAGTATGCATTAATAGTTCTTTGTTCTTAAACATAGTAAAACCACAATTTGAGTTATATACAAGGTAAGTGGAATATATTCTGAATTCTAGTATTTACTCTCTCTCTCTCTTCTCTCTAAAAGAAATATATCTAGAAACTATTCTATCTTCCTTAAGGTATCCGACTAGGTTCGGAGATAAAATTTTCAAAAATTGATTTTCTGAATAATTTATTGTTTTAAAGAACATAAATAGGCTTAAAATGTCATAACTATTAAATAACTAACATGTATCACCCTTTGTTTTGAAATATTTTTTTTTAAGTTAAGAAAAACGTGATAAATAAAAATAAATTGCACATTATGCAATTTTAACGTCATTGATATACTTCTTGATCCTTCGGAAGTGTCACAAACCGCAGGATAAAAAATAGTTTAAGAAATAAATATTTCATTAGCATTTAAATTTGATGGTCATGATTTTTCGTCAAAATTACTGCATGTTCTAAGTTAAAAATAGCTGTAAAATGTAATTAAATGTAGCTGTCTTAAAACCTGCGGTTTGATACGCTCTGAAGGGCTCCATAGCCTATATGTTATAAGTTTCATTGCATTTGTTTGGATTATTTAGAAGATATCCCGTTTTTCATGCACAAATTATCATGAAAAGTTCATTCTTCAAAAAACGAATTAAAAAAAATATTTTTATTAGTTGGATAAAGTAAATGGTATAAAAAGAACTAAAAAAAACTCTCTAGATGTTTTATGTATTAGTCCTTCTTCCTTAATAATTAATTTCTTTTTTCCCTAATGACCCAAACAACACCAAACATCAAACACCTAAAAAGCACTTTTTCAACCTAGTCGGATACCTTAAGCTATTATAAGCTGATTACAAATACCACCTTTTTAAAAAAGATATATAAGTACATGTTTTTGCTTTATCTTTAAATCAATGAAGAATAGAGGCATAAAATTAGAGCATCTGTTTTGAACATTTTTAATCATGATTCCCTTGCTCTTATTATTCTACATTTTCTCGTATTGTCATAAAAATTTGTTTAATAAAGTATAGATGCTTCAATCCTGTATCAGAGTGCCTTCAATTCATCTGTTTACCCATATACTCCACCCAAATCAGTTTAAGGTCTCTATCACGACTTGAAGTCCGCCTACCATGATTACGACTCGCTTGTGATTATTCTCTCATTTTCGCTGTCCATTCATTTGATAACAGCGATGCCTTTAATAGGCAACATTTAGACTGCACCACCGACGATGTTGGACGCACTTTAATTAATCCTTGCTAGGGTTTTAATGCGGAACTGAGATTTACGCTTAAATGGCGCCAAATAAATGCTCACAGTCGAACATCGCCATTGTTCCAATTTCATCAACTTATCAGAAGTGAAAATTTCACTATTTAATTGCTTTCGTCGACTTGAGACGGACTTTTAGAGGGGCAAGTTGGAAATAAACGAATATTTAAGGTGTTTGTTAAAGAGGGAAATTCATGAAATTAAGAAAAATAAATGCGATTTTAAATGTTTTCAACGGTAAGTTGTAGGCAAACAGATGACACAGTTGAAAGGGATATGTTAAACTCAAGTAAATTTTTTCATAATTACTAATTTTAAAAAAATGTATGAACAGATCTAAATGCTGTGAATTAGAAATAAATGATATTTTGTTAGATTCATTGGTAATTGAAGGAATTCCTGCTAAGATTTAATTTAATATGAATAAACATGTAAAGAAATTTGGAAATAAGTGGATAAGTAATAATCTCCTGTGGTTCAACTCTTATTTATTACTAATAAAATATAAGAAGGTACGAGTTTATTTATTCTTTACAATGCTTTATTTTGTTTTATTCAGTAAATCCGTAGGTTGCTTCAATTTATTGATTATGGTCACAAATCTCCGAGACCGGCGTTGTACGAATTGAGTTTTGACCTGAGTAAAAAAATCCAAATAGCATTTTAAAATAAACATTATACTTAACATTATACACAAAAACTTATAATAAGAATGCATTTATTAATATTGTGTCAATTATACAAGTTCTTTTTGTGTTTGTATTATTCGAAATAATGCGATAAGCCCTTAAATTTTCGGAAATAATTATTAAATATTTGTTTTGCCAAATATATTAAAATGAGGAAATGGTATTTTTGGTACACATTTTCCGAATTTCATCAATCAGAAAATTAAACTGATGTAAATAAATTAAACATACTTAAGAAATAAGAGTTCCAGTAATTGGAATGTAGAAAATATGATTTTAAATTTCCTTCCTTGCTCTAACTTTGGTAATTAATAATTGTCTGTTGTGCATATATTCATAATCTAGAACTAGTGTTATCAGTACCCTTACGCAGGTACAATTTATGCATAATCCATTTCTCATATGAATATTAATGTCCTACTAAGTACATGAAACTAAGACACACAATTTCTTTCTAAAGAACGATGCCTTTATGTAAACAAGAAACACTTAAAGTTTGTTCTTGAAATTTATTGTTCAAACATTTTACATCCCTCTCTGAATGACGTTTTCTTTCAACACTTTTAAGCTTGGAAATCAAATATTTTCACTAAAATCAAAAGTCTTTAGAAGTCTCCTAGCTACAATTCTTAGACTTTTGTCTTTTAACAAAAGGTCTGGAAATTCTTCGTGATGAAAGAAATGTTTTTCTAAACAAGACTTTATAGATATTATTTTTCGCTATTTTTGTATTTACTATAGTTATCGCTCCAGGTTACATTTTATGGTACTGTAGCGATGAATTCAGAAGAAAAGCATGAAATAGACGAATAACAATTTTTTAATGCATGGAATTCTATGCCTTAGGGGAAATGGGAAACTTTGAAGTAATTAAAAATTTTCATTTTTTTCTAAATAATTTCATTACAAAAATAAATGAAGCATGAGATCTTTGCTTTTGTTTTACAGTGCAGTTGTTGAAAGTTATGTAAATAAAAAATAAATAAAAATTGATGAAATTGATAACTGCGTCTGAGCACTTGAGTGTGCTCAGACATTAAGATATCAAAAATGTAATAAATTTTATAAAGTAAAATTTTTGAAAAGTTATAATGTTAAAAAATCTCATGAGAAAAGTTACTCATATACTTATAATAATTAATTATAAAGAAAGTTGTAGCTGATGTTAGAAGTAAAAGCATTGACAAATATGTATCTATGTATGAAACTAAATTATATAGAAAAAATATCATCAGAAGTAGTTTTGTGACTAAGTTTAATTTTATGAAGTAACAAAAAAAATATTTTGGAGTAAAAGTAAAAATTAACAAATAAAATGGAGCAAAAATCTCCAATAAATACTGTATTTTTTATTTAAAAAAATCCATGCTATAAGGGATTAATTCTAAAAAATACCCATCTATTTTTTATTGTAAAATATAATGAATATCTTATTATTTTAAGATACCTGCTAACTATTTTCTTTGTATTTTGGTTTAGTTTTATAAGTTGTTGATTAAAAAAAAATATGTGGTTTTCCACGATAATTAAATATATCTTTTTTTTTTAAATATATTATCCCATAAATTAATACATATTTTTCTCTAAAAATCTTTTAAGTTCTATAAAAATTTTATAAAATAGATGTATATATATCACAATAAAAAATATTTATTTAAAACAATTTAGCTTTATTATTTCTTGAATTATTTTTCTTGAGATACATGTATTTTGAAATTTTATCATTGGTTTAAAAGAAATTTCCTGGGTTTTTTTTTCATTTTAATCACTCTGAAAGAATAAATAAAAAAATTTTCTCTTTCTGCTCGATATCATATTTTATAAATATCACGTGGATAAAATACCTTTTATGAGTTCATATTCATCTAACCAGCCTATATTTTGTATTTAAGTCGGTTATAAAGTTTCACTTTGTAGACTTTTCCGAAAAAACGATATATCTAATAAAGTTTCTTTCGAGCTTTCAAAAGTAATATTGAGAAATACGTTCTTTGTTCTACTTTAAAACACATTACACATATTGTATCTAGATTGATTCTGATATATACGATTGGTATTAGTAACTTTGAAATTCCACTACTTTTTTTACTGAATAATCAAGAAGGAATGGTTACTATAATAATAAATATGAAAAATGCGTGTTTTTAAAGTATGAACCAATTTTATGGAGAACAATCTATAAAAAGTGCAACATTTTGAGCTAACATTTTTGTAAGACTACACTTGTAAGGAAACATTTTTATTTTCTTAATAAAATTCTATTTAAATTCTTAAGCTAACAGTTGTAAATTTTGTACTAAAATCTAATAAGCTCGACCTATTTATTGATGTAGTGTCTGTACTTGCAATTTAATAAGAATCCAAAAAATAATACAGGGTATACCGTATTTATACACTCAAATCTAAGCCGCACCCCCAACTCTCCAAATTTTTTTTGTGAAAAATGTCATCTATTCTAAGCCACACCCCAAATTTTCGACACGTTTTTGAGAAAAAAAAATAAATAAAAAATTGGGCAAAAAAGTTCATTGATATCCGATACTTAAGCAATGTAAAGAAAAATTTACTGAATAACAACAAAAAATAAAAAGAAAAAATAATCTATTTTACCAGAATTAAAAACTTTCAAATACATATACGAATCTATAATTATTCTAACCGTCAGTATTATACGCCTCAAAAAGGATTCGTTACTCCCATTGTACATCTGACTTCAGAATTGGTGCCGGCGTCGCCATTTTACCACACCGTGTCGTCTTTCGTGCCATCCAATAAATTTTTTTATGAAACATTTTTTTAAAAGAATGCATTAAAGAATGTAACAGAATTATTTAAGACTGTTGAACATTTACAAGAAAAAACTAAATCATTTTGTTTAGGCCATCGATGTATATTTGTTCAAAATTTTCAATGGCCGCTGCTCTGTTTCTTTTTTTTCCTGCACATAAAATTACCTCTTTTCATACTTGCATCATAGCGAACTCGTCTTGATGCTATTGCCGGTATCTTTGATGTTTAGGTGATTAGAAAAAACAAAACGTTCGGTGATTGTTTGATGTTAGGTGATTAGAAAAAACAAAAACAAAGGAACAAAAAATTCCCTACATTAGACCAGACAACAACGTTTAGAATAGATTAAGTACTGGAGATAAATTGTGGAATAGGACAAGTCATTGATGCAAGAGACCAGACCGGAGTGTGGAATTTTTCCATTTGAAAGAGAGGTAGAATCTCTTTTTCCTCAATCCATCGAATGAGTTTCCTTCGCTTCTAAGCTGCAACCGATTTTCAATAGCATTAACACTGGAAAAATAATACGGATTAGATTCGAGTAAATACGGTATTATATCAATTTTATGTCACCATGTTTGTGTCGTTATTCTTTAAACATTTTTTCAAAAACTTGCCATGCTTAACTGAGAAGGTGCATCCGACAGTTTAAATTTTTCTATGAAATCTTGAATTGTGCATTACTTTCTTTTCTTAAGTTTTTTTTATTACATAAAAATTACTATCTTCGTTGTCGGGTAGTCATCCTTACGAACGGAAAAATGGAAATTAGAGTTCCATCCCCATTAAATATCTACTACATGAGATTATACATACATAGCCTGTTTATTTGTAATTGGTCTTTAATGCTCTCATAAAGTTCAGTGGGGGATTTAAGACATAGAGATAGCAGCCCAAGTGCCATTCTTGCCATTTAAACATGTTCAGAGTTATTAAATATGTCACTATGAACCTTTGGTAGGTGCTTTAATTTCAACATACCAACCGACATTAAATTAATCGAAGTTTTAAATTATTCTACTTAATCCTTTCTGTTGAAGTTCTTGAATTTGTACCAGGCTTTTCAGTATGTATAAAATTCCATTTATTCTACTTTCCTGTGTTCAGATATCAGAATTCTCCGATGCCATGGAAAGAAAGCAACAGATGTCTTTTTGAGACTTAAACTTACAAAAATAAAGCCATTACGAAAGATATTCTTAATATTTTAGTTAAGTATAATAAAACACAAACTAATTTCCGTAAGGTTATGTTCCAAAATACATGAAACAATTAGAAAATGATCTTGTTAGAGACAAGTTTGAAAAAAAAACAACTTATGTTTTGTAATGTGGGATGAAATTATTGGGAATATATTGTAAATAAAATTAAGAAAATGCATGACTCTTTTTACATAGTCATGCATAAGGTGTGTCAACTTTTGAGTGTTGATGAAGCATATAATAGCTGTCTAAATCGCTAAAAATATTCTGAATGTCTTGGTGGAGTAGACTAAATCTCATCACTTTTATTTGTACAATGATATAACTTCAGATGCGAATAAGTCAAAACACGTTGATATTACCAATTCAAGTCCTTTCAGTACGTCAGCTGTTTTATTATCATGCATATATAAAATTACATTTTGAACAAATTTTATAAGTAGTAATGATAATACATCCCGGGTAATTTTGTCTATTGTCTGAGACCAAGATTTAAGATATTTGGGAGATCTGGAGGGCATATGATTTATAAGTTCCACCAATAACAGTGTTGTTTGTAAGAAACCAAGAGAATAAAGGTAATTTTTTTATCTTTTTACTAACTGTATAAATGCTTAATACCTATACATAAGTTATTAAAATTAACTTAAGCGTTGAAAGTTTCATAAAATTCAAATTACGATGATTCTCTCTCTCTCTCTCTGTTTTCTCTGTCTTTCAATGTTAATGCTCAAACCTTAAAAATGAAGCTTCAATGATCATTCCACTTTTTGACGAATATTTTGAATTTTTTGTCAAGATCGTTAAAATTTTGTTTGAATTTGATTTTTTTCATTAACATAACAGTAAAAATGGAACTAAAAATAATTTTTACTGTTCATTAAACTTTAAGTTAGGTAAGCAATTAATATAAAGATTATAAGTACATATAATTTCATTGCAAGACTTAATTATTATAGAGAAAATTCAAATAATTTCACAAACGTATAATTTAATAACATATAATCTCAGGAAATTGTAATGATTGGTTCTCATAACTGAAAGTTTAATTATAGTGATTAAGTTTAATTTCGAGGCTTATAGAGTTGTTCAGTTTCGAACAACTCTAAGCCTTGAATTAATCATTTCATTCGAGGCTCAGAAAAAATTAAATCATTTTCATTTTTCGGATTACAGAAATTTTTTTCGGGTCTGATTTGTGATCATATTTATGTAACATATTAATGCAATTTCGATATCAATATTATGAAATACTATATATTTACTTTAGAACTTAGCAAATAATGATTATATATAATAAGTGTATATTCCCAAATATGCAGGTTCTATCATTTATATCCTACTCAACGTGTGTCAGACACTTGCGTTTTTCACCTCATGTACATTACTCGATGAAGTGAGCTGACACTGTAATTTGCACATCTTCTGGTAACTTCTTAGTGTTGCGTTTTTCAATTTCATGTAGTGTGTGAGACTTTGTAAAAAAAATTAAAGATTTTTAGTTCACTGACAAATAATCTTCAAAGAATCACATTTTTAGTCACATGACTAATTCGATGAATTCATGGGGTTTGTTAACGAACTCATTATGGGGGGCTTTTAAGTGTCATGCAAGTTTATTAGGCTTCATGCTGCTTATTTTCAAACTGTTTGGCCAGTGACAACGAGCCTTTCTTATTTTACTTCTGTGTTGATAAACTCAAAATTTAAGTAGTCCTAATGTATTTTTTCATTTTATTTTCTGAACTACATTAATCTGTGTATATGTTGATATTTTACTACCAAATTGCCTCGTTAAAAATTTGTCCATGTTTTTTTATAAATGTACTGTCATCAATATTTATCGTGAATTTTAGTTTACATCCAAATTACATCATAAACTTTCACGCTAGATTCAGTAGCGGTAGAATAATCAACTCAAATGAATCTGGTTGGAATTGAACGATACATTTATACACGTTTGTGTCAAGATCGCATAGATATTCCAAAACGTTAGAAACAAATTTGTACTTCTGAAGAAGTCAAAATATTTCTAATGGAGAAAATATAGAAAGTTATACTTCATAATACTTATTAATTGATCAAACATTTAAAATATAATTTACCAATTGCCAATCATTCTTAGCGATGATTTATTATGTTTTCAGATTTTGATTGAATTGCACACAATTGCATTGGTGCACAAATTTTGGGTCGAATGAAATTTTTTGTGGATGACCAAATTCAAAGGAGCTTATTTGGACTTTCTTCAAATAATATCGGACACCAGTATAAAATAAAATAAAAAAGTATTTTTTGTAAAAATAGGACTACATTTTTTACATAAAAAATTGTTTGTATTATTATGCATTACCTATTTTTTCAACCCAACATACATCAGAAATTAGCAACTTTCAAATAAACATAGTAATAATAAAACTTTTGTAAATTTGAGATACCTTCCACCTAATCTGTGTGTGTATCTTTTGTAGCACATATTTAAGATCATCAGAAATTTTGAAAAATAAACACTAATTGTAATTGTATATAGCATTATATATATATATATATGTTATATATACACTGCTGGCCACCGTAAATGCAACATCAAGAAAGACAAGAGATAGCACAACAAAATTTATTTTGTAGATAACATGTTGACCATCTATCAAATATGATTAAATTTATAGACTTCCGTGATGTGTGGTTCTACCAGAATCAGTAGCCAGAGTAGCCGTCATTGTTGAAGATCACCGCTGCCACACCTCTCGGCATTGATTCAAAGAGACTTTGGATATGTTCTTGGGGTACAGCAGACCAAGCAGCTTCCACTTGTTGCCAAAGTTAATCTGGCGTGGCAGCTGGGGGTGCAATCTGGGTCAATCGTTGAGCAACCATGGAACACATGTTTTCTATCGGCGAAAGATCCTTAGAGCGAGCCGGCCATGGAAACAATTCAATCTGGTGATTGACGAAGAATCTTTGGACAATGCGTGTCACGTGTGGTCGCGCATTATCCTGTTGAAATATGGCTGTGTCTAAGCCCTGAAGGTAAGGAAGGACAACTGGCTCCAACGCCTCGGAGATGTAGCACTGGCTGTTTACAGTACCGGCAATGCGTACTACAGGAGTGCGAGAGTGATATCCAATACCGCCTCATACCATAATACCCGGTGCTGGACCAGTTTGGCGATGCATAAAGAAGCTGTTCAGCATCCTCTCTCCATGGTGTCTCCAGACTCGAATCCGACCATCGTGGTGTTGCAGACAGATGCGTGACTCGTCAGTAAAGACAACTTCATTCCTTTCTGCCGCCCACATCCTTCTTTCATCGCACTATTGGCGGCGGAGACGTCTGTGGTTATGCGTCAAGGGTAGACCAAGCAATGGACGTCCTGCGGTTAGACCACTCTGCTGTAAAGGGCGTCGAATGGTACGCGCAGACACTGAATGATGCGTTACAGACTCAATGTGCTATGCTATGGTTCATGATGTGACTGAGCGATCCGTCACTGCCATGCGCACAATTTGCCTGTCCTCACGTGAAGTGATGGACTGAGGTGGATGCGATCGACCACGTCGGTCCGTCGTACCCTCCTGCATCCAACGGTCACATATCCGCATTACAGTTGTTTGGTTTCGTCCAACACGACTACCGATTTCCCTGAAAGATAATCCACAATCTTGGTAGGCCACTATCCTTCCTCTGTCGAACTCGGATACTTGATGAAAAGCTAATCGCTCTTTTCTACGAGATGTAACTGATCGTTTTTTGAAAAAAAACAACAATTGCCGAACTTGAAATCGTCGAAATCTCCAAGCCTTAAATAGCGCTTTGAGGTGGCGCCACAGGCGAGCGTGATGTGTGTCTGCGCTGAAATTCTAATCATTTGCATATCTCATCTCCGCTAACGCATGTTGTAAATTTCATGTTATTTGCATGCTTCCTTCAGGGTGTTGCATTTACGGTGGCCAGCAGTGTATATATATATATATATATATATAACATACAAACGAACATCATCTGATTATATTCAATACTTAATATGCTTTGTGAAAGGTTTTAATATTCCTTAGTCGTATTTTGTACTGAAGTACGTATGGATTAGATATTTTGCGATTTCCCTGTATTTTTATCATATTTATACTATCCCAGATTTTTCGATTTACTTTTTAAATGTCTCCTTATATTTTGGCGGGTTTTATAGGTTTTTAAAATCAATTTTTATTCATTCTCAGCTTTGTAGGAGTTACAATTTGTCTATTATTATTTTTATTTTATTATACTATGTATTTTCAGGCATTACTTCAGGCTGCGATGCGCCAATTAATGTTAGAATATTTAGTTAATATACGTCTGTATGTTTTTAACAGTTAGCTGATATTTCAATTTCTGACAGCTCTATTCACGTCGTTCTGACTAACAAGTCTTTTTGGGAAATCTTTGGTCCTTTAAAACTGTTTTATTTGTAACGCACCCTCTAAAGAAGAGAACGCGATTATGTGAATTAGGTCTACTATATATAGTCTAAGCTTTTAAGCTAGAGAGAGAGATAGGATAGATTACTAGCGGATCAGTGAGATGAATCATATTTAAAGTGTAACGCAGATATTTGATAATTGTAATAATTAAAGTAACGATTGGGCACTAGAAATTAAATAGAGATTAGATAACTAAGAAGATAGTGTATTCAAACCTGAAGTAAAGTGCACTGGTATTTAAGGTCTTCCCATACTTCGTGTACATCTTTATTTATCTACGTTTTGCTTCAACTGGGCACACCTCTTAGTTTTGATTGGTTGAAGTGTTGTTAATTGTGTTACAAATAAATTATCTAATTTTGAACATGGCTAGTCTTCCTTCTCTTCCTCCCACATCTCTAGGAATGGAATCGAGAACTTTACAAAGAGATGAAACATTACGCATTCTATAGTCTGTATTTTGCCAACAATTTGGGTTACCGGTTAAAAATGAGCATGCTAATTTGAATAAAAGTGTGATTAACATTTTGATTCAAATTGCATCAACCTGTTTATGAAAAAACATCTTTTTTAAAATTAATTGCCATTGAAACAAAATACCGATTGTGTTTCCATCCAGATAATTATTTACTGTTTGTGATTTCAAATAAAAATTTAAATATCTAAGTTAAGCTGCCTAGTGTTGATCGTCACGAACTCGTAGCCAAAGTGTCACGGGATCGAGTACTGGTGCCACTGAAGACACGTAGTAGAGTAATCTGATATACGTTAAATGTGTCGAAACTCAGTGTCCTCTTGTTGGTGTGGCGCGGTAGTTAAGAGAGGGGTGCCAGCTCAGGGTGTCTTGCTCATTACTTGACCAAGACTCAAAATTGCAATAACCGTCTTGTTGCTTTATAGTGCGACGTCAATATAATTCTCACTCACTTACTCGAGCATCTGACCAATCGTATGATCTGTACAAGCTTATTATTTCCCCTACTTATTAGGTAATGTTTTCTTTAAAACAATATTTAAATCCGTTCCCCAGAAATAAAACCATTGGGTCGTAAAATTATGCGTTTCCTTCATATTTCTTTTTTTAAAAAAAAAGCAAAAATTAAAACCCTTGAAAAATTTCCCCAAACTGTGTGTTTTTGAAAATTTTTTAAAAAAAATCTGTCTTTTCCTGGAACCCTTGCAAATTTCTCACAAAAAAAAGGGGGAAGGAAAAAATTTGGTTACCTTTGGGAACCAATACTAATTATTTCAAAAGGTTTTAAAAATAATTAAATGTTTAAGTATTTAATCTATAATATATGGCGGATATATATATATATATATATATATATATATATATTTTAAAAATTTTTTATAAAAATATTTTAATTTAAAAAAGCGCTTGTATTCTGACATATATACTCAGCTACTTTACTCTAATCTCTTTCAAAGAAGTCCCTTTGGAAACTCGGCCTTTTGTATTCTAAATGATCTCAGAAAAACCACCATTATTTTACATATAATTTAATGATGTTCTTTTGTTCCAAATTTTTTATCAAATCTTTTTTTATCAAATATGAATACCGTTGAAGTTTTCTTTTAACATTTAAAACAATGGCAGTGTGTAAAAAGGTATAAAAACTTTCGAAAAAATATCAAATTTATAAAGAATACCATTTTTCAACATAAACATTTTTTTTTCATCAGATTTAAGTCAGGAGTTCATTTGAAGCCAAATAAATTAAGGCAGGGAACTTTGATGATGCATTGAAAATTTAATGGTTTGACTTACGCCCGATGCTTAGTCTGATCGCTCAGTTCCAAATCCGAAATGGATTATAAATTGTATTGTCTTTAGATAAGGCTAAATGCGGAATTATAAAACTCATTGCACATTGAGATAAAATTACATGATTTTGAAATTCTAATTTTTAATTTTCAGGGTAAAAAAACACAAAGTAGAAAAATAATAATTTTTTAATTCCACATGCTGAATAAATAATCATTGATTAAGTGAAATAATTATCATACATATACTATAAGGTGTTCGATCTCTATACCTTAGGAAAGTTGCTATACCTCAAGTTAAGTAAACATGTCAAACATTTTTTTTAAAAAAAAAATTTTTTTTCTCTTAGCGCATGTAAAGTTTTGAAAAATTGACGGAAATTGCTGTATAATTTCAATAGTTTTATAATTAATTATTTAATTTATCAATGTCGTAAAGCTTTTTTTATCTAAAAATAAAGCTTGCGATATGAAGAGCAGTAAAAAAATTAATATTTGAAAATTTAAAAATATCTTTGTTTGCGTTAAGCATTAAAAAAACATATATTTATAAAATTAGCCATGTTTCGTACTTTCATCCCTCAAACATGTCAGTTAAACTCCTACTTTCAGTCTACCTATTATGCCCAATTTTCTCAGAAATATAACTTCAAAGAGCATTGTTTTCAACGAAAATAATGGAAATGAAAAATATACTTTTTATTTATTACGAAAATGTAGATTTAGAAAAAAAATCGCAGACTATTTTTAATTATGTTTTGGGGTTTTTTATACAAATAAAAAATATTTTGTTTTAAACTAAATATTTATTGATAATAAAAGCATCATTCGTTAATGATCATTACGGAATCTGTTCGATCAGCATCTGCAATAGAACTATTTTTCCTTCAAAGAGAGAGTTGGTGTAATATAAATTCATCTGTTATAGACTTTTCTATAGCTTCCCCATCATATTTGAGTAGTGGAACTCTGTGTCAAGCATAAAACAGAAGTTTTTTTTAAAATTGGTTTTGCCAAAAAAAACTCCTCAGGCTTTATAAACTTTGCTTAATAAATTTAAAATTGTTTTAAATATTTAAATGCAAATATGTTTCTCATAAATAAAACTCAAAGTAAAAAAAAATTAAAAATATTGCTAATTTTACAAAAATATGTTTTATAAATTTGTTGCCCGGACAATAAACATTTAAAATTATAAAAAAAATAACAATTTTTTCGGACTCCACACATTTCAAGCACTAAGTTTAGAACAAAAGAATTACGACATTGAAATGTTAAATAATTATCAAAAAAAGGATAAAAAATTATCAAACCTTTGCAAATTTTCAAAATTCCGATACTCGAGTGGAAGAAGTTTTACTTTTTTACTTGAAATTTATTTACACCTATTTACATAGTTAAGTTTACGGAAATTTTTTAAGGTATAGCAGTCGAAATAGGGGGAAAAAAGTTTTTCTGCCCATTCTAATGTACATACATTGTCAAAAGCAAATTTGCATCCGGAAGAAAGTAAGGTATTTGAATGTAAATTCAGAAATTATTTCCTCAGCCAAGCCAGTGCCAATTATTTCAATGAACGCACATTACTTACTCGTCCAAGGATTTCCCATAAAGTGCGTAATTGTGATTATAACTCGTATGTTAACTTTTTACTTCTCAAGGGTTGAAGTTTAGAATGCTTTTGTAAAGAAAGCTACAGCCATTTCATCAAATGGACATTTTTAAAATGGATCGAATCATAAAACTGCATGAAGTTGGATGGTCATTTCGTCGAATAGCGAATTTTTTCAGCCACATCTACACAGCTGTTTGTAAAAGATGCAACACCATGAAGGAATCATTAGAATTCAATGAACTTTGCAGCAAATATCAATTTTAGGATAATACGTAAAATAGTAAAAATTCAGAGTCATTGCGCACGCGTGGTGAGCGCAGCGCCCTCTGAACTGATGCTGAAAGCGCATAAATAGAGGGCTGTAGCATGACGTTAAAAACAGTTAATGATTATTTGTTAGTGGCGAACGTTTAGTGAGACCTAAGTATGTCTCCACGACAAAATAAGGAGAAATTTCAACAACTTACGGTGTTTGAACGGGGGAGAGAAGGAGGATATTCCAATCGCACAATAGGAGCTCGTGTGCAGCGGAACAGTTCCCCAGTGATGTGAGTTTGGAAGCAGTGGACCAAAGAGCACCGAACAACTTGACAAATTGGTAGTGGACGACGGAAGGTGATGTCAGCGCGCGACGATCGACACCTGTTCTGCATAGTGGTGAATGACATAGAGTTTCCTCCAGGCAGTTGGCAGCACGTTGGTCTACCACTACAGGTGTAGTAATGTCGGCTTCGTCAATTCGTCGACGTCTGCTGCACCGTTAATTGCGTGCAAAGGTGCCTTTATACAGGATCCCTCTCACACCAAACCATCGACAGCTACGTCTGCCATGGGCTCATGAACACAGAACCTGGGGAGCTGATTGGCACCAAGTTGTATTTTCAGATGAATCACGCTTCAGTTTATGGGACCATGATGACCGCATTCGCGTGTTAGACGCTATGATGGTGAACGTTGCCTTCTAGAGTGCGTTATTGAGCGAGATAGTGGCCTAACACTTGGAGTTATGGTTTGGGGTGCGATTTCGTATCATGGACGATCCAGTTTTCTATGAATTGAAGGTAATCTCAATAGCAACAGGTACGTCCGTGAAGTGTTACATCCCGAAGTTGTTCCTTCCTTCAAGGCATCCCTGGAGCTATCTTTCTGCAGGATAATGTACCCCCACATGTTGTAAAAACTGTTCTAGACTTCTGTTCAGCCCAACACATACAACCTCTTTCTTGGCCTGCTTATTCGACGCATATATCGCTTATTGAGGACGTGTGGCATTTAGTTGGTCGGTGTCTCGCTCATGATCCGCGTCTTGCAGCTTCAAAAGACAAACTTTGGTTACGCATTCAAGCAATATGGAATTCTCTTCCACAAGCAGACATTCAAAATCTGTTTGACTTCATGCCACTTCGTATAGCAGCACTTATTGCAACGCGTGTTAGCTACACCAAATCCTGATTTCGGACACTTAATATTGTTTTTTTGCTTTGAAAATTTCGTCATTATTTGTACTAATGCAAGTCGTTTGTGCGTTAAATGTTATTTTAATTCTGATGATTCCTTTATTGTAGTAGGCTCAGGAACAGCTAAGTGGAATAATAGTATGAAGGTCAAACTCGAAGTACACCATTTAACACACACACACACAATCCGGACATTATACTCTGTCTGGATCTGCCTGTAAATGTTAGTACCATTAGCATATGTATGCATTCTTCTGAATTGCTTTTACGGAGACTATTGTGAAAATTGCTCTTTACATAACTGCAACTTTAATAGAGACTGTAAATGTGCTACTAAAGAGCAGCATGAACCCATACTGAATGACAGCTAGTCATCTTTAGTGACGGATTTCACTTTTCTCTTGGTGATATTGATGCTAATCACACTCTCTCATATGTAGAAACAACGAGGACAGCGTCATAAAAGACGATTTGTTGCCACATATAGTCAGCAGGATGTAATGTTATATATTGTGATTTCGTACAATGCCCAAACACCATTTATTATCAGAATGAAGGTTCAAAGGTACGTTAGTGAGGTCCTTCGAATAGTAATCACTTCTTTTGTGAACGTTCACTTACCTAGACCTCTGTTTAAAAAGACAACTATCTTGTTCAGATTGCTGTCATCTCTAAAACTGGCCTGGTACCCCTAAACACTATGCCGTGGCCAGAAGAACGCTAAACTTGCAGCATCAGAAACGTATTGGGTGCTACAAGATGTTCTGTTAAGACTTCGCCACTACCACAAAATTTTCTAGACCTACATGTGAAAGATCAATCTGCATAGAATGAATTTAATCAAGGTATTGTTATATAAGCGTGTCTACGGTTCCATGTAACGCAGTGTGGTAGAATGTTCTATTGATAATGGTGGCTAACAACCTATTGAGAGCTGCAATAATTTTGTATTTTGACCAAAACGTCTTTTCATGCCTCTCTACTCTCAGTTTTAAATTTATATACATACATACAAATACATACATATATATATATATATATATATATATATATATATATATATATATATATATATATATATATATATATATATATATATATATATTATATATATATATATAGCTATCTTTATGCTATTTTTCGAAACATTACACCCACATCCTCCCACAGATATATATCTATATCTTTGGATGGAGTGGTGTAGTTTCAATACTATGAAGATCTTACTTATTATACTTTTCATAAAGACAATTTTTAACGACTTTTCACAGCACTGCAAACTGACACAAACTTTCCTTAATTTGGGTTAAGTTGTATATATATTTTTGAAATATTGTTACTTTACCGTATTTTAGCTAAAGTTTCGAATAAAAGTTTAAGCGCGAGAAAGTTCGAGCAACCGTCATTAAAGGAAATGAAATATGATTGGAATTTGAAGGTCATATGATGTTTTATGAGAAAATAATAACTGATTTTTATACTCTAATATGTAAGGTAGGAAAATGTTGGTTCAGTTGGTTAGTAGAAGTTTGGTTAATTTACAATTCAATCATTCTTACAAATATATATGCGATTTTTTAATATCGTGCATATTTTTAGTGATATCTAAGCATAAATAACATTTCTCCATTGATTAAAATACATAAATAAAAAAAATACTTAATTTAATAGCGTTGAACTTATTAGTGAATTACGAAAACACACTTTTGAGAACCATTAACAATATCCACCAAGATAAAAATAACGAATGAACGTAATAATATTGACTCTTAATAAGCATTAAACGAAAATAAGACACTGGCAGCAAAGGAAAGACTTTTAAAGTTAAAAAATGACTCAAAGAAGTTACTAACTCCGTTTTTGCGCTTTTCCCCTGAAATTTCATGGGCCTTTGCTTCTCTTGAACACCACAAAACTGGGTGTTAAAGAATAAAATGTTCGGAAGAGCTTCGTAGAGTGCGAATAAAAGGGAGCGACCGTGTTTTTTCTCACTCCCTTACTTGAACTCCAAAGAGCTTCCATCCTCTCCACACATCCTCTTTTTATTATTTTTTTTACATTGCATAATCACTTAGTCCTAGTTCTTCATACTTTCTTGGCCCTTCAGTTATTCTCTGATCAGATCTGCGCTTGCTGTACACTGACAAAAGAAAAGTTTTATTGTTATTTAAACAGGGGCACCATCTGATTAAAAACCCTATTTACTTAAAGCTGTACACTTCTCTTTTTATTTCTTTTTCGTCTTCGGTTTTCTATTCGCGCTTTGTGCCCTTTCATCTCAGAAAGAGAGAAATTTTGCCATTTCTGTTTAGTTGATTGCAAAAGGAAAGAAAAAAAAAGTTTGCCTGCTGCTGTTTGGCTGATATTTTTATTTCCATCACTGAATTATCAGTGGAGGTACCTACTTTAGAGTTTTGTTAGGTTTACTTCCATGTTGTGAAGGCCCCCTTTAACGGCACTTTCACTTATTAACTTTAATTTGATTGAGATTAGAAAGTTATCTCAGACCAAACTAGTGAAAATCTGTTATCAGTATGTTTTATGATTTGTTGTAAGTAATGGAGATGTACCTTACATCATATTAGACAGGGATGTTCTAGAAAAAAATTCTGATACGTACTGCTAAATCTGATTTTTCATTATTCTTTTATTAAATCTTAAAAAGAGAAAAAAAGAGGATGATTACATTTATTTTTAAGGTACGTGGGGCTTCTGCGACAAGGATAAAGGGACTTTTTTACACCAAATTTAATTAGTTCTCACTTAAATAAAAAGCAATAGAAGTAATAATTTTACATCAATTTATCTGTATATTTATGTACCTGTTAATGTAAAAAAATCCCATTTTAAAACATAACTAATTCTGTACGAGCAATTAAAAGTTAATAACTATTTTTTTTTATTTTCGAGTCATGTTCTTACATTTAGGTACACTTTGCATAAAATCCACTGCATGTATAGCTTTGAAATTTTACAGAATGTTTGCAAACATAACAGTCCACATTATGAATGAAATAAAAATTTTTAAAAAATTAATTTGTAAAAATTTTATAAAATTTTGAATTTTGTGTGTGTGATATTCAAATTCCCTCTAAATTTCATGCAGAAATTGTGCTATATTTAAAATTTGGGAATGTTCATTTGAAAAAAAAATCATCCACTTTATTGAAAATTTGTAAATCTTATAATATGCACAATATTGGCACTATAGGTAAAGTAGATTTTGAGAAAAGTGTATCTGATACACCAAAAAATTGCATTAAATTACAAATAAAGACATTTTCATCTACGATTTGTAAAATATTTTTTTTAATGTAACAAAATCGTGCCATAATTAATTAGATTATTCTGTATCATTTTTAAGTTTTTAAATTGTAAATTTTAAATTCTTGGTTAGTCTTTTAATTACTCTTTCCCTACTTCATCAGTACGAAATATCAACGATTCACATCTTGCATTTAAAATACCAAAGTTTTATATTTGTAAGTTTTAGTATTTTTACTTCACTTCGAACATCATAAATACAGGGTATTAAAGCATTCCTTATTTTTATTGTTATAAAAATACACAAAGAAAATGTCTTTGAGAAATTTCAAGAGTTAATTTGATATATAGTTTAAATGGAACTCTGTTTTTAAAAATTAAACAAAAGAAGCTCTATTTTTGTATTCATACATGTTTACTATTGTTCAACTATTTTTTCACTTTAAAATAAATAAATATTTATTTTAAAATGAAAACGATAGTTATAAACATAAAGAGCTATTCATAAGTACTCAAATGGTAACAATAAGCAGTCAGGAAAAACGAAATGTCTATCTTACAAGCTGTGTTATTAATTTAGGATAACCCCCAAGATTCCCTTTGTACTATACCTACTTGATTTATAATTTAAGAACTACTCTGAGTATTTATAAATTCAAAACTGTTCATAATTAACATTTCAAAATACAAAATTTTATTTTAAAATTTTGTAATTATTCATTTAAATTTATTTAATTTTTGCACAAAAAATGTAGAATTTTCATTGAGTTTAAACACATAATACAGAAAATTACATTACTTATTTAGAAAATTTAGTATTTTATAATACATATTATATATAAAACGGATTTTAAACAATGTATACATGAATCATAGTTAGGATACATTTGCTTATAACGTTAAAATTCGATTCTCTAGCGTTGTATTGATCGAATTTTCATAAATAATGCCTCTATGGATGCAGCAAAATGCCTTTTATTTTTTAAAAGTAAAATAAAAAAAAATTCAAAATTTGAAGCCTTTTCAAAATTTTAAGCCCAATTACCTAAAAAAATTTATATTTGTTTAAAGGAGACACGTATAGCTAAGTATTTAAGGTTAAGAACTTTATGATAGGCATTAATTTTGAGTGAAATCAGGAATTCGAATACTTATTCCACTTAAAATCTTGGATGGAATTTTTATGTATAAAGTGCCAAACTTTAATCGAATATGGACATGGACTCAAACTCTTTACATGGTATGGGGCTCCTGACAATGATTCAATTTACCGAAGCTTTTCTCTTATAGCCTTCGTGTATCTTAAATCATCAAATTGGAAAATAATTATGCAGTGAAAAATTAATTTACAATTCTTCTTTTAATTTTGTGCATTGTACTTGCTGTACGTTCCTGTAAAACAAAAATTAAAGAAATAGTGAAATAATTTAAGCCATAATATAAAACAAATAATGTGTGTAAATAACTTAAAATGTGTTGCATTTTCATAAGCCCCTGAGATAAATTAACTATTACTGTGGTTGTTAAATTTATATTTGTGCGCATAGCCATAGTAATAAGATAGTGAAAAACTCATGTTTTTTTTCTCTCCCTATGTATAAAATAAGTTTTCGTGATGCTGTAATAGATTTTTTTATACATAAGGTACACTTAATAAAAATAACTGCCTTTTCACAACAAAATGGAGCAGAACCACAGTTTGGAGAAATTTACATTTATGATGATGATGAGGCTTTGCACGAACGTATAAAAATAGTTAAACGGGACGATATATTGCAAATGTTACAGCCAATTATGAATAAAAATCCATGTGCAGAAAAATATAGAACTTTGTATGAAATTCAAAATCAAAAGAACAGTCTGTTTTTATACAAATCCTAAAGATCATCCTAGAGTTAATAATAAACCAACATGCAATGAATAAATTGCTATCATTTTGACAAAGGACAGTTCTATAGTCAGAAATGTTGATGTTACAGTTTATCACAGGGGCACAGTTTGGAAAACATTAGCGAACATGCAATATCGAGGGTAACTATTTACTAGTATGTGGATTCTGTCAATGTGTAGATGTAAAAACGAAATAAAAATTCAGAGCTATTTAGAGGAAAAGGTGGTTAGGAACACTGTTTTGAAGGGAGTGAGTGTATATTAACGTCGCATTGTTTGGCGACGAAACTCGTAATTTTAACCATGTTCAAGTGACGAGGATGACACCTGAGCTGGGACACCCACACATTGTTTTTAAGGGGCACTGTCACTGAAGTATAAATTAAAACGCGGAGATGAAGACATGAAATTTATTTTTTATCCTCTTACAATATATTGAAAAAAAATAGGATTACATAATATAGGTAAATTACAGTTTTACAATTTGAGCAAAATGAATATGAACAACTGTATAATTTGTACAATGGAGCTGTTCCACCGTTAGGCCGCCAGGGAGCAACACCTCCCCCTCTAGTTTCATTAATAGAAATTCACTGCAATACTTTTGTAGTAAATATAACAAAAGAATTACCTAGTTTAATTGAGTTGAACAAATTATGGGTCCTATTTTTAAAGGCAATAAATTGAACTCAATAGAAAACTGAGTCAAAAAAGGTGAAATGAGTATAAAAAATACAAAAGCTATTTTTTCTTCTATACAAATTGAAAGTATTAAAAATTCTAAGAGAGTGATGATCGTATCTTAAAATTCTGAAAAGTTAAGACTTTTTCCAAATTCTTTTTCAAATATTTCAGCTAAAATCTGAAATCTATAAAAATGTTTATATGTGGCATTTTCATTTATTTGAAAAGTGGTTAACTTATATCCCTTCATAGCCTCTTATTTTGGTACGTATGCTCATGACTAAAAATTATTTTAAGTAAATGTTTGTCTTAAGTAATACCTATTAATTATGAAATATGAATGAGTCTTATGTTTTAACTGTAAAATATTTTTTCAGGACCTGCGACTCAAGTTCTCATCGATATTGAAGTTCGTAGCATGGGACCAGTATCTGAAGTGGACATGGTAAATATATTTAGTTAACTTTTGAAAATTAATCTATATATAAACAAACTAATGAGAAATTATAGGGACAGATTCAGATAAATATTCAATCAATTTTCATATCGAGGTAATTATCCTAATAAGTTTTTTTTTCCATCTGTAAGCAAACTTAATGCTTCAAGAACACAATTTAAATTACATCAGCTTCAAAACTTGAGAAATAAATGTTTCGTTGAGATAATTTTTAAAACTATATAAATAAGTTCAAAAAAATTGTCATATAATATTTATACATTTATTTCGTGTATGTTAAATTTAATAATCATAATCTATAAAATGATTTAAATATTTAACACACGTCTTAGAAAAGTGAATTATTTGGAAAAAAAATATAAGTTGAATAAGTAAAAAACTTCTTACAAAAATTGAAATTTAATACGCAATATATCTTTCCTTTGACATCCTGCATGCTTGGTATTGGTTTTTATTGATACGATTAGTTGTATTGGACGTAAGAACTTGTAACGAAAATCATGCAAGGTATAAACCCTGTTGCAAATCCTATAATCCCTTGAAAAGAGGATTTAGTGCTTCAACTACTCTGTTAAGATTGTACAAAGGCAAGGCAAGTCTCTCCATTTAAAACCCTGATCAAGATGATATGTCTATAAGCCTTTCTGGATGTGGCAGAGCATTACCATCCATTAGATTAAAATTTTGTTAATACCAAGAACGATCAAGAACTTCTTCTCGGATCTCTTTGATAACTCAAACTGGGTTTATTTAACTCGCACATGCCATTGTAGTCTTCAGTGGCCCATACCATAATTTCACATCTATTATAAACCTGTCTTTCAACAGTGCTAAATTCAAGGTTTACACTTCTTGCGCTCCATACACTACCGGTTGATTAAAAAAAAAGTGTGACCATTTTCAGAGCATCATAAATTTTTATTGAATACAGTTATTTACTTGAAATTTTCAGTGTGACTCTTTTTAGCATATTACACTTTAGGTAAACGCTTAAGCAGAAAGAGCTTCCTCGAATCCTCGAATATTTTGGGGGGAATTTTCCTAACCTCCTCTTTGATTGCTTTTTGATGCCCTAGGAAAGTTCTTACTTTACATCTATTTAATTGTTTTTTTTAAATATTTCCATAAAAAATATTCATAAAGCACAGTCGAGGGTGATTGATAGCTGTTTCTCAGAAGGCAGAATATTTTTCTTTAATTTTTAAGCCATTTTATAGTTGATTTTGCAGTATGACTTGGTGCAGAATCTTGGTGAAAAAACTTTCCTCGAAGGTTTCTATTTTCTTTGATCACGTGCTTCAAAACGTTTTGCTGATAATATGCAGCATCAATTCTTGCCGTTGGTCCTACGCAAAAAATGGTTTTGTTAAGCCTTGAGAGACATTTCCACCCATACCATAACACCTGACGGCTTACTTTCCGTTTTCCAAAAGAGCTACGTCTTTGCTACGCTTTTCACGTGAAAAGGTTGTACCTTCGTTTCGCCAGTTGTAAATGAAAGATGAAACAGTGCTTTATCCGAGGTTATTCATGATTTGTATATACCTTTGCGTAACATTAAATACAGATACCAAGAGCGTTTTCTTCGTTTTTCTACGGTTTTGCAGACATTTGATGACACACTGGTGTTTTCACCTTTTTATAACCAAATTTTCTTTATCTGACAGCAAATTGTTGATTGCGATATCTGTAGTTTCTTTGCCAAAGTTCTTTGAAAGCAGAGGATTTTCTACAGCGTTAATTCTTTTCAACTTCTTTTTTTTTTCTTTTTCTTTAAGAGTTACCTTTCGTTCACATTTTTTCCCTTGAACTTTTGATTGCGAGCCAAATTTTATTTCATTTCAAAGTTTGGATAGTAATACATTCAAAAAATCTCTTTTTTATTATTAAATGCTTTATTTATAACAGAATTTCAACAAACATCCTTCAAAAGCCTTAAAATTTTGTTCCGAGTTTGAGGAAGATATTTCGGTACTATAATATACTCCGCTAATAAAAATGGTTAGATTAGTAATTTGAATGTTTCGTTTTTAAAATAAATACATTTGTAAAACGATATAAATTCAGCATAAATAGTTATATGCTTTTAAAATTGGTCACACTAATTTTGAAATCAACCGGTAATCCATTGATCTGCATCACGTGTTTCTTCTTGAATGATTGGTAATAAAGGGCTTATTGTGTTGAAAATTGTACTCTAAATCACATGGTTTATTACTTCAAAAATGTGCTCAAACATTTTTCTCCTATATAGTTAGAGCAGTCTTAGATCACCACGTTTAGTATTTGCAATCCTTTTTCTAGCCTTTTCATGTAAGATCAACAGTTCGTTTCGCATGAAGGATATTGTATTTTACTTTCTTGAGAAAATTGGGCTGACGTCATGAATATCGGAAGCTTTGTCTTATTTATTTTTTTCATTCCAAGCTTTCTGTTTTGTTGTATTTCCGCACACTTGTTCCACCTTCTGAGCATTTCTCTGGATCTACGCCGCCTTTTTCATAGGAAAGTTGTGTATGATTTTTCCATTTTTTATGCTTCTGTAGGCAATGACTGAAAACAAATACTTTGTCCATTTTAGGTTTAATGATGGAAGCAGTATTTTTGTAAATGAAATCTCTCTTGCTTCTTTGATTTTCTCTGTCTCATGCTCATTAGAAAATCCTTTAGAATTGTATGGTTTAGACCAAAGGTTCCCAAAATTTTGTCTGATAGACCCCTTAACCTGGTTTTCTGTTTTGGGTAGAAATCTGCTTACCTAATATTGAATTTTTCAAATTTATCAAATGTCTTTTTGAAAGCTCTAGTACTACTACTTACTTTAAAAGAATTAAATTTCTAAGTATAGAATGAAGTATAGCGTTTAAAATTTAAGAAGCGCCTGTTAATGAATTAAATTAAAATTAAATTAATACATCAAATAACTGAACAACAACCTATTGCTTTAAAGGAGAGAGATGAATCTGGTCCTTCAATAACAAATTTTCAACGTTTAATATCAATCTAGTCAGATTTAAACTTTTGACAAATAACAGGTATATCTTTTAAAGCCAAAATTGCTGATATCTGTTTCTAAACTTTATTTTAAGATCTTCGTTAGGGCCTATTCTGATCAGTCCCTATTGTAATATGAAATATTTTTTTCATTTTAAATATATGAATTCCTTGCTTACTGTGGTATTACTATAAAAAAAGCAATCTCAAACCAAGTTTCAAAATCTGAGTAAAGGGCATTGAAATGTTCGACGTAGTTAAAATGTGTCCTACAGATTGTTTGTGACAAATTGAAAAAATCGCGATGTCCAATATTATACTTGTTTTGCTTAATTCTGGAAAGAAATGCTGAAATGGTCCTTGTCTTAGTAATATTTATGCTGTCACCTATATATAGGAACCATAAATTAACTCACTAAATTTAGTAAATAAATAAGTTAAATTGGTAAAATATGGTTTCCACAAGATTAAATTTTTTTAAAAATTAAAGTCACAATCTGGTTTAATAAGAGCCAGTATCATAGACCTACATTTACCTCTCATGGACCCCCAAATTATTTTTTCGCTGACGTGGACTCCTTGCAAGTCGTCATAGACCCTGGGGGTCTATATATTCCACTTTGGGAATCACTGGTTTAGACTTTAAATACTACAGTTCGAACAGAAGCATTTTCTTTTCTCTAACAAGAACATGATTTGTGGTCTTTACTGTAGGAAAAATCATGCAAAATATGCACTGGAGAATCATGAGGATCAATTTCACATTTTTTCACATTCATGAATGACATTACTCTTGCAACTGCTTTGAAATAAGCAGTCTTCGATATCTGCCCAACATTTTTGTCATTAATGTGTTGTCTTGATTGAGTAACCATAAAAGGGGGTACCATAATCTTTGCTACAATAAATCTTTAAGTCCCTCAAAACTGAAACATCCAGCAACATAAATAAACAAGGCAAATAAGCATAGAATCGTAAATAGCTCTTAGTGTCAACATGGAAAAGTAGCCAACTTGCATCAATCAACTTATTATGATATAGGTAACGCTAAAATTTAGTTTTTAAGGTAGAAATTATTATAATAAGAAAATTAAATAATAAATAATAGTCCTAAATATATATTGTATAAGGTAATCTTATGTTCAGTAAATAATAATTAACTCTTTTACCCGTAGTACCACTAGATCATGATTTGAAAGTCTTGAAAATTATAACATATGAGACACATATGTCCATGAAAGAAATGTAACAAATAAAGAAATGGCTGATGCGTCTTCACTGTTATTTTTCACTCTCTTGTGGTGTGAAGAGGTAGTAAAATGTGCAAGATGGTGTTGTGTTTATTAGTAAAAATTGAACAAAGTCATTCTTCATTTTGCCCCCCTCATTACTTCCCCCTTGTCCCGGCTGCTTAAATTCTCCCTTAATAATTGAAAATATCGAAAATCTATTCTGTTTATCAAATGTCCACATGTTTACAGCATTACATACTTTTTAACATGTATATGCATAAAATTAATTGAATGAAAAAATCACTCTCCTTAAATATATTTTTTAACACTTTACATTTCTTAACTGTATCGCTAAATAATGGTAAAATAATTGAGGTTTTTCTTCATTTAGTTTTGTTTTGAATTTTATTATTAAATATTCCTGATGGTTTTTTTTCACTTTTAATATATGCTTGAGATTACGAAAGTGTGTTTTATATTTAAAAAGCCAACTTATGACAACACATTTTCTAATTATAATTTAATGAATTTAAAACACTATTTTTATATATATATATATGTATGGATTTTTAACTTTATAATTTCTTTATTATATATAGAGTAAACAAAAAACCTAATATATACAGAGATTCTGCAGTTCATTCTATATATAAGTGTTTGTCACTGTATCAACATAAATAGCAGTAAATATGTATTTTTAGACATACTCATGTGCAAAAAAAAAAATTAATTAATTAGTTTTAATCTTCAGCTGATTGTCTCTAAAAGTGTTAGAAATATTGTAAGTGAAATTATATATGTAGATGGTTGCTAAGGGGTATTTTTTACTTTATTGGTATTAAAAGACACATAAACTGATGTTTGTAAAAACTGCAAGACCATGAAGGAAACCTCTGAATTAAATGTAATATAATGCACAAACGACTTGCATTAATACAGATAAATGACGAAATTTTTTAAGCAAAGGAACAATATTAAATGTCCGAAATCAATATTTGGTGTAGCCACCACGCGCTGTAATAAGTGATGCTATGCGACGTGGCATGGAATCAAACAGATTTTGAATGTCTGCTTGTGGAAGAGAATTCCATATTGTTTGTTTACGCAGAAAAAGTTCGTCTTTTGAAATTGCATGACGCTGATCGCAAGCGAGACGCTGGCCAACTAAATCCCACACATGCTCAATAAGCAACATATCCGGTGAATAAGCAGGCCAAGGAAGAAGTTGCATGTGTTGGGCTGAAAAGAAGTCTTGAACAGTTTTGCAACATGAGGGTGTGCATTATCCAGCTGAAAGATAGCTCCTGGGATGCCTCGAAGGAAGGGAACGACTTCGGGGTGAAGCACTTCACGGACGTACCGGTTGCTATTGAGATTACCTTAAATTCGTAGTAATTTGGATCGTCCATATACGAAATCGCAACCCAAACCATAACTCTGGGTGTTAGGCCACTATGTCGTTCGATAAGGCACTCTGGAAGGCAGAATTCATCGGTATAGCGTCTAACACGAATGCGGTCATCATGGTCGCACAAATTGAAGCGTGATTCATTTGAAAAGACAACTTGGTGCCAATCAGCTTACCAGGCTTTGTGCTCATGAGCCCATTGCAGACGCAGCCTTCGTTGGTTTGCCGTAGGGGAGTATGTCCTGTATAAAGGCACCCTTGCTCGCAGTCTACGGTGCAGCAGTCGTCGACGAATTGACGAAGCCGACATTACTACACCTCTAGCAGTAGACCAACATGCTGCCAACTCTCTGGAGGAAGCTATTTGGTCATTTACCACCATGCGGAGCAGGAGTCGATCGTCACGCTCTGACGTCACATTTCGCATGACCGCCAGTTTTTCGAGTTCTTCGATGCTCGTCTCTTCACTGCTTCCGAATTCACATTACTGTGGAACTGTTCCGCTGCACAAGAGCTTCTATAGCGCTATAGGAAATTCCTCCATCTCGAAGTCCGATAATCCTCCCCCGTTCAAACTCCGTACGTTGTTGCAATTTCTCTTATTTTCTTCGTGGAGGCATACTTAGGTCTCACTAAACGTTCGCCACTAACCAATAATCTTTAACTATTTTCAACGTCCCACTACAGCCCTCTATTTATACGCTTTCAGCATCAGTTCAGAGGGCACTGCGCAAGACAGGCTTGTGCGGTGGCTTTGAAACTTTGCAATTTTACGTAACTTCCTACAATTGATAATTGATGCAAAGTTCATTTGATTCTGATGATTCTTTCATGGTGTTGCATTTTTTACAAACAGCAGCGTACACGCACGGGCAAGCGGCTTGTTACTCAGAAAATTCTGATAAAGCTCTTACGAGATAGAACAAATACACTCATTTCCATAAAAATTTGAGCATCAAGAAAAAGTCACCGAAATAAAACGAAATTGTACCAATGTAAGTATTACTTTGATATAAGTAAATGACCAGAAAATTAAAGAAAAAGGATCATTTATCGCAGAAAAAAGTACAAATGAACGGAAGCTTTAGTAGTCTTTTGGGACCCCCTCTAACTCGAGTGCACGATACGATACGAGGGGGAATTGAGGTATACACGTTCCGTATGATGTCTTGTGACATCTCATTCCACAGTTAGAGTAAACACGCCTCTTATTCGACCAAACTTGTCGGCTGTACAACCTGCCATCCCAAATGATCCCAGATATGCTGAGTTGGTGACAAATCTGGGTAACGAACAGTCCAGAAAACAGTTGTATTGTGGCAGAGGCAGTTTGTGTTTTAATTTGTGTGTGTTGCCGATCATTGTCTTGTAGAAAAATGGTTCCTGGGAGCCCTGCTATGAGTGGCAACACATGTTTCTAAATTTTGTCATAGACATACCGCTGGGATGTCATTGTGCCATGAATCAATATTAGGGGTGACCGTGTATCGTGAGCAAAGGCACCCCATATCATCACATCAGCTTTGGGTGCTGTGTGTCGTTGTGAAGTGAAGGGAGGATTGAGGCGTTCACCACAAGACCTTCACACACGAACAGGAATGCCATTACTGCTCAAATTGAATCTAAATTCATCGCTGAAGACGACCTGTTTCCATTCCGTTTCAGTCCAATCCCGTCGTGCACGATACCCCCTTAAACTGTGGCGTCGGTGGGTTGGTGTCATTGGCAGCACACGTAATGGGCGCAGGTATGCTAGATGTCCTTCAGCCAGGCGCCTTGTAAGGGTTCGGGAAGACACAGGGAACCGCAGTGAAGGTACTGCCTGTTCCAGGACAGAGGCTAATGAGGCATTCGGCTCTACGCACGTGTGTCGTATGATGTGAAGGTCTTCTGAATGAGAGACTGGTCTGTCGAGAGCGTCCTGAGCCTGATCACCGTGTAAAGGACGTCTCTTCGGTCCACTGGTCCCAACCCCTCCTCACAGTCAAACCAGAATGGCCGACTTGACGAGCTACTCACCGAGCTGACCACCCAACTTCCAACATGCAACTGATTTTTCCCCTCTTGAACTCTGACAGTTGCTCATACTGTCTTCGATGGCGACGCATTGGCATGTCTACCTCAGCGTTTCTTTTGCAAAAGATTAAGTACACTCAAACAAGCTCTGCTTACCAGTTTTTTACTCCAAGGAGAACGTTCAACGCCCTCTAGTGGCATTACACAATGCGCAATCATGCTGCATTTCTAATCATTTGCATATCTGCCCGAGATGTACCTTCATGCCAAGTTTCATCCCGCAATTATTTTTTGGTGGGCAAATTTTTAAGGCATTGAGTACATATTGGGTAAGAAATGAAAGAGAAGAAAGGGTTGTATTTTAATTCCGAAGAGCCTCCCAAATATTCTGTATAGGGTTAAAATTTGGAGACCTGGATGTTCAATCCAACAGGTGAAAGTCCTTCCTTTCTAAAAATTCGCCATCAGTGCAAGCCCTACGTGGATGAGCAGGTCATTTTTAAAAATGTAAGCAAGGACAACTGTTGAAAAGGTCAACATAGGGTTACAAAATTTCATTCTTCATTTACAAAACCTCATCATACATCACCTCATTCAAAAACCTCTGTAAAAAACATGAAGTTCAATATGATATCTGCTTAGGTTTTTATTAATGATGATCGGCTGCCTTACTAGACTCATTTTTGCATGTTAGAGAATACATAATAGGTCTGTTCAAATGTATATACATCGATAATAAGTGTTGACTGAATCTAGACTTGTCAGTTACGAAAAAGATTTTCACTGACTTCTACTACAATGTAGGTGTACTGTGCACAACTTGCTAAGTGGACTCTTCTATGTGGAGAAGTGACCAAAAATCAAATTGCAGGTGTTCTAATTTCCATTGAAAGTTATAATGAAAGAACTTCGTAAGTCACTGAGTTATATGAAATAACGAAGCGCAAAAAGGGGCACAAGCGTTTACAGAAATTTTCCTCTAAATGCATGGCTTACTCACATGTAATTATTTCTACAACTATGTCATTTTGCTTCGAATCATTAGTTTTACCTTTACTTCAATAATTTCCGAACAATTAGACTAAATATGCAAATTTTCTTAATTTGAATACTTACAACAATATGCATATATAGTTGTAACGGCTATTATAAATGAAAAAAAATATTTATTAAATTAAATTCTCCCAGCAGTTTAATGATAGTAAGAAATTCTTAACATAAATTTGAAGTTAAATGTTTGATGTATTTTTAGTAAACTATTTATGGGGGTAGTTTTTCCATAAACATTGGTAATTTATGATTTAAAATTTCATTTTTGAAGAACTTAGCTTAAAGTAACTATGCAAAAACTAAACAAAAAAAAAACCTTTATTGTTTATATTTCAATGAAGTTTCTAGGATTAAAGTTTATTTGCGTTTCATGACTGAATTTCAATAAACCTAGAACATACTGGTTTTAAAAAGTCCAGTATTTTCTCTCTGTAGGCAATAAAAAACGATTATAATGAAAGATATTGTAATCCAGAATCATATTCAATATCTATAAAAAGGTCGACTGAGCTTCACACACACACAAATTTCCCACTATACATTGTGGAAAAACTCAACATTAACAAGTACATGGTGAAAGATGGGGTCATATCTATTCTGAGAAAATAAGAAAAAAATTCCCTGTCACTTGGTAAAGTGAAGACGAACATATTTCTAAAATGTGGAAAATTGACATCCTCCTTCACAACATTAGCTACTGTGACCACAAATTGGACATTTTTACGAAGAATCTTTCACTTACGTCATCTTAGGTAGTCGTACTATTAATCGCAGGCACAAGTCGGACAAAAAAAAAAATGCTGGTTTAGTTAGAATTAAAGTTGTTTGTGCGTGAGTCAGGGTTTGATAAATTGATGCAGCCTAACTTTAACTCTCCATAAAAAGAAAAATAATACACATAAAACCCAAAAAGGTTTCTCAAAAGATGGGCCATTTAGTTCAGATTCCAAAGTGGTGTAGCATTTGTACTCCACTATCCATAACAACCATAGGAATTTATTCTTTATTTCAAGAACATCTTCATTTTAAAAAACTTCTGTCGATAACCTTCTTCACATCATTAATTACTGTGACCACAGATTCCTTAATTTTACAATGATTGAGCAAATTGAGCAAATAGCTCCTAGTTTAGATAAAATTAACGTTGCTTGAGTTGATTCGAGAGTAAAATATCAACTTTGACGTGCCACAAAAAGAAAAACTATTACACAGAAGCAAGTTATTTCAAAAGATGACCCATTAAGTGACGATTCCAAACTGGTTCAACATTTACTACTTTTCTATCCATAACAAACATTGCTATTTTTTTTTCTTTACAAAATGAATTCATTTAAAAAAGAACTGAATCTAAAATGTGAAACCGAAATTGTGGTAGCCCCATAATAATTGTTATGCCCCATAATAATTAAACATAAAAATAATTTCTCCGTTTGAATTACTAAAAATTTCAAATGGAGACAGCTGCCTGAATTTTCTCCAAAACAATTCACCAGACCTGCTGGAAGATGTTCTACTTCAAATACTCCCGTACAGGACACGCACAACGCACTGGACAACAAAATGGTTACCCAGTGTATTATGCGTGTCCTATACAGGAGTATTTAGACATGAGAATATCTCGGAAGATGGATTGGGTGTCATGGTTCAGTTTCATATCCTACTCCTCCACCAGATTTAAATTCTATTGATTTTTTTTATTGGGGCTGCATAAAAGTAAAAATTATACTAAACCATTTGAAAATGCAATCAAGCAGTGCCAAAGAATTATTGAAACAGTGGAAGAAATAAATTCAGCTAGTTATTCTTGAATCATTTAGTGATACTTTTAAAAAGATGTAGAGCCTGCATTTGTGTATAAAAGGTAAACACACACACACACACTTCGAACATTTACTTCATTAAAGTGTTACAAAAATGTTTGACGTTTTATTTTAAAATTTGTTGATTCATTTGGATTACACACTTAAAGATTAAATTATTCGGAATGAAACTATTTTGGAAAAAAATATGACAATGATTGTTTTGAATAGAAAAGTAGCAAGTGCTGTACAATATTGTAAATGAGTCAACATTTGAGAAACTTGCAAGGAATTGTGTGTAATAAGTTTTCTTTTATGACGAGTCAAAGTTAGGTGACATCTTTTTGTCAAATATGGACTCACAAAAACTACATTAATTTTAACTAAAACAGTACATTTTCTGTCCGACTTGTGACTGCTATTAATAGTATGTCTATGTAAGATGTTATTAAGGAAATAAAAAAAACGAGTCTTACAGTAGTCGCATATGATGTGTAACATCTGTCATGTTATCGTGGTAAATATGCAATTTTAACTTTTTTCCTGAAAAAAATATGAAAATCTCTCGCACGTGGGTATGATTGGAAAAAATTTTCTATCGAATAATTATATTTTAATGAAAATTGTATTTAATTAACAAAAGGAGTAATGCAATATTTTATCAAAAATAATTATTCTTCTTCAATTTGGGGAAGAGCGGAGACAACAGACATGATAACTAAAATATGACACATATACTTGTGATTTCAAAGTATTTAAAAACCGTTGAATAACAGCGTCAATATCAGTATCACAGTTAGCAGTCGAAACATTCTAATTTGTGTTCATTTCCAGCTAGAGTTAATCATTCATAAAAGCTATGAGCTGCTCAGCTTTTGACAAACTGAAGTTAAAGTTAAAATCACCACTCAAAATCAACGGAAGCGAGTGATAATTTTTTTAAAAGAGCAGAACCAACTTCGTTATATGGTAAAAGTACAAAATGCAGGAAATCTTTAATTTTTTTTTAACCGTTTGATTAGAAGAAATGTATACGACCACCGAAACCACTGTTTGTCCATTTTCAAATAAGCATTCTGCCGCACTTATGTCCCTCAATATCGTGACTAACGGATTTAGAGTCAAGCGCTCGAGTGCTTGATGGCTACTAAAATTGGACCCCCATGCAAGGGTAGCGAAAAGACCCAGCCACGCACTCTCATTGGTCAAATCAAGTAGAGCACGCTTACGTCACATCCTGTTACACACATCCATCCCTTTTCCCGAAATCACTCCCTCAAAAACCAGCAACCGAGAGGAAAGATGTTACACATCAAAAATCATGGCAAAATTATAAAATTTGTGGTCACAGTAGCTAATGATGTGATGGAGGATGTCTATTTTAAATATTTACAAAAACATGCTCGTCCTTATTTATTAAAGTCATATGGATTTATTTTCTTATTTTTCCCAGAATAGATATGACCCCACCTTACACTTCGTGCCCACTTAATGTTGAGTTTCGGGACACCCTGTATATACAGTGGTGGCCAAAATTATGGACTACTTTTTAAAATTGTTGTTTTTAAGTTTGTATGCTTCTAAAAACTGTTGCTGTGTACAAAATGCAAAGTCGTATATATCATTTTAAAGGGAATTTAATACTGAATTCAATACAAACGAACAAAATTCAAATATTTACATCACAAAAAAATTATGCTGCAATAACTATCGATATACATTAGATACTGATGATTGTAGTGAGTTATCATTACGAAGATGAGTAGCCTTTATTTATCATTACAGCTTCACATTGATGTTTTATTGAGCTGAAAATAGTTTTAAGCTCTTCCTTCGTTTTCACAAGATGACAGGAAACAATTATATCCTCAATTGGTTTCTTTTTATTTCATGTGTTTCTTATTCGGGCAAGAGTTTTCAAGCGGTGCCACAAGGTTTCGATAGGATTGAGATCAGGACTGTTTCCTGGCCAGAACAACCATGATGTTTAATCAAGAAGCAATGACATCAAATAAAAGGGTTGATTGGACACCTAGAAAGATATGTGGTGCGAAAAAGTGGTTTTTCCTATGTTAAAATTGAAAGACAGGAGGGTGGCTCAGGGACTACATATGGAGACTGAAAATTTTAGTTAAGATGTCAGGAGACAAAAAGATCGAAAAGGTATACCATACATCTGTTGATGACAGAAGAACAAAAATACTACGTCTCAAAAACAAAAGAATGTCATCAACGTTCCTCAGAAGTTATCTGAATGATTCTGGTGTTGCTGTCAGTTCAAGAACAATCAGAGAATATTAGCAGATTTTAGATTCCACGAAAAAAGTCTTATCTTAATTTACAGCAGCGTTAAAAAAGACTTCAGTGGTCAAAGAAACACCTTAATTCGACAAATGATTAGTGATCACAAGTTATATGGAGGGATGGAACCAAGATATCGTTATTCGGCAGTGATAACCGAAAATATGTACGAGGTAGAATAGGCGAAATGCAACATCGTGATTGCATCCAGGCAATTGTGAAGTACCCACATAGTTTTATGATTTTGTTATGCATATCAGCAATGGTATCGGTCACCTTCATATCATTTATGGTATGTTGAATACAATGACACCATTCTAAAACCCAAACTTCTGCCTTCCATCAGGGACCTACTTACCAACAATGCTTCACTTATTTTTCGGCAAGATTCTACTTCTTGCCGCACAGTAAAGTAATCGAAAGACTGGTATCGTTATAAGATCATTGAATTGTTGTCCTGGCCAGGAAACAGTCCTCACCATCATTCCCATCGTAAACTTGAGGCAACGTTTGAAAACTCTTGTCCGAATGAGGTATCCATGAAATAAAAAGAAACTAATTGAGGATATAATTGTTTCCTGGCATTATGTAATAACGAAGGAAGGTTAAAACTTTTTTCCCTAAAACTTTGATTGGTTTTTGGAAAAATAAAGGTACCCCTCAAACAATGTTTACTCACTGCTATTATCAATATCAAATTTATTAATTTTTCAGACAAATTTTTTTGACAAACATATGAATTTTTTTTGTATTGATTCAGTAAAACCCAACATGATACATACACTTTGCTTTTTGTGCAAAAAGTTTTTTTATAAACTCAAACTTAAAAAATAATAATTTTAAAAAGTGTCCACAATTTTGACCACCACTGTATTTCAACAAAGTTGTGAGTGATTATCATTTTGCTAATCTAAAAAGTCTCTCAAATTCTTACTCTATGGTTTGGGGAAGTTAATTTTGATAATCTCTGAGCTCTTAGTCGTGATATATTTTTTTAAGAAACTAAGCCTTTTAAATAAAATTGAATGTCATTTGTAGGTTATTGAAACTAAAAAAAAAACTTTTGGAACGACAGAAAGAAACAGAGATTAAAATTCTTTTTATGGAAAAATTTTCAAAGTATTGCAAATTCATGAATGAGGAAAAATTATTTTAGTAATGGAATAAAATAAATTAAGCTTTTCCCGTTTAATTATTCGTGATGAAAAATAAGGAAACTACTTGCTCGTTCTATATAAGTAAAGATATTCTTTTAATTTTTTTAAGAATTAAATATATATGTGTGTGATGTTTTTTTAATATATATTTTGCATACCATATTCAAAAAACGTCTTCCAGAGTTTTTTATAAACATAATTAATACATAAGGTAAAAAAGCATCTAAAAACATGCTATTTGTGGGATTATTAAACTAATAGGATTTATATTTTAATCATATACATTTTTTAAACTCTTTTCTTTTTATATATTTTTTTTTCAGAAAAAACTACTTGCATTAAACAAACTACTTTAAAAAATTTTACCATAAAAATTATTTTAATTACATTTATTTAGATGATTTAAAAAATTAACTTTATTGAGATTAGTGGTTTTGCTTTCAAATATTTTTTTGAAAAAAATACATTTACTTTTATTTATATTGAGAACGATATTAGTATTAGTATCTTTGATAGTATAATGGTATTTGGTATTATCCTTTTTTGGTACTTTTTGTGATAGTTTTTGTTGCATGTAAAGTGAAAGTCAGAAATTTTTTTATTTATATATATATATATATTTGAAACAAATTATTAGTTTACTATATAGAGTAAGTTTGGAAAATTAATAATCTATTCTAGTAAGATTTAAAAGCCTGTAAACATAAGGTATACACACACACACAAAAAAAAATACAATGAAAAAAGAAACTTAAGCAAGATAATTTTATGCATCAAAAATAAGCATAAGATACTGATAATAAATAAAATAAAAAAATTTTAAAAACAATGCTTCGTCAGTTTTCTTTGGATATTACCGCCTTTAATGTTTTAGACATAAAAACCACAAATTTTTTGCGTCACTTAATTTGAGATTTTTGCCATTTTTCAACCATAGTTTTCTTAATTCTTCTTTTTATTCAGATGGCTATTTGGTATACTTTTCTAATAAGAAATACCCATGAATATTAAATGGGTTTAAGGTCCCTGGACTACAAAGGATGATAAAAAATATTTAGGTTTGCCCGATATAGTAAACAGCCTTTTATAATTTTCACATATGTTTGAGAACGTGTTTCGGTGGAAGATTCAACCTCACGACAGTTTCGATATCTAAATGCCAAGAGCCACATATTCAGGTCAATTAGTTCATTCATCGTATAGTAAAAAAAAGAACTAAATTTATAACTCTTACTGCTACCATACATCCCCAGATTATAACAGGTCCCCACCATGTTTAAGGGTTTCAACACCAATCTTAACGCTAATTTTTTTTCTTCCTTCAGTACCTATATTTGTAGCTGCTTTCTTCATTTTTTTTTTAAAATTATAGCTAAAAATATTTTTCCGAAAATTTAAAGTGTTGTTAAAGTATTTTCTTGCAAACTTTAGATGCTTGTAGTGGTTTGCTTTCAGGCATTCCTCCTGTTTGAAATATTTTTTGCAACATTTTTACAACACTTAATTTACTTTGCATCTACATTTTCTTTGAACCTCTCATATTTTTTTTTATTGAAAACATTTATAAGTCCCCGTGCGCTACAAAGTACCACATGGGGCTTACAAAAGTAAGGATGGAACACATGACAAAAGAAAAAAATTAAAAATCATAAAAGATTTCAAGTTTTTACAATGAATTTACAGAAATTACGTGTGTATGTGTTTGTCAGAAACACTTCTGTAGGAAATAAGTTAGTTATATAAAACATTAAATTATATTAAATTTATATTAAAGCCCTTGAGAGCCAGTATTAGTATTTTCTATCTCTGACAACCTTGGAACACAGAAAGTGCAAAAATGCTCTACATTTTCCTCGCCACCAATACTACAGTCTCAGAAAGAGGACGAAACCAAATTTGTTCAAATAACTTTTAAGGTATCCGACTACGTTCGGAACCGTGATTTTGCAAAAGCGTATAAATGGATAATATTTATGATATTCAGTGTCCCTTAGATTAGAAAATTTATATAAAATTGTTTTAAGAATAGTATTACAATAAAAAATTATTTAAGTACAATATTTTGACAAAAAATGAACATAGAATGACTCATTTTCAAAATATTCTCCTTTTGAGAAAAATGCTTCTTTATAATAATATTTTGCCTGTATATAGCTCGGACCTCTGTACAGAGGCTCAATTAGAATTTTTGAAATATATATCTTAGAAGTGGGTTTATCCGTGTTTTACGACAACAGAGGGAAGAAATTTTAAGAAAAACGCCGATAATTATTTCAATGAGTTGTAACTCTGAAAATAATGTGAATTTTTCAAAATTTCTAGTTGAGCCTCTGTACAGAGGTCTGAGATATAGACAGGCAACATATTATTATAATAAAAGCATTTTTCACAAAAGGAGAACATTTTGAAAAAAGGTTATTCTAAGTTAATTTTTTGCCGAAATATTGTATTTAAATAATTTTTTTTGTCAAAATGTCCTTAAAACAATTTTATTCATGTAATCTAATCTAAGTGACACAAAATATCATGAAAATTATCCATTTATGATTTTTTAAAATCACGGTTCCGAACGTAGTGGATACCTTAAATTTACCATGACTAGAGAGAAATTGGGTTATTTTGTAATTAGTAAAAAACTTTATGGCATGACAATCTCTTATAAATGGATGGAAACAATTTCTTTGTTAAGCTCTCTTTATTTGAAATGAGGTATTCTTGGTTCCAAGATTCTACCATAATTTTTCTCATAAACTTTTTATAAAATGATTTAAGAATATTAAAGGCAAAAAGTGTCAATTTTTCGCACTTGGTAGCAGTCTTTACAAATAAATAAATCCACTTCTTTTCCAAAAACACCCGTGTGCCCGTTTTTATCTTTTGCTTTTGGATCCCGACACTTATATTGTTAGACGAAAAAAAAACACTTCAGAGAATCCAAAGATGAAAGAGAATCAGTCCATATCAGACATTCTGAGAAGAAAATACTTTGTTCAGAGATCCATTTGATGGCGACGTTTAAACATAAAAGTTCAGCTACAAAAATTCTGCATTCATCATGAATTCAAAATTTAAAGCATTATGATTCAACCAACAAGAGCAAAATCAACATTATCATCAGTTTTACTTCTTTAAATATGACAAATAACAGGAAAATCATCCATGATTTTGTCACTAAATTGAATAATCATAGGGTTCCCCTCTATGAGGAATGTGAGGGAGAAAAAATCGATAAATGGAACTCTCATATTATAGTTCTAATTTATGTATCAGTTAATCGTCTTTGTCTTCTTGTTCTCTTAAAGTCGTTAATACAGTTATTTTCTGTGTACTTGCCAATGACTTCTTTGAACAGTTTCTTCTATTCCAGGGAATTATTGCCCGTATTGTTTCAAAATACTATTAGTTTTCTTGCCTCTAGCTATGTTTATTTTCCGATAGCAAATTCTCCCTTTTTACAGAAAATTTTTCCAAAACTTACCTCATTAAGAAATTATATTTTAAGAATTTAAATCAGTTTAGGATTCCATAAAATAAAAAAGGTGGTTTCAGAAAAAAAAAAAAAAAAATTAGAAAAATGATATTGAAGAGGAGACTTGCCTATGTGTTTGCTTTTTTGTTACATAAAAATAGACATATTTTTTCAAAGTGAATTGTTTCTTATTGCAAATACTAATTGTTTAATACTTATATAAGGAGTCCAACTATTTATAAATAATTAAATAACTATACAATGTTACGTCATTTTAAGTATCAAATATTAATTTATATCAAAATGCTTTGTATAATATATGATAAATTAGTGCATACCTTTCTGAATATTTTGGTACGTATTAGTAAATCTTGTTTAGCATTGGACGGAATTCAATAGACGAGAAAGCATTCCGAAAGTTCATGCAGCAAAATTTTCCTTCTCGTTTAGTTTTAGTCTTAAAAATAATTGAATGATGCCCTATTGTTAGCTCCGGGGTTCCAGAAATCTGAGAACTAAAGGTCAGAAATGCGTCTGGTATGAATAAACCCATAATTCTATGAATGTTGTGCGTAGATAATGCAATGATGAATCTCATTTAGAAAATTCTAGGCTCTATAAATCTAGGAAAGTATTCTCAGAATTCTTGCGATTTTCGGTTAATTCATTTATGGATTGGCTCTTAGAAATGAATTCTCATTGTTATCGGCTTTATTAATTCCTAGTACTGACTAGAGTTGTCAAAAGGTGCTAATATAAGGTGGAATATATTGTTACTTTAAAACGAAATTGAGTACTATGTTAAAATTGCTTCTGCCCCCTTGGCAGTTTTTAACAAAGAGCCTAAGAAATTTCCTCTGTATTTTATGAAAAGCCCGTGTAAACATTGAAAGGAACTCAATTCTTCGAAATTGTTTCAAAAGTTACATGGGGCTTTCAAAATAATAAACTGAAAGGCAGGAAAACGAGTCAACAACTTTATGTTTTTTACAACTTATTTTTCGACTGAAGTATATTATTGTCTTCTAAATTGAAAGCAGGGAAAATTTTCACAAAGATATTTTTATTTGTCTATTGAGAAATAGAGATAGTGTAGAAATCCGAAAGAACTTTACAGTAGAGTTGAGAAATATACAGAAACTTTTGTAGCAATGTTCTTTGTGGCGTAAAAGAATAATAGTTCAATCACAGAGGTATTCACATATATATTTTATGAGTTCATTTTTGAACAATTTATTCTCTTTACATTATTTTTTGAAAAGAAAAGGCAGTGAATTGCTTACGATAGGTTATTGTTTTTTAGTTTCTTGGAATATTTCAAGTAACTGGAAGCATATTTTATTTTATTTTAACTTGAAATCGTCGAAATCTCCAAGCCTTAAATAGCGCTTTGAGGTGGCGAAACAGGCACGTGTGATGTGTGTCTGAGCTGAAATTCTAATCATTTGCATATCTCACCTCCGCTAATGCATGTTGTAAATTTCATGTTATTTGCATGCTTCCTTCAGGGTGTTGCATTTACGGTGGCCAGCAGTGAATATTGGAAAAGTTTAAAAGTATGTAGGTTTTATAAAAAGCTAGTCTTGAAATAATTTTCACTTTCGAAGTATTTTGTTGCATATTTTTAGTAAAGTAAATCAAGACATGTACTTGAAAACAGTTTATTGAAAATTGTTGAAATCAAGCATTTGATGCGTTCATTTAAGGCTATGTAATATATCTTTCGATTCTATCAGAGCAATATCTATCCCCATAGTAAATCATGTTGGAGCAATCGCAGTGGTAGTGTCGTAGTTTAATACTTGCGCGCATGTGTTTCTGGTTGATTGTTAGTACAGTGACACCATTTATAAGTTAAATTAGGTTGTTTTTACATATGTTAGTGAGGGTTTAAAATTCTTAACATGATTGCTGATCCCGCCGACAATGAAGTGCTTGCTATAATATGTTTTTTAAACTCCAGGAATATTAAACCAGTTGAAATTCATCGTCAACTTGTAGAGATTTATGATGAAAATGTGAAGTGTTATGAAATGGTGAAAAATTGGGTTCAACAATTTAATGGTAGACGCAACAATATTCATGACGGTGCATGGAGTGGGCAACCCTCTGTTGTCAATGATGGTTTGGTTGAAAAATGAAAAATTGAATGAGAACATTCCTGAAAGCATTGTTATTGTTAATTAATTATCCAATGCCAGTGGTTGGCTTCTTGGCCCTTTGACACCGAATCTCGCAGTACCTTCTGACGACGTCGTCATTTGATTATTCATCCAATCCAGTGAATTGGGGCAGGTGCTTGCCATCCATCCTGGCATAACCGCAGAGAGGGCATCCCGCATCAGCAGCCAAGCCAATGAAGGTATACTCTCAAAAAGTCACGTCTGGTGGCAAAAGAGGACAACAGCCTCGGCTCTTTTCAGGTACCTCGGGATATCACCCACAGTAGACAGGGTTTCCCATGATTTTCAAGAAAGAAGAAAACTGGTGGAGCTAGCCCAGGAGCTAGTAATTATGTTGTTGCTACATAGACATCTGGGACTTCATCATCGTAGTTGGTGGCGTTTTTCCCACGCCCAATGAGTCCTTAAACAGTCGGCAGAACCATCCCGTGCTGGCTCCATTCGTTTCTGGCAATTACGAATCGTCAATATACATATGGAGTCCCTTATTCGCGGGATATCTTTGTTCGATGGTTTCCAAAGCTTAAGATTTTAGCAATCCTGAAAACAGACGGTTCACAATAAGATTACTTTAGGATAAGTTTTCCCAAAGAGCTGTTCCGCATTGGTTCTATTTACTTTTGAATCTTTCTTTGAATAGAGTATAGACAAGTTAGTTTCCCGATATGACAAATATATTTATGGAAACGATTTTGTAATTTATTTTCTTGTTTACATTTTGAGATAAAACTCTGTAAATGTTTTCTTTTGATTGGAATATAAAATAAAAGATTTATTTCGAAAAGGGCTCCCATAACTGATAGATTCCTCGCTTTCCGAGGAGAAATATTCGTATCAACAAGTTATAAAGCAGAGTAAAAATTTTGGTGATTGCAATTTAAAAAAAAGGCATTTATAATATATTTAGTTTGAAAGGAAAACAAGCGATATAAAAAAATTAAGTCAGTTCCTACTTAGATCAACAAAGAAAATTTTTATTTTAGTTACTTTTTATTAAATAATTACTATTAATAAAAATATGTACATACATATGACAGAATCACAATATTAAGTGCAAAATAAAAAGCGGTTGTCCTAGCAGTTTACCATTTTCTTTTCTATATATGGTGTTGGACTATTATTTTTGTTTGTTTTTATTATTCATTAATTAAGTTTAACTAATGAATTAATATTTGAAAAAACTGTATTAACAATAACTATAAAGGTATTAAACCCTAAAAGTATTTTATATAGTTTATTTGTTATCTTCGTAAGCCCATCAAAATTTAACTATAATTAATAAGGCTGTAGTCAAAAAGCACATATGAAACCTATATTCACCCCTTAACTTTCAGTGGCGTATATATTCGTCTCGCTCAATCGGTGCATTGAGTGCCCCGGGCGTATATATAGATCTTTCCAAAATACAATTAATTTCTTTGCGCTGCTATCAATAAAACGATTCCGAAAGTTTTGAAATGCAATAAAATTACCTTGACAGAATTTGTTGAAGATTTATTTATTTCAAATAAAAATTATGTTATTTATGCCTTTTCTTTTCCTCTTAATACACCACATATATGCACCTATGTGAAAAATGATGGCATTGAGGAGCGAATACCGTAAATTTATTCCAGCAGTTATGGGGTTAATATACCGGTTGATTCAAAAATAATGTGACCAATTTCAGAGCATCATAAATTTTTATCGAATTAAGTTATTTTATAGAATTTTCAATGTGGTTTTTTTTGGTATAGTAAATTTTGCGTAAATATTTCCACCAAACCAAAAGGGCGTTTTGACCATTTTTGTGAGGGTATGTTTTCAACTTCCTCTTAAATTGCTTTTTGAAGCCCTTGGAAAATTCCTCTTTCTCAGTAGGAAGACTTTTTTTCTTAACTTTTTCAGCCATTTTATAGTTTATTTTGCAGTATAACTTGGTGCAGAATCTTGCTCAAAAACAAAGTTTCCTTGAGGGCAAAGACGTTTATTTTTATTATTTTTTTTGATCAAGTGTTTCAAAACTTTTTCTAACAGTATTTAGCATCAATTTTAGCCTTTGGTTCTATAAAAAATGGTTTTGTAATGCCCTGAGAGGACATTCCCACTCATACCATAACACCTGAAGGCCAACTTGCATTTTGCAAAACAGTTGCGTTTTTGTGATGTTTTTTTTTGCATGAAATACATTGTATCTTTATCTTGCGAGTTACGATTGATAGATGAAACAGTGCTTCATCCGAAGTTATCCATGTTTTGTATATATCTTTGAGTAACATTAAATACAGAGGGAAAGAACATTTTCATCGTTTTTCTATGGTCTTTGTAAGCATTTGATGTCAGACTGATTTATTCTCTTTTTAATAGCCAGTTTTCTTTATCTAACGACAAATTGTCAATTGCGATACCTATAGTTTCATTGCTGATGTTCTTTGAGGCGGAGGATTTTCTAAAGCGACAAGTCTTTTCAGCTTCTTTTTTTTTTCTTTTTTATAGAATTCCTTTCATCCACATTTTTTCCCTGGAGCTTTAGATTGCGAGCCAAATTTTATTTATTTTCAAAGTTTAGATAGTAATCCATTAGCAAAATGTTTTTTTCTGTTTTTCAAATGCTTTATTAATAACAGAATTTGAGCAAACATCCTTACAAGCCTTAAAATTTCATTTCGGATGTGAGGATCAAATTTCGGAGCCATAATTTACTATCACTCTAAAAATTTATTAGATTGGTAATTTAAATTTTTCATTTTTAAAATATAGCTAGCAGTAAAACAATAAAAATTTGTAACTCATAGTTATATGCTTTTAAAATTAGTCACACTAATTTTGAATCAACAGGTATATAACCATTTGCAATTCGAATTCCGTAAAAAAGCCAATAATACACAAGACATACTAAGAACTCAAGTCGTTCTTTTACTTAAATGGATAAATCCACAAAACTCTCATCGTCAAAGGGAAATATACACTAAGCATTACCATGATGTAAATGAAATAATTAAACAAAGCAAACCACAAAAAATGGGCAGATCATAAAAGTTTCGGTTACACAATTCATAAAACTAAATTATTGTAAATTTAATGTTGTATTCAAAATACGATTAACTAAACAATATTTGAAAAAATGTAACCCATTTGATTTTTATTCTGATATTACTCTCTGATTCTTAAAATAATTTGTTTTTAAATTTCTGTAGACTTCGTTATATCTAGTATTCTTATGTTAACTTTGTTAAAAAACTCATTTTAGATTTTATACATTTAAAAAAAAAAACTGTAGGAATATTAGTTTAATTTTTTCACAAAACAGTTTAATTTTTTACACAACTGTTTTTTCAAAGTACTTCAACAAGTATAAAAACAATATTGCATTCATAAATGACTTTTAAATTAAGGTGCATCTGTTAATTTTATAACAGTTATTTTCCGAATTTTATATTATAAACAAGTCCCTAGTTTAATGTTATGAAATATTTTGAAATATTTGCTTCTTTTATTGAAAAGATTGACATTATGATCACTAACTGCAGATGAAAACAGTAAAAAAATATTTTTTTGTATTACAAGAGAAAAAATAAACTTTTGACAATTGAAAATAAAATTTGTAAATAAAATAAAAACATGTGACCATAAATTTGTCCATCTAAAAAATTAATTATCCGGCAATAAGAGTGGAAAATTCCGGAAGAATAGTAAGCGACCTTTCTTTGTTGTTTATTGCTGGCTTTCTCATTAAAGGTCATTTTCAAGCGAGTTCCTTATTTGAGAAACTCTGAAAATCGAATTCTTATCGTAAGGCAGTTTTCGATGAAAATCGATTTTTTGAATGAAGACTCAATGTTTGGGGAGAAAATTCCTCAAATCGAAGATATCGGAGAGCATTGGTTTATTCGAATTATTTTACTTTCTCTTAAGGTATTTCTACGTTATTGATGTATGAAACTTCACAAATAAAAACTGTTGTTTCCACAATCAAACATAATTCTTTTCTTATGGGTCTTCTTTTATTGTACTTTTCTTTCAAATACTTCGGATGTATGTGAGTAATAGTTATTTACTATCTTAAATAAGAATACAAGCAATAAAATATGATTTATAAGAAAATACAAAAGAAATTTTAAGAAAAAATAGCGTTTAAGGTGTAGGACTCATTTTTTTAAAAAAAACGCTTTATTAATGACAATAGTAGAAACGAATGGAATTTTTCAAAGTATCACCCTTTCGCATTAATACACTTTTGCAAACGAGTTTTCCAGTTTTCGTACGCCTCTAGGAACGCCTGGACCGGAATGCTATTTAGCTCACTCGTCATGGTCTGTTGAACTACCTCAACCGATTCATGATGTTTCTCCTTGAGCATCGATTTTATTCTTGGGATCAGAAATAAGTCTGTCGGGGCCAAGTTGGGACTGTAGGGGGATGAGGCAGCGTTGCTAGATTGTGCTGGGCAAGATACTCCATTACACGGAACGCTGTGTGTCTCGGAGCGTTGTCATGGTGCAGCCACTAATTGTTAGCGATGGCTGGGCGGATACAAACAATGCCTTTTCGCAGTCTTGTGAGGACTTCCACGTAGAAAACTGCATTCACTGTTTGTCTGGGTGGTACAAACTTTTTGTGGAAGACTCCAAGATCAAAAAAGCAAATCAGAATTGACTTTTGCTTAGATTTGCTCATTCGTGCTTTTGGGGGGCTTAGAGAAGAAGGGCTGTATCCTTCTGAGATCTGTCGCTTTTTCTCCGGGTCGTATTCAAGCTCCCACGGTTCTTTACCGGTCACCAAATTGTTCGAAAATCCAAAAACATGATGAAGATCCTGACAGATCGCTTTCCGGTTGGCCTCTATCCCTCTCTGACAAGCCCCCTCCTGTATATAAGGATTTAAAGACCTTAGATAGATATTAGTTTACAGAAATGTCAAATCCCATCAGAGTCAAAATGAAGAGGCCCAGAATTTCTAGAAATCATTTCTTTTAATAAAAAATTGATCTTATATGATTACTTACGATGAGGGATCGAGGCTATGCTTTATTAGGTACTTCTGCCTTAACCACAGGGTAGCACTTGACTCATGTTTATGAATACATACGCAAAACACGCACGTGCGTGCAATTTTAAATGAGAACTTTTTTGTGGTATTTCCTTTATTAGTAAGAGATATGGAAAGAGTAAGAAATCCATTCTAAGGATTTGGTTGTTTATATATTAACGTCATACTAAAATTATAACGAGATTTATCAGCAAAGAACCACATACGCCCACAAATAAATACGAGGAGGACTGCTGTTGTGTTTAAAAGTCTAACTGAGACTTAAAATATTTAGGTTTTGAATATAAATCATTTCACAATAAAATCGAGTTGGAAAGATTACCAGTTTTGATTAAAATAATGAAGTTATTGAATTCCTGGCAGCTTGAAAACTTTTTAGTTCGTTTTTAAGTTTCATATATTGGACGCACTCTGTATTGTATTACATTTTTTTTATTGAAAACAATTATAAAATCCCCGTGCACCACAAAGTATTACACAGGGCTCACAAAAGTAAGCATTATTCAAACATTACAAAGGAAAGATGGAAAAACGAGGTTTATGATGCATTACAAATATTTAGAACAAATTCACAGAACTTAATATAAATAACTTAAATAAATTGCTGAAGATTCCGAGATGAATTTATATTAAATCTCTTGAAAGCCAGTCTTAGGCTATTTCGTTCTCTTTCAAACTTAGAACACAGAAGGAGCACATGTTCTACATTTTCCTCGCCACCAATATCACAATCACAGAGGAAGATGACGGAACTAAATTAAATTTTTAGAAGTAGCTTTTAAAGTTACCATGACCCGCGTTAGAAATTGGGATATTTTATAATTAGTATAAAAATGATAGCATGACAGTCTCGAAAAATGTCTTTGTAAAGCTCTCTTTATTTGAAATGATATATTCTTGGTTCCAAAATTTTATCATTCTTTCTTTCGTGATGTCAATTTTGCGCTTGGTTGCAGCCTTTGCAAGCCAATCGGCCCGCTCATTTCCAAGAATGTCCTTGTGTCCACGAACAAATGCAAAATCTATTGAAATGTTTTTATCTTTTCGGCTTTTAAGTTACTTTTGGATTTCGACGATTATGCTGTTAGATGAAAAAATACACTTAAGGCTGTCTTCGGTAAAAGTAAGAGAGCTTGAGCTAAACGCGAAGCACATTTTCAAACAGAAAAAAATGCCTTAATTTCTATGGAAATTTGCAATATTATACCTCTGTTAACAATATAGTGTCTTTGAAAATGCCAAAATATTCCATGAATACTTTCTATTTTGTTTTAATACGTGAAGGCATAGCCCATTTAACATTACGGTATAGGAGAAAAAACGCGAAACACATTTTATACCAGAAAAAAAATGAATAAACTGGGTTAAAAACGAGAAGTATGATAAAAGATTCTGATCTCTAAGAGATAGTGAAGAAAGAATATCACATATTAATGTTTCATTTCTTTTATATCTGAAAAAATGTTCCAAATTCTGGTCCCATTCTTTAACATTAACTGAAGACAGCCTTAAGAGAATCCAATGAGGAAAGAGAGTCGGTACAAGCGAGATAATCTGAGATGACACTATTTTGTTCAGTGATCCATTTAATGACGAAGTTTAAAACATAGAAGTTCAGCTACACAAACACTACGCATTCATCACGAATTCTAAATTGAAAGTGCTCGCATTCAACACCAATCCTGAAGACAACAAAAGTGATATCAACTCTGCCATCAGTAGAGAAAATAACAGGGAAACTATCTGTGCTTTTGTCACTAAATTGAATAATATTGATAGCATTAATCTCTTAAGTATTGTATTACATTGTACTAAAAATGTATTCTTTTTGCATTTAATTTTCCCTTAATCTATCGACTTTATTTCCCAATAAAATACTTTGATATCGGGATAGCTCAGAAGTTATTACGGTGAACTTCGTGGTAGGTAGCGCTGAAATCGAGTGGAATATTAAAGTTTCGATTCAAACATAGAGGATGGCCGCAGTAGCCGAGTGGTCATGTTCTTAAACTCGTGGCTGGTGATGTTGAGTTACAGGTTCGAAATCTGGACCCACTGAAGTCTCGCCGTGCAGAGGGACTGATGCGCATTAAATATGTTTAATGTTTTATCAGCTTAATGAATACTGTCCGGATAATGTTTAGCTAGCTTAAGTGTCAACCTCATCACTTAAAATTATGATGCCCTTCATTAATGACCTTCATGTATCACAGTTCAACATATATTAAAGTCAAATCAGCCATAGGTAGCCGCGATAGCACAGTGGTAACGGTTGCAAACTCGTGGACGGCTTGTCAGTTCAAACTATAGTGCCGCTTAAGGTCCGCCGGTTAGAGTGGCTGATAACGTTAAATCTCTCGAGGCTCAAATTCTTCCCGTTGACAAGGTGTGGTAGTATGTAAAAGGTAGTGCCGTCTCTAAGGTTTAAAAATTACGAGGTGCGTCACCAATAGCCCTTATATTATTTTCATTTAGACGTTAATGAATACTTCATTCTCTCATATCAACCGTAGAGTTTGGCATGGTAAATTTAACTAGGCTTCAGTCTCTAAAATTGACGTGGTTTACTTTATATATATATATATATATATATAATTTAATTTTAAGCTTGCTTACAGCGTCTCCCTTTGAAGTCGCAGGAGGGCTATGGTGTGATGTGTAAGATAGGACAGTGCAGTATCAGCTTCTATAGCGTTCTTGTGCGATTTGAAATTGGCTGCAAATTACGATGTACACCATGGATGACTCATGTGTAGTAATACTAAAATGGAATGAAATTTTGAATGAAAAACATTTAACATGTACAAAAATTGACCAATATCAAGTACTCTATGCATAAAGTAGAAACCTGTAAAATGGATTTTAGGATACATACACATAATCTCGAATTGCTTCGTTCAGTTACGTATTGCGGCACTATAACCACCACAACTATTTACCAATCACTTCCTTGCTGTATTGTTGCATATAAAGCATGTAACAAAATTAGGGATCCAGTAAACTAAGGATATTTTTCATTTCTACTATTAGCTCACTTTTCCAATATATATTTATTTATTTTATATATTTGTATATTTTATTTATCTTGGTGGAATTGCACCAGTGGTGGCAAGGCAATTTTAAAGCATGAATTGAGCTACATCATTTCATATACAGGATCATTTTGACAATACAATACATTTAAATTTTAGTGTCAAAAATTAGTGTTGATTAAAACCATTATTTAAAGAATTACAAATACAACCCACGTTGACACGACTTAACGTACGTACGAAACTTGAAAAGGTTTTTTCTCACGTGTTAAAAGCATTCAGTTGGACTGGAATTAAAGGAACAATACGATACTTTGGTGAAGTAAAAATTAATTACCACTTAGTATTTAACGTTCTGTATATAATAGCGTATACATACTATATTAATTGTAACTATTCATTAATAATAAAAGCTAGGAATAGGGCTTTCTTTCAGTAGGCTTAATTTTTTGGTATATTGACCCCAAGAGGTTAAGCTTCATTTTAGAACTATGAGCACAGCAGGTTTGCTGGAGAAGTACAAAACATTGCATTAAATTTTCTGCCTTGAAAAAATCCGGAAAGAAGTTGATTCAGCAACACAAGATTTTTATTTAATTAGTTGTTGTAATTCATACTGGTAATCTACAATTCTATTGTGTTTCTTTAGTCGCAGTTTTGGTGAACATGCAGCACACGGGGTTTTTGTAAAACATATTTAATGTTCGTAAACTGATATAAAAAATCTACATGTGAAATTGCGAATAAATTGATACGAAACATTTGCTGTTAATTAATGGTTTGAAAAATGAAAAGAAAAAAGCTTTCAAAAATTCTTCATTTGTTGGCTTTCGTGTACGGCAGGCTAGCAAACTAGGATGTTTAAGCACAGAACTTGAAATATGAGCGCAAAATATCTCTGAATTTATTCAATTCACTACTATAAACTCCACGATCTCTACATTTTATTTATCTTGGTGGAATTTTCTATCGTTAAACAAATGCATTTTTAAAACGCTCAATTGAAATGAAATTTTATATACATGATTATTTAGGATGACAATACAAACATTTTGGTCGTTAAATAAAATTAATTGATTAAAACTAATTATTCAAAGAATTAAAAAATACAGCCATGTTGGCATCATTTTTGATGACTTAGCGCCATTTTTGGCGACTTGTGGTAAAACCACGATGTTTTTCTCACATTTTAAAGTGCTCGTTTGAACTGAAATTATCTATACACTAATTGTTTTGGGTTAAAATGTGAAAATTCAGTTATAATTAGGTAAAATTAATTGACTGAAACTAATTATTTAAAGAATTACAGATACAGCCACGTTGGGTTTCATTTTTGGCTGCTTGGGTCCAAGACTTAAAAAGATTTTTTCTCACGTTATAAACATTCAGTCAGACTGAAATTTATATACATGATTATTTGGATGACAATACAATACTTTAATGATAATGAATAAAATTCATTCCATATGTGTGATTCTGTCATATTTATATATATATTTTATATATTAATTGTAACTATTTAATAAAAAAGTAGCTAAAATAAAAAATTTCTTTGGTGAACAAGTAGGGAATTAACTTAAAATTTTTTTTTATGTGCAATTTGAAAAATAATTAATATCATTGTTAGAGATATATAGCTTTCTTTTGATTTTTTAGCATGCATAACAACATTTTATTTTTTTTCTCCAAAAAGCGAATTAAGTTGTGTGTAAAATTCGATTTACTTTAAAAGTTATTAATGTAACATCATAAGAATATTAAAAAAAAAATTCAGGTAAAAAACTTAATAATTGCAGAAGGAGTAGGATTTTAAAATTTTACCAAATTTTCTTCAAACAATTTAAACTTTTAAAATTGTGTGTATAATATGTGAAAAATTTTCGGGCCATGTTGCACACTGGAATATATTGTTACTTTGATCGAGGTATTAGGATTTTATGCAAATCAGTCGCAAACAACAAAACAGTTCTTTAAGAGCGACGAGAATTTATTAGCCAAGAAAATTCAATGGAAATACCAGGATTCAGCTGCAATATTCATGAGAGATAATAATAAATCTCAGAAAGTTTTCACACTTTCAACAGCACTCAGACACAATTATCAGTGTCTAAAATACACGTATATAAAAGATTATCGCAAGCACCGCTCATCCGTTTCAACAGTCGAGCTAATCGGCTGATGAAAATCGGTATGGTTAAGGCAAGACTACTAATCGTTAGTCAAAACAACAGTACCAATCGCAGCTCAAAACCATACTGAATAATCGCTGGTCAAATCCACACTAATTAATCACTAGTCAAAACAAAATACTAACTAATCTCTAGTCAAAACAAGACTAAATAGTTTCGATGGGCATCTCTCTATTTATAGGCCTCGCGGATCATTCGAGAAAGATCCGTTTGCGTCATAGGGCTTGAAATCAGCGAATTTCTCCACAAATTTCCAGAAGAATTCAGAGGATCCCGAGCTCACCAACTTGGTCGTCAAAAATGCTGCCAACTTGGCTCTATCGTCATGATTTCGCCAAGTTCCGATTGAATCGCCATTATAACGCAAGGGACGGCGTTGCTAGCGGATATTACATTTTTAACATAAAATAAATATAACATAAAGTAATATAAATGCATTACACATCCAAATATAAATTATTTACTCTATTTTACATAAAACTCGTAACAATATGTTATCTGTAAATTTTAAGCATTTTCAGTAAATAGCAGAAAACATGTTAGTAGTTACTGCAAATACACATTGGCGTAAAGACATTCTTTTTTCTTTTTTTAAAAAAAAGGAGCAAAAGTAATAAAAAACAGGAATTCAGGTAAACCTTTTGGCTACTTATATTTCTTAAGTTTCAAAAAAATTGTGCACTATTTAATAAGGAAAATAATTTATTATTCATAGATTATAGAGCTCCTCAATGATCTTTTTATAGAGGTAAGTGAGCAATATTTTACGGCGCTAGGTATTATTTTAATTTTTGCACTACGAAATAAATCCTCATGAAAATTCATCCTTTTAAAATTAAACTTTCATGATGTGGTTAGTATTAATGTTAGTTGAATGAGAGATGATTGTTTTATAAGCGTATATTAACTTTGGTATATGTGGTGTGCTAAACGGAACTCATCATACATATTCAACTGGATATCTTTTAATAAAGTAACATAAAATCGACATGCGATATATATTTAATGTAATATATTTAAAAAAAACAACAAATTTTTATTCAAATAAGCATTTTTTATTCTAATAATTTTGTGTTTATATATATATAAAAAAAACTATTAAGGTATCCGACTACTTGCGACAATTTTTTTAAAAAAAAATGGTGATATGGAGATTTTTTTTTTGCGGTTTTTAGATTTATTTAGTACATTTTAAAAGAAAAAGCCTAAAATTAAGAAGAGAAAAATAAATTATTACTATTAAAATGGATATAAAATTGACAAAAAATTACATATACGGGGCCCGCTCTGTACAAATAGTAAATGAACAAATTCTCAATTTTTTAATTTTGATGCGTTACTTTGCTATTTCTTTTTGAAATGAGCTTCAGAATAAGAGATATTTTAATTTTTACAAAAACTAGAGCACTTTATCTTAGTTATATGAAATTGCTTAAAAAAAACATTGATTGTATTCACATGGTGCAATGAAACGGTGATTGATAAATCTGAAGGTTAAAAACAGACTTTTATTTATAAAAAAGAACTGTCCTATAAAAATTCAGCAAATTATTTTAAAAACATTTTGAGCAATCGCAGTCCCCGCTTGAGCTTTTCGGAAAAAAACAAACACATTCCGAGTAAAACGCATTTTAAAGTTTGACATATGCTTTTACTAAAACACTTGTAATTTTTGTTCTAGTGAACGGAAAATAAGAACCTTGTTATTTTTATAAAGCTAATAAGATGGCCTATAAAATAAAATTATAAAAAAATTATCAATTTTTAAAAAAAAATCATGATAATTGGGTAGTCGGATATCTTAACATTAGACTCATAATCTTTGTTGCTTGCATAATCTTTGGTAAGTAAAACTGCATATTCTTCTTTTTTCTTTTCTTTTAGTCCTATTCGATGGATTGTTATTTTCGACAAAGTTGGGTTGACAAACGTCTAGCGTACTCAAGTAAGATGCCTACCCTCGCTTTATCGATATCAATGCTCGAAAGGATTTGGAGACCAGATACGTATTTTTACAATGGGAAGAATTCCTATCTCCACACAATTACCACTCCAAATAAATTTGTCAGGCTGTATCGCGATGGAAGAGTTTTGTATTCATCGAGGTAAGCTCTATTTTTCTTTATTCTATTTATAATTCTACTTTTTAATGAAAGGAACAAAATAAAAATAAATTTTCATGTAACTGAACAGTGCTTTTCTCAGTATTGTATACTTCACGTTCTAGGGTTTTTAAATTTCGACGAATAAAAGCAGTTATTCAAGAAGTATATTCAACAGCATTGCAAATATATAACAAAATGCTGGTGGGGAATTTATATTTTTCCAGTTTATTGATGTTGTACTTCATATCTTATGTATATTAGCTTTCTAAATGCTTACAGAGATGCAAATCAAATTTTTATGAATAAAAATGTTATCTAAAAGACAAGATGCATTGAATGTAGAGTACTGCCTTTTTGATACTTCTATATGTAGTTTTATCTGTTTATCCGTTTTGGGCAAAAACTTTAATTTGCCGTTTATCTCAGGAAAATTGCCTTTATAGGAAGTAGCCGTTGTCTGCTAAGTCCTTATTATTAAATATTTTGTTTACATGCATAAATACACAAATATTATATATATATGCGGTGAATTTATTTATATATTTGTATATATACAGTGGGCCACAAAAGTGTTCATACACTTGCAATTTCTTACAAAATTTAATGTTTTCGACTAATAAAAATTAATATATTGTAATTGTAATTTTTTTATGATATCTGCAACTTATTCTTAATGGAATGACATAATTTTAATTTTTTTAAAATAATGTAACTATTTTTTTTAAAAATTAATTATCAAAAGCTACTAAAGTCCCACAAAAGTTTGTACCTTAACAAAATCTCAACTTAGCTTTAAATATTGTATTTCTTTCTTAATTTAGGACTTAGTAGGATACATTTTGAGTCACAACAACTTTTAAGTGTCTTGGTATAGATTTAATCAGTTTTTTGAAATTTTCCCGAATCGTTTTTTCCTCCATTCTTATGTGATTAGTATTTTACTTCCCATTTTGTGTTTATTTGTCACGTTTTTTTTTTTACATCAGAATCTCACCAAATATGTTCTACTGGGCTAAATAAAGTGATTGAGGAAGTGTTTTCATAATTTGAGGACAGTTATAGAGATACCAGTGGCGTACATTGAGAGCAGTGCGCTTGGCATCATTATCCTGTTAAAAAATGAAGTCGTTTCCAATATCCGAATTTCGGGCGGATAATTTAAAATTTCTCTTTAAAATATTTAAATAGAGCTCATGATTCACAATATCAACAAAAAATACCAAATTACCTAATTCTGTGGCCGATTTACACCCCCACGCAAGAACACTTCTACTGCTATGTTTTATTGATCCAACTAGATTCTTGGAATTAAGTTTCAGGAAATTCAAAATTGGCAGCAAATTGCTTGGAATGGCAGACAATTCAACATTTTTGGTTCCGATGAGCCTATAACACGTTGTAAGTAAAAAAATAAGGAGTTTAATCCCATGAATTTATGCGGAACAAGAACTCCTTCACTTTCATGCCGAAGCATTGAAGTGAAGGTGTTCTGGCGTGGGGGTGTAAATTGGCCTCTGAATTAGATAATTTGGTATTTTTTCATGGTATTATGAATCACGAGCTCTATTTAATTTTTTAAAGAGGGAATTTTAAATTTTCCGCCCAAAGATATAGGAGACTCTTAATTTTTTAACAGGCAACGACGCCAATGCCTCTCTATGTCGCACTGTGCCTCCTAATGTCCCAAATTTTGAAAAACCCCCCTCCCAATCTTATTAGCCCCGTAGAACTTTTTTGTAGAGGTTCTGATGTAAAAAACTGACAAATAAACACAAAATGAAATAAACACTATCACATAAATGAGGAAGAGTCATTGAAATTACAAAAACTGATTTAAATCTATACCAAGACCAAAAAATTTTTGGACCAAAATGCCCCCAAATACTAAATTAAAAAAAAAATACAATATTTAAAAGCAAAATTTTTGAAACGAAGATTTTGGGGTTTTTTTTTAGAAGCGAAAATTTTTTTTAAAAAAAAATAGTTATACTTTTTTTTTAAAAAAAATTATGTCATTCCATTAAAAAAGTTAAAGAATCATAAAAAAAAATTTACAATAATTTTTAAATTATCGTTTTTAAATTTTAAAAAAATCAAGTGTAAAAATTTTTCCCCTTATTTTAAAATAGGGCCCCGTAAACCCAAAATTTTAGAACTTTCGAAAGGCTAAATTCGGTTTTGTTTATATCGGTCGTTAATCATAAAAAAAGAGTAATTTTGGATTAACAACCTTTTCTTTACATTTCCCTCAGCCATGCGCAAGCGAGATTTTTGTCTTTTTATTGTGTTTTATGCAATGTTTACTTAAAAAATCACATAAATACTTCAAAGCCGGTGTCAGAATCCAAATCTCCCTTTGTTTAAGATGTTTTTTCTCCATTCTGGAATTTGTTTTGCATTTCCAAATAAATACCAAAAAATCATACTGTTTGAAGAATTTTCAGCAGATGGGAGCTCTTGTAATTTTAAATTAGTCGTATACAAATTTCTCTTCCCGATATTTTCCCAAACAAATAAAAAATGGCATAGCAAGTTACACATGCGTAGATAGTGTACGCAGTAAAAAACGCTTGGGAAAAGAAATGTGCTAGCTTTACATAGAGAAATCAAAAATAAAACTATCCTCGTGGGCATTTTATTTCCTTGCAGTTTGATTGGAAAACAACCCACCTATTTTACCCATTCAGCAACATTTTCTCACTGATGGCAAGTTTATGAAGAAAAAATGCACACTCGGCTTACACACGGATCGACTTATATTCAGAAATATACTGTACATACACTTATGGGCAAAAAATGAGCGCGCCAAGGGGTCGTCAAAAGAAAACGAAATTTTACATACGTAATGACTACTTTGATACAAGTAAATGATTAGAAAATCAAAGAAAACGGATCACTTATTTTATAGGAAAAGGCAACAGAAAGGAGGTTTAATACCTGTTGAACCACCTCTAGTGCGAATGCACGATGCGATGCGATCGGGCATTGATGCATACAAGATCTGTATGATGTCTTAAATTTTGCCATATTTGGGGAACCTTCCCTAATTCGTTCAAAATCGGGGGTGCCCAACTCGGTCCTTTGATCCCAGATATCCGGTTTGGGGACAAATCTGGGTATCGGGTGGAAAGGAAGGGGGAACAGGGGAGATATCTTATGACAACCTTTGCCGTGTGAGACCAAAGATTGTCTTGTTGAAAAAAGGCCCCTGGGGAAAAAACGAGGGAACACATGTGGTTTGGGGTGTATGGACATACCTTTTGCTGTCATGGTGCCACGGATCAATACTAGGGGGGACCGGGATTTAAATGGCACCCCAACCATCACACCAGCTGTGGGGGTGGTGTGTTGCTTAAGCAAAGGGATTCAGACGTTGACCAGGGGGCTCCCACACGAACAGGATTTCATCACCGAGATTGAATCTGATTTGTCGCAAAAGATGACCGGTTCAATTCCCCGTCCCGTTTCTAGTGCAGCACCACCAAATTGAGGGGCGATGGGGGGTGCCGGGCAGCACAGAAGGGGCCGATCCCCCAAACCTTCAGCCAGGCCTCTTCTTATGGTTCGAGAAGACAAGGGTCCCCCAGTGAAAGGTGCTACCTCTGCCTGGAGGGCTACCGATGAAGCATTTAGCTGTACGCGTGGATTTCTTACGATGTTTCGGTCTTCTCGACGACTGGTATGTCGGGGGGTCGGATCTTTTCTTTTCCGCCTACTATTATCCTTTTTTTATGATAAATGTGGTTTTATAGCCCATGTTCTATGGTGAGTTGTCATCCCCATACTGCCTACTGTTATTTCTTTAAATTTGTATGTCGAATTTTTCAACAGCTCGTATATGCTATCTTAGTTCCTAAAGCTAAGAGTGTTTGCTATTTTATTACTATTGTAACTTATTTCTTATGTGTACTCTCTGGTTTTACTTCTATTTATACATTGCTTATTTAGATATATAGCTAGTTTATTTTTATTATTACTGTTATATCTATACTCATGTCCAAAATTAAGGTCACAAACATGTTTTTGTCATAATTTTAAAATAACTCAAGAAAAACCGATAGAATTCGTATTTTATACATTTTGAAGAACGGGTAGTACAATATCAACCTTCAGTATAGGAAAAGACGTTGTTTAGCGTTAGTTTTTACAGAATTACTTGATTGAGATCAAGCATATGATAACTTTGTCCCCAGTTTTATGAATATTGCATTAAAACAAACAAGTTAGTTTACAGTGAGAATGACTTATTATAAACGTTTAGATGATTTTTGAGATGAAGAGCCATTGACAGGCTTGAAGCTGGCCAGTCTCAGGTGGATATAGCACGATGGGTACAAATGGGCTTATAAAGTAGTCTCCTGTTATGAAATCAATTCCAAACAAGTGGTACTGTGACCAGGAAGGTCAGCCATGGTCGACAAAGAGCATCGACATCTGCACTGGATTGCTACTGGCAATTAAGCTTACGACGACATAGACCGACAACGGTTCCTCAGTGTGTTCGTGATCTTGCTGCTGTGTCTGGAAGAAAAATTTCCAGGCAAACAGTTTACAGCCATTTTGTAGAGATTGGTCTTAACCCCCAGGGCGCTCGGTCTGGTATGTTCCTTTGACTGTATTCAGCAGAAAAGAACAGATATTGTGGAGCTGAAAACATCCGTCGTGGATACCACAAAAATGAAGGTATGTTCTTTTCACTGATGAGTCGAAATGTACCCGACAAAGTAACGAGTCTTCATTTTGGTAAAAAAAGGGAGTTTTAGCCATCATCCCTCCTACTTTAAAAAAATGGGGACGGGATTTTTTGGGCCCAAAGGGGAACTTTGTGTGTTGGGCAGTTGTACATCACTTAACGTTTTCGATGTGGGTACTATCAACTCACAACAAAGCATATCATCCTGGGGTATGAAAAGGGTTTTTCGGGGGCCCTATCACCCCAAAGATTAACTTTGGGACCGTAATGCATGGCCCTCAAAAACCCCTTTGGGATTAATTTCATAAAGGGGTTGTTTTGGTATGGATTGACTCTCGAGGTCTCCGGATCACAATTCTGTTGAATGTTTGGGATGGTATTGGAAAAGCCATTACTTAGCTCTCCTACCAGGGAATAAAAGTCTCACTTTTGGGAAAAAAGGGTTTGGGGCAAATATTTTTAAAAACCCCATAAAAAAATACGGAGCTTGTTGGGAAACTTATATAGCTGTTCAGAATGGTCACACTCCATATAAGACCGACTTTTCCCGAGTTAAATACTTTACTTACTTACTACCAGGGTTTAAAAACCGAGTTAAAAACCCTTTTTTTTTTCCAAAAATTAAATTTTTCTTTATTGTTATTAAATTTTTATTTTTTTTTTCTTTTTTCCCTTGTAACTTGTCTCTGTGCACTGTTCGTCAGTTTTTACCGATTTTGTTTCTGAACTTAATTTTTAATTTGGGGGGTACGTAAAACATGTATATTTATGGAGAATATTTATGGTTGCATCAACATAAAAAATACAGTATTTAATCATAATTATATTTCTATTACATAAATATTTCTCATTATAATAGAAAAGGCATTGATTAAAATATGGAAAAAATAATATAAACCATATTCACCTCACAAATTGGAAAAAAAAATACATTACTAACTTTATTTTGTTTATAATTTAAAAAAAAAAATGATTTTTTTTACTGGAAATAATATTTACAGTTTCAATATAATGTACGCACTTATACCGTTCTAAGAAATCTAAAAAATCAATACAATTTTAGGAAAGACATTTCAAATTCCTCATTGGAAATTAGCTGTAAATGCCCTTCATTTCCTTAATTAAAAACTATTGCAGGTCTGTTATTTCTTCAATTCAACCTATGGTCAGTCCGTTCAATCTATGTTTTTCCTTTTTTTTCTGTTAGACAGATAAATAGTTAGTTCGGTGTAATTAAGCAAAAACTAAAGAGGAAAAGTGAATGTTATTAATCAAGTTGGCTATAAATGTTAGCGTGGCGATTAACAGACCATACTTCCTAATCCCCAAATTCAAAAAAATGCGCCGAAAGATGCATTGAATTTCTAATGGATTACCTGTAAGTTTTAAATATACATATATTAGAGATATGCATTGTATGTGATATTTCTGGGGGGCAGGGATTAAAAGTTAATAGAAATTTAAAACTAAATAATAAGCAGAAAAAAAAACTCTGATTTCTTTTCTCCTTGGTTGTGAAGAGATATTTACTTAAATGAGTGATAAGTTGATTAGAGAATACAGTTTTAGAGAGAAAATCAATGACCAAAAAAATTACATCAATTCGAAATTAAAGTGATTAAATATAAAATTTAACCATATTTTTTTAAATATTTTTTTATACTTTATGCACGAACTACAGAAGGGTTCAATAAAAGAAAACTTGTAACTTTTCTAAATATTTTTGAGGTACTGCTAATAAAAATAGAAACTTCAAGAAAAAAAAAGATGTAGATAACTCTTGTGCAAGAATGTTACACGTTACTATTCACTTTTTACGCAATTTAGTGCTATCAGTAGTGATAAAATGGATCTAAACTATTATTTTCCATGTTTAGTATTACAAAAGAGACACATTTGATCGGAATATAAATTTTTGTTGAAATATTTAATCGAAAATGAAATTTATTTTAATATATGAATTACTTCTTCATTGTATGAATTTACAGTTTTAAAAAATTTAAATTTTTAGTTGCGAAAAAATTCCGACAGTTTGCTTGCAAATGAAATAAAAAAAAAATTCATTTTAAAGCTGTACTTCGATTTTTGTGTATATTAATCATAAATTATCGTTTTATAAACTCTAGCATTAATTCTTCATAAAAAAAAAAAAAAATAAACCAAATAAAGAAATTAAAAATATACCAGATAAATTTAATATTAAAAAAAATAAACATAGCAACTATTTTCTGAGGGTTCCATTCCCCACAGATAAAAAAAACAACAACAACTATTTCCTAATTTGCTGCTTTAGGTTTTCTAAAAATAATTTTTTCCAATCTTCTAGTAATTATTCATTTGTAGAGCGCTATCTTTTCTTTTTAACATACCAAAAATAGGATAGAAATTTGAGAAAGCGCGAATATAACAATTATAGCTTTAAAAATAAACAGAAGGGGAGAAATTAAAAGTTATATTGAAAAATATATGTAAATTCTATTTAAAGGAAATGACATACTTTATAAACCCTTTCATTGTTGTATAAAATGAAAAATTCGTCCTATTCTTCTCCCGTTACGTCTTGAGGCCTATCATCGAATTCTGTTTTATCTTCAAACCCTCCACTTTCACTCAGATCCACAATAAATAAAAATATTCCGTTCCATCTAGATTGTTAGGTATACTACATTTTTTAAAAGGTTTTCGAATTATGTTAGGTTTAAATTTCACTCCACGCTTTCATTATCCACTAACACTATTTTGAGGCTGGCATGACGCATTTGGACCCCTTTTGTAACATCCAAATAATCTTTCTAATAATCATTTCCTTGTTCTCTATGGCTTGAGTTCTAAATGTATATGATTGCTCAAAATCCTAGTACAATACTTCGAATAAATTACTTCAAAAGATGAGAGCACTGCGCGAGTACATTTCAGGTTTCTTCGTAAAAATGATGGCACATTATTTCGGCGAATATACCAAAAATTAAAGAATGCAGTTTGAAAAGACAGCGATGCTTTGTACGCTGGTGCATGTAATACGCCAGAATATGCGGTAATTCGTTTTATGTAACATCGTAAATTAATCCCAAGAAATATAATTATTTATGGTATAAACTTTAAATTAAATAAATGAATTGTGGGCCTTTGAATACATGTAGTTAAAATATCATTTTTTTCCTCATTTCCATGAAATCCAAGCAACCGTCACCAAAAAAATTTCAAATTGTAATAATAAACTTCTACTTTGTAATAAAGATACTCCACAATAAGAAAATAATTTTAGATAAATTGTATCTTAAAACATTTTAAGTCAATTCTGCAAAACCTAAAAGGTACGAATTGCGACTCAAGCCTCATTTTTTTATTTGAAAAGGAAGCGAAAACTTTGCTTTTTTTTATATTTCATAAGGGTGTCAAGTTTGAAACAATTCTTTCTGAAATAGGTTGTAACCGTGGAGAAAAATGACTTGTTGCTTGTCCTTGGAAATAAACCATGTTAAGAGAAATAGTTTTCTTTTCCTTATGTCGGCAATACAAGCTTTGACAAGTGAAAGGGGAAAAAAGAGTAAATACATTTTCGGAAGGAGTGTACATTCAATGGTGAAGAGTAAAATTTCTTTACTGTTGATGCTGAAGGCTGAGAGAGATGGGAAAATCTGGAATTATTTCTACTTTTTTGAGTTAAGAAAATAAATGTCACTATGCAGTTGTTAACTGCTAAGAAAAGACTCACCATTCTGTTTCTTTCATTTGGTATATATATATATAAACTTTGTGATTTTTAGCAATTATAATAGTTAGGTCTGTTAACAAAATTATGTTTTCGAAGTGAGATAAAATCAATTTGTACTTGATCAAAACATTTGTTAAATTTTTTTTTCAAATACTATTTAATAGTTATAGCTAAGGCTTTTATTGTAAATTATGATGAAATAGTTTAGAGCAGTGATTCTTAAATTTTCGACCACCGTGGAGTCCCCTTTTATATATCAGCTTAACATTGTGACCCCAAGATTTTGAACACACCTTCCTGATTCCGAATACATGACTGCATGATTTAAAGGCAATCGTTATCGTATTGGTACGTAATGAATTAAGTTTTTAATATTCTTATATGTTTTTCTACCATATATTTTAAAAAAATATGTTACGTTGTAGTAATAGCTGTGTAGTTTCAAAAAAAAAAACTTAATTAATTAATATTTTTGATTGAAATACAAAATTCTAATAGAGTTTTTTAATTGAGAGCAATTTAGGGATCTAGTTTAGGATCCCCCATCTTTTTATTTTTAGAACAATGTTAATTAAAAAAGTTGTCGTAATAATATTAATTCATACCGAAACAAATTAAAAATTCAAACAGCCCAAAATTAAACAATTACAACATATTACTTCTTTTTCTGAAGGTTTTGTTAAGAATCAAATATTCTTATTTTTACATATTAATCTTAGTATAATTTTCCCTTAATGTATATAATCTAAAAAATAAATTTTATATGTTCTTAATTTCTTCATACTAAAGGAATGCATTTATTATTTTAATTTTTATCGCAACTTATACACTAATGTTAATAATTATATATACATATACATTAAAACCGCTGTTTGTAAAAAATGCAACACAATGAAGGATTAATCAGACATACAAACAACTTCTATTTGTACAAATAAAAGAATACATTTTCAAATAAATAAATAAATAAAAATATTGAATCTCCGAAATTAGTGTTTGGTGTAGCCACCACTCGCTACAATGAGTGCTGTCGAACAGATGTTGAATGTCTGTTTGGGAAAGAGAATTCTATATTGTTTGTATGGGCATCCACACAAAGTCCGTCTTTGGAAGTTGTAGGGTACGGAACACGGGCGAGACGCCGACCAATCAAATCCCACACATGTTTAATATACGAAATATCTGGTGAATTACCAGGCAAGAAGGAAGTTTGCATATGTTCGGTTGAAAAGAAGTCTCGGATATTCCTTGTAACATGTAAGGCGTGCATTATTCTGTTGAAAGATAGCTCTAGGATACCTTAAGGGGAAAGAACGACTTCGAGCTCGACGTACCTGTAGCTAATCAGATTATCCTCAATTCGTAGCAGCACCGTATCGTCCATGATACAAAATCGTACTCCAGACTATAACTCAGGGTGTTCGGCCACTATGACCTTCGATACTGCACAATGGAAGGCAGTGCTCATCGGCATAGTGTCTAACACGAATCGTTGGTTCCACAAATTAAAGCAAGATTCTCCAGAAAAGACAACCAGCCTGCCAGGCTTTGTGTTTAAATGCCCATTCCAGAACCAACCGTCAATGGCGATGATTCTTCCTTGTTCAAACTCATGTCCATCATGGAGGCATACTTAGCCCACTAAACTTCCGCCACTAACAAGTAATCATGCACGATATTCAACGTTCCTTTGCAGCCCTCTATTTATATTGCTTTCAGCATCAGTTTATAGAGGGCTCTGTTCATACCACGCATGGGTGATGGTTCTAAAACTTTACTACTTTGCATAACAACCTAGAATTGACATTTTCTGCGAATTTCATTTCTTTCGGATGATTCCTTCATTTTGTAGCATTTTTTACATGCACACACAAGAGCTCGTGTGTATGTAATGCGTATATCAGGGAATATTAGTTAGCCTTCTTAGCTCCTAAGGCTAAGAAAAGTGCTTCTCAAATTTTCAATACTTGTGACCCAATATTCAATTATAATTTTCATTGCGCCCTCCTTTCATACAATAACAATGTAATAAATTCAATAAAACACTAATACGTTGATGCTAAACCTACAATACAACTGTAACTTTTAAGTGCCATCGACGTATATAAACGTCTTGCTCAGCCAGTGCATTATTTGCCCCGGACGTATATATACGTCTTTCCAAAGTACGATCTTTTCTCAGAACTGCTATTCATAAGAAATTATTCCGAAGGCATCTGGAATGCATAAAAAGATCTTGACAGTGTTTGGAAAAATTTACTTATTTCAGAGGATTTGCTCATTAACTCCTTTTCTACCCCCAATACACCACATACGCTCGTCGACGTATTAACCGGTGGCATTGGGAGTGATTACCGCAATTTTTAGTCGGCATCTTAGAGACTAATTATAAACCGTACAAATTATTAAGAACAGTGTTGATTTTTGCATATAATTTTATATATGACAAGGCGATGAGATTACTGGTATTTATTAAATTTATTCTTAACCTTAGTATTGTTCTAAATTAATCATTAAGTTACATTGCGCAGTAACGTATATTTATAAGTGTATTACATCAGTGTAAATGCGTATTTTATTTTTATTTGTCAGAATGTATTTATTTATTTACTTTCAGTAAATTAATAATTTTAAAAATAATCTTTTGTTTTCGACTTTTCAATAGGCTCGGGGCCCCCTCGAAGGGTTATCTCCCCCCCAGGGTGCACCCCACAGTTTGAGAAACACTGAACTAAGAGATTGCTAATATATTACTGAAGTCATTTAACTTTGTGTGTGTGTTGTGTGAGTGTGTGACTATATTGTCTTGTCGGGATTCTATTTATAGTTGTGACTTTACGCTGGATTTACAGCAATTAAGTATATGATTATCTAATTATCTAACATATCATGTGTATATTTGTTTGTATATTTATATATTTCGCTAATATACTCTAAACGTACAAAGTAGTGATAATTATAATAAAATATATTTAGTGTGACTAATAAGATACTAATGTAATCATAATGCTATTTATTTAAACTGTCCATTTCCTTATTATCTCAATTGAGATGTAGCTTATTAAAATCAATTAAAATAATCTTACTTAAAAGCCCTTAAGTCGAGTAGTCATGATGGACAACGTCTACAACTTTTTCATTTGAGTCATTAGAGAATTCCATTTCTGAATTCGCAAAATCTCAGACGCACAGAACAATAAAATCAGCTCCCTGCAACATAGAACTTCAAAATTTTCAGGTTGTGCTGTAGAGAAATTCAGGAAATGAAGTAACTTTTTAGGTGTTATCCTATCACTTGTCCAGGGATCAACATGTGAAGTCCTTTATTAATAGGTCTCAAGAGACGCTTATTCAAAATAAATTAAACTGCTTGATGACACATTTGAATTATTCCTTAGCCTTAACAATGCATTGTTTTGGGTGTTTTGCTCTAATTCCCTGCTCCCAAAAGTATTCGATATATATAACCTCTCAAACAGCCACTTACATCCCATACATATTTACTGCATCTTCAAAAACTCCATTAAATTACTAAGTAAAATTTTTGTGGGTGCATAAGAATATGTTTTATTGAACGGAATTAAAAACACAGTCACACATTGCATTGAAGCCAGAATTCTCACTTAATAGACTACGATAATAGAGGAAAAGAAATCATAGTCTAATTTCTATCACGTTTGAATTAAATTTAGCTGACATTCCTTGAGATCTCTTTCTAACTATTCTGAATTGTTAATCCTCTTCCAATCTGGTTGAAATTAGATATTCTAGGGCTCAATAATTTGAAACAAAGTACCTAATTTAACTAGTCAGATTCAATTATTTTCAGAACCTAGATTACTGAGAAAGTCACTTCAACTTAAGCAAATGATTTCTTTTACACTTTTTATAAACATCATTCTATTTTGAATTTAAGAACTTTAATTTATTTTAAGACATTACCATTTTTATAAAACGATTAAACATGTAAGTAATTAGGAAATTCACGCATTTTTTAGGAATCGAATAAGCTGTTTATATTCAACAAACTGTAATTAAAAGTCAACTACAGAAGCTAATTATTTTCACATTTCTAATTTAAGAGCTAAAAACAAACTGTAGACGATGTATTTTGATGAAATAAATAACTTAGCAAAAGTATGCCTGAAAAAAAACTTAGTATTTACTGAGAAACAATGTTACAATTAAATGTATCAGAAAGTGTTAAATTTTGCCTAAGTTTCTTAAGAGTGAAAAAGACAATTACTATTCGCTTGTTTCAAAATTTACTTTTATTTGTTCATGTACGCAACTATTTTTTAATGAAATTTAATTATTTCCCTGAAAAAGTACTTTCTAATTTTGTTCTGTGTATAGTTTCTATTAATAGAAATAACTGTAATGTCATTAATTCGGTTAAGATAAATAGCATAGTTTTTATCCACAGTCATTAAATAAGGTCAAACGTTGTTAAAATTTCTTAAACTACGCATTGAGAACGAGTAGAAAATCAAAATCTGCTTCAAGTGATAAATATTCATATGTATAAAAACTAAATGAATGTAACAACATTTCCTAATTACTTTATCACATATATTTATTTAACAGATAATTAAACTTTTTTTATTTGAAATTTCATTTTATTATATTTTAGGTAAGGAAAAATTAAGATGAAACATAAGAAAATGCTTACTTAGGAGTCAAAATTATTGTTTCATATGAATATCTATACAAGGGACCTAATCTCTTTACCTAACTCTAAGTAATGCTTAAGTAATGAAAAGAATTAACCAGTAGAACAGCCGGACTTATATTACATTTTACATTTTTATTGACAAATTTTGTTGAAATTACAATATATAAGAGTTTTTGATGATTTATATTAATTTTATGATTTTTTTTAATTCTGAATTTCGTTTTTCCCCCATACTTTCAGAGTTGTTATATTTAAATGACTGTAAATAAAAGACAATATACAATGCAATATATTTTACTACACAATATTCTTTAGTAGAAGAACAAGTGGAAAGAAAACAAAATAACAAATGGAAATAATACAAATTTGCACACATAGGCTCCACAGCTAGATATTAGTGTAAATACAACAATCTGCATGCTTGACAGTGGCAACACATTTACCACAAATTGGTTTCTTGAATCTCTCCCAGCTTGCAGAACTTTTATTTTGACCCTTGAAAATAAAGTGTACACATTAGGGCCCTTACTTTACCCGTTTTTACTTAAGGGCCCATTCTGGATTGATTTGGAGGGAGGAAGGGCATATTTTTATCAAAGAACCAATTCGTAATTCTTCCACAATAACAAGAATAAATTGTACACATTGTATAATTGTAATTCTTTAACCATACGAAGGCAGCCTGGCTGAAGGACATTTGGTATCGCGGCCCCTATTACGTGTGTTGCCCTTGACGCCCACCCATCAAAGCCTCCGTTTGAAGTGGTATCGAGCACAAGGAAACTGGACTGCAGCGGAATGGAACCAGGTCATCTTTAGCAATGAATCCAGATTCAATCTCAGCAGTGATGACAATCGTGTTCGTGTGTGGATACCCCGTTGCGAACGCCTCAATCCTGTTTTTGCTTTACAGTGACACACCGCCCCCACGGCTGGTGTGATGTTTTGGGGTGCCATTGCCTACAATACACGGTCACCTCTATTAGTGATCCGTGGCACCATGACAGCCCAGCGGTATGTCCATGAGATCCTGCAACCATATGTGTTGCCACTGATGCAAAGACTCCCAGGAGCCATTTTTCAGCAAGACAATGCTCTGCCTTACACGACAAGGGTGTCACAAGACGGTCTTCACACTTTTACTAATCTTTTTTGGCCTGCCCGTTCCACAAATGTTTCTCCAATCAGCATATCTGGGATCATTTGGAATGGCGAGTTGGGCATATCACGAGTTTGAACTAACTAGAGGAAAGGTTACAGCAAATATGGAACGAAATGTCTCAAGACATCATACAGAACCTGTATGCCTCAATGCCCGATCGTATCGCATCGTGCATTCGAGCTATATATATATATAGAGGGGGTTCAACAGGGTATTAAATCCTCCGTTCTCTTGCCTTTTTCTCTGAAATAAATGATCCTTTTTCTTTGATTTTCTAATCATTTACTTATATCAAAGTAGTCATTATGTATGTAAAATTTCGTTTCATTTTGATGTCTCCTTCTTGGTGCGCTAATTTTTTTGTCCATGAGTGTAGATAAAAGAAAACATATGTAGACATTAAAGAAAAGGAGACTCAATTAGTATTGATCTGGGTCATAAAAATTCAGACCAGGCGTATTCAGACATTACTACTATCATGTATTCTATCAGGCTGCATGAGATGAAGCCTGGAGCTTTGTGTTGACAAAGTATCCCTGTGTCGTCAGCATACATGCAAATTTCAGGGTTGTTAGTAGTGGGAATGTCATTGACAAAGATGTTGAAGAACGTTGAAGAAAGAAGGGACCATTGTGCTACCCCTACCTTAAATTGTTCTAGTATTGGAGAGGTTATCAATTTTGACAGAGAAAGTTCTATCTGATAGTTAGGAATTAATCAGGATAATTAATTGTGTTGGCACTTTGTATTGAATTAGCTTACAGATAAGACTTGTGTACCAGACGTGGCCGAACGCTTTTTGTATGTCCAGAAATACTGCCTCGATGTAAATTTTCTTTTTGCGGCTAGATTTAATATATTCTACTGTTCTGAGAAACTGGTGAAGAGCTGTGGTCAAATGCCATGCTGCTGCGAATTAAAATTTGATTTTGATGCAGATGGTTATTTACTCTATTAATGATGATTTTTTTCCCAACAGTTTACTGAGAACTGATAGTAGAGAGATTATTACAAACCAATTTCTCTACTAAGAGTAATTGTAAATTCCTTACCCCTTAGTAGAGGAAGATTTTTACCAGGTTTTAAGTTAGGGACAACTAATGCAGCTTTTCAGGCACATCATTAACACTGTTTGCAATTTTGATAATTGTCAAAGGAGGTAGATTTTTTAGCGTTTTATTTGTGATACCATCTCTTCCTGGAGATTTGTTTAATTAAATCTTTTTGATATGAAAATGTATCATTTATTAATTTTTGTTTATTAAAGCTGGGAAAAAAGAATCGAACCAAAATAGTAAATATTGCTAATTTTACAAAAAAAAAGTGTTTGTTGAGCATTTTGTATGAACAGTATTATTTGAATTTACAGATTTAAATTTTTCTTCTCCTTTATCATATCTGAAACCGAAAATTTAGAAGAATCCTTTTACGGGCATTAGTCAGTTAAATAATTATAAAATACTTAAAAAAATAGCTATATTTCCTTACTTTTCAAAATTTCAAGTGCGAGTCACTAACGGGAAATATTAATTTACTTGAGCTTTTTTTTTTTTTAATTTTTACTTACCAAAGGCAACTTTCCTAAGGTCAAAAAGGAGAAAAATTATTTTGGGCCAAACCCTAAAGTATGTACATTTTTTGTATATATTTGAACATATTTATCTTGCACAGGATTAATTTTTTCATCAATGTTCTTATATAGAAAATAAAAAAAATAGGATATTCAACCATTTTAAGACATATTCGTAACAAATAATCTATGAACCAGGTAGTTTTTCTCAATGTAATTTTTAAAAAAAATCTCAAAGCCAATTTATGTGATGAAATAAAATTTTGTTCTTAACAAGCTATAAAGAAGAATCGAAAATCAAATGGTTTAAAAATTCAGTTTTTTTCTAAATATAATTCAATCGTTTCCCTAAACATTTACAAACCCAAGCCAAAAGCATAAAATTGTAATACAAAGGCTTAAGCGCTTTAGCAGGGATCATGTGGTTCATTTTACGAATAATCTAGTCCTCTTAGAGGAGAAACAAACGGGGAGATTTAAACTAAACCTTTATTTCAAGCTTCATTAAAGGTCGTTAAGTGTCGTTATCTTGCGCGATAAACGGATAGTTCTCAGGTGACCCAATTTTGGATTTCTGTTGAAGTTCTGATTTAGATGTTACCTAGGAAAATTATTTCTGTTCGTTTGGAAGTTCCAAATTGCGTGTTTTCTTCTTAAACTAATGTTGGCGAATATAATCTTGGATTATAAATTGGTGAATCCATTTGATTTTCATTTCGGTAATTTGAAGAAAAATGTTTGCGATATAAAAATTTGTAAGGGCTCTTGTGAATGCTCCCAACGTTTTTTTTTCAGGCAAATAATAATGGATTTGTGATGTTTTATGCGTATAAATATTAGTCGTGTTAAAATGACGTCGTAACTTTTTCAAGGTTAACCATTAGTGAATATATGAAATCGAAATTAGTTTGAAGCTTCAAAATGAAAATATTTGATTTCCTCTAAATTATGTTAAAAGAGGAAAGAAGGGTGATTCATTTGAATATCAACTGTTTGTGGTTCATAAAAGAATGTAAGAATGCAATTTAAATTTTGCTTTACGAAACATTTGCATCAAAATGCCCTATATTGTTATGGATATCTTAAATAGTTCGGTAAGGTTTTATGGATTAACTTCAAATAGAGTAATAATCTAATAACTAGAATCCTGCAAAAAGTAACTAAATTGTTCTTGTTTAAATCAACGGTATTACTGAAGTTCTTCTCAAACTTTCAATACTTGTGACCCAATTTTCATCACACCCCTCCCCCTCCATACAATTGCAATGTATTGAATTGAATAATAAAGAATTTGATGTAAATCTACAATACGGTTTTAATTATAAACCGTTCCAATTATCAAGATAAGTATTAAATATTGTACCTAGTTTTATATATGAAAAACTTATGGGAGTCGTTAGTATTTATTAATTTTGTTATTAACTTAGTTTTGATAAATTAATTATCAAATACACTGTGCAAACTGATGCATTTAAAAGTATGTTATATCAGTGTAAATGAGTATTTTTCTTTTATTATGTCTGAATGTATTTTGTTCCGATTCTTTTCAGTAAATTTGTAATTTTTTTAAACAATTTATTTTCCACTTTTCGATATGCTCGCGCCCCCTTACATAGTTATTACGCCCCCTAGGGGAGCACACCCCAAAGTTTGAGGAGCGCTGTATTACTGGAATTGATAAAACGGGAAAAGTTATACAAAATGACATATTAACCCTCTAAGCGGTCTGCACATAAAGTTTTGCCATTCTGGAGATACTTCAAAAATGCACCGCACATATTTTTTTGCTTTCAGGTGGGGTTCTCAAAGCGGTTGAGCCGTATTTTTAAGAATGCGGCTCGGCCGCTTTTGGGAATCTTGCTTGAAGGCAGAAAAAGCATCTCTGGAATGGCGGAATTTTACGTGCATACCGCTTGGAGGGTTAAGAATGCAAATAAACCTCATTGTGTAATTAAATACTTAACAAAACTTTCACATTTTACTGATAAGTATTTCTTCATTGTGTCTATCAATGTACCTAAAGCACACATTTTTATTATATTTTAAAGTTTTTGAGTCATATAGTTATAAAGTTTCAGAATTTTATAGTGAAAATTCTGTCAACTGTACAAGACATATATATGAAGTGAGTATCATAAAAATATCATTCAACTTTTAAAATGTGAAGAAAGATGAAAAATGTTTCTTTTTATACAAAAAAAACGAATGATGAAGTCAATCACTCAGACGTTTCGAATTCTGAAAGAGAGAAGTTGTGTATGACATTTCAAAATATGACGTGAATAAGAACCTTATGAGTTCTTAGTTGATATTGAAATATGAAAAAGTAGTGGCTTTGAAAGATTTAATATTTTATTTATTAAGTATCACAGGGTGTGAAGACACTTAAGTAATATACTACTAAAAAATATATATTCCAAATTTTGAAAAAAAAAGTAGCAAATAGTATCTAAGAAAATTAGCAAACGGATTTTCAAATTTTGTTAATTGATATACATAATAATTTTTTCACATATTTTGTGTCGAATCTTTAATATATTTAAGTGAATACATATACCGGTTGATTCAAAATAAGTATGACCAACTTTAAAAGTATACAACTATTTATGGTATGTTTCAATTGCTTTACTGTCAGTTATATTTTAAAAGGAAACGCGTTTAAATTACCAATATAACTATTTTTATTAGGGGAGTAAATTATGGTTCCGAAATTAGATCTTCAAACCCGAAACGAAATTTTACATCTTTTGAAAGACATATGCTCAAATTCTGTTATAAATAAAGTACCTAAAAATTCAGAAAAGACATTTTTCTAATGGATTAAAATCTAAACATCGGAAAGAAATAAAATTTGGCTTACAATCAAAATCCAGGAAAAAAATGTGGACAAAAGGAAGTCCTTAGGAAAAAGAAGCTGAAAAGACTTATAGCTGTAAAAATCCTGTGCCCCAAAGAACTTTAGCAAAGAAACTACATGTATCGCAATCGACAATTTGTCATAATATAAAGAAAGTTGGCTATAAAAAAGTAAATTAATCAGTCTGTCTTAAATGTATGTTAAGAACGTAGAAAAACAATTAAATTGTTCTTGACCTCTGTATTTAATGTTACGCAAAGGTAGATACAAAACATGGATAACCCGTTTGAAGCACAGTTTCACCTATCAATCGCAACTCGAAAAATGAAGATACAATGTATTTCATGCAAAAAAAAAAAAAAGAAAAACATCACGAAAACGCAGCTGATTTTCAAAAAGCAAGTTGGACATTAGGTGTTATGGTATGGATAGGAATGTCCTCTCAAGGCTAAACAAAGTCATTTTTTGTAGAACCAGAGACTAAAATTGATGCTAAATACAATCAGAATAAAGTTTTGAAACACTTGATCAAAAATATATAAACGTCTTTACCTTCTAGGAAACTTTGCTTTTCACCAAAATTTTGCACCAAATTATACTACAAAATCAATTATAAAATATCAGTAAGATTAAAAAGCAATTTTCTACCTACTGAGAAACTGTGTTTCTCGGGATTATTTTTTATGAGGATTCTTAAAAAAAAAATAAAACAGACGGAGAGTATAAGAACACTCCAAAAGGGCTTCAAAAAAGAACCAAAGAGGAAGTTGGAAAAATACCCCCGAAAATGGTCAAAAGTCCTTTTAGCTTGGTCTAAACATTTATTTAAAGTGTACTATGTGGAAGGAAACTACACTGAAAATTTCATGTATAAATAACTTAATTCGATAAAAATTTATGATTCTCTGAAATTAGTCACATTATTTATGAATCAATCAATAATTTTAATACAGTTATTCAATGCATTGAAACATTCTTTGCAGCAAATATGATGCTTAACATTAGAACGACCATCGGTGTCAATTTGACACCGGAGCCTATTTACTTGGTTCTCCTTTCCGCATTTTTACAGGGATTTTTAAAATTATTCGTGACTTTTAATGATTTTCCTTAGTGATTACACAGAAAACGTTTAGTTGTTCCAGGTTAATTAGAAATGATTTTCCAACTAAATATACATAGAACGTCTGCTGGTGTCATTTAGACACCAAGACAATTTATCATTATAAAAAGCGGTCGTTCAACAAAAAATATAGCCCACTAAGTACTATTAGTAAAACAAACTTCCCAAAGATCTATCGCTCATTTTTTTTTACCTTGAATACAGTTTTATTGAGTTTACAGCGGAAATGAAAAAATTATAATAAATTGTTTTGTGTCTAAGAGTTTCTTTACATAGTATTTGCTTATCTTCTCATAAAAAAAATCATTCGTTTTTCGAACTTAGTGCAGATCAGACACTATGAAACGATGGCTCTTAGAAAAGGTCTAACCCCTGATGAAATTGCTAATTTGTTGCGAGAGCTTTCTGAGAATGAATCGGCTCTAATTTAGATTCTGAGGAAGATATAAGATTGAGTGAAAGTGACCGCGAAGAATCTGGAAAAACAAATGTAATTGATAATATTCCAGTCAACCCTGATATATATGTCGCTAGGGATGGCACATAATGGATACCACATAATAGTAATATGCTCCTGGCAGATTTGCGACTTGGAATGTTTTGCAGCATAACAGTGGTTCAACAAGCTTCACGAAACATAATACCAACGTCAGTTTTTATTTTATAAAGGGTCATAATATATGATTATTACATGAAATAATATTAAAAGAGTCTTAAAACTAAACCCTACTGAACAGTAGGACTGCAATCATTTAATTAAATCAATTACTTTATATCACGGTGTCAAAATGACATCGGTGAACACTTAAAGTTAATCGAAATCTCGGACGTTCTAGTGTTAATACTTAAAATTAAACGCGCGTTTGAATAAAGAAAAAGAAGTCTTCCTTGAATTAAATTTATAGTGATAAATTTCCACTAATAACAGAATAATCATATGTTGGTAAAATTAATTACCAATGTTTAAAATTAATGTAAGTACCACTATTCATTTTGCCAATTATGGCTGCTGAATCAATAAACACTTCATAGAATACCTTTTTCCCCAATGAGTCGAACTCTATAACCCTTTAACGGCAATTTTTTGGTGAAAATGTTTTAAAAAAGGTACATTTTTTTATTGCATATAACTGAGCATAATATTGAATAGAATAAAAAATGTTATAATTTTGTTTTAATTTTTTTCAATTTTAAAGTTTTCCCATTTTTTTAATTTTATATTTGTGGAACACAAAAACCCTTTAGTTTTTCCCTTTCATAGACTCTGCGTACTATGAAGAATGTTTCACATATCTCAAAAGAATTTCTCTCATACTTACAAAAATGCTTCATGTTTGTACTTTGTTTTCTAATTCTTGAGGGTTTTGTTTGCACCTGTTCATACATATACACACAATTTGAAGCATGGTGTAATACAATGCAATAAGAACCAAAGTGCTTGTGTATCATCCTTTTTGGATTATCTTTAGGTTTTCAAAAAAAATGCATATTGTCTTGACCAATCCCTGTTCCTTATCGAAATTTTCAAGAATCTAAATTCCTGGTTTCAAAGAAAAATTCACTCTTTCACCACAAAGAAAATCCCGGGACGAGAAGTACTACAGTACCATGGATATTTTGCATCTCTTGAAAACACTAGCTTTAAATAATCTCCGTAAGAAAAAAAAAATGGTCAAAAAAAGATAAAAGAAGAACATATCAAGTTGACAGCATATGGACAAACCAAATGCAGACAATCGGTAGCTCATACATTGTACGGACAAACCGGTTAAAAGGGGTTTTATGTGATTTATTGTTAGAGGTCAGATGAATATCTTACTTGTTATTGTATATTTAATAAACCTTAAATATATGGATTATGGATTATGTTATGCTTACAGTTAATGTATTTGATTCTTTTTTTCTCCACTCGTAAGTATCTGAACGTAGATAACATACGTGTTATTCAAGTGTTGACTGTTTATAAAGAATATACTGTTGACTTATGGCTGTGTCATAAATGTCATGTAATTCCATGTTTGTTTGTCTTTAACTTTATTTTGCTCATGAAGATTCTAATTTAAGAGTTCGCGTAACTCGGGAATGTCAAAGCTTTTCTATTCAATGACCAAATTGAACTCTGAAAGTTTTTAGTCAATGTTTATCAATTTAGTTTATTTCCTTTAGAAAACTTTTATGCATTCTCAAAAGAGATGGCAGTTTATTCAATCAGATCAGGGTTTTTCTGAAATTCGATTGCTTATTTTATAGTATAACTTTCTATAGTCTTTCATTGCAGTTAAGTATAGACAACTCTTAAATTATTTTTGTTTAAGCAATTATTTCTTGAAAAATTTTTTTTTTGCTTCTTATTAAGCAATGCGCATTAATTTTCATTTGCCCAAAATCTTTACAATACTACATTATATTGATTGATTTCTCGTCTTTAAATGAATATCTGAAGACCGTATTCTGTTAACAAAACAGATAATATTATGAACAATTACATATAAAAATTGACTAAAAAAATTACCATCAGTCTTATACTCAAAGTTATAGTATCTTTCCTCATAGGAAGGATGAAAATGCCTAATTTCTCTTTAAACGCCTTTAGAAGACATTTTGCTTTGAATATTGAAATCATTATTTTTGAAATAAAAACTCTTTAAATGCATAATATAAATCATTATTTATTCGTTACACGACTGAATGTTTTAGTAAATGTTCAAATAAATGAACTATGAAAGAAATTTTGAAAGAAAAGTATTATGCATAATTTTAAATATAACGTTCAATGCGAAATTAGCTTAAGATTTAATAAACTCTAACAAAGCACTCATTTTTTTTTATTTTGTTAATTTAAGAAAAACATAACACAATCTTGCTTTCTCTCTATCTCATTTTCTTTTTTATATGTCTACCCCCAAGTGAAAAAGAGAAGTGCAGTTTTTGCAGCAATCTAAAATTAACTAGGATTTACTTTGCTTTTAGAAGATACTGGTCGTTGTAATTAAATTTATTATAAATTAATTCAAAAAGTCTTTTACCGATTTCATTTACTTTCTCTGCCATTTTGTTTCTAAATTTTTCGGATAAATTATTCTGGGAGGAGTCAACGTTCACAATCAAAATTACCAACTGAAAGAAAATAAGAGAAACAAACTTTTGAACTTAAGCGATGCAGAAATTGCCAATGAGATTAATACCTAGTTAAAATGTACTAACTCTTGATTCTGCAAATTGTTAGTCATTCACATTAATGACCTTTTTTTTAACGTTAATATATATATATATATATATAAAATATATATATATATTATATATATATTATATATATATATATATATATATATATATATATATATAATGATTATATATATATATATAATTTTAATATAAAAAAAATATTGTAAATCTAACTTAATTCTTAAGAATATGAAGGAATACAGCAAAGCTGAGCTTAGCTTTCAATAAAATAAACATAGTAATACAGTAGAAAATCTTACTAGGTTTAGGACTAAAAGGACTTGACATAGTTTCAAAACATTGACGTTCCCCTTTATTTTCTTACATGAAAGGGTTGAAATAATAAAAAAAATTATAATTTAATTTCCAGAAGTATAAAACCTCAGTATCTGCTAGTGTAAATTAATGATCTTCTTCCTTATAAGTAAATAATACATTTTAAAATGTTATTACTAATTATTAAAAAAATACCCTCTTTAATAATCAAAACCAGCAAGAAAAGTGCACCAACTTACTACAGTAAATAATTATAAGCAATGATAACACGACAAAATGCATTATATGATAGAATTACACTTAAAAATACTTTTAACACCTACTGTATATTTACCCTAGAAAATATAACACAAACACATATATATAATTCAAATTTTATTATTTAATATCCTTATATTAATTTTTTTCCGTATAGCCAGAGTTTGCCGTAATTATGGCAAATAAATTAAGATATCAGACTTCAATTTTTATAACCTAAAGCCCTCTTAAAGAAAGTTTCAATATCAAGGGGAAAAATTCGAGTCTAGATTGCCCACTTAAGCTACATTTATTAAAAACAAAAAAATTGATTACTACACATAAAAGGTTTGAGGGCGGAACATGCTTAAAACCCTCTCAATCAAAACTTTCTGATCTTTCATTCCTGACGAGATGATCGATATTACATTTATGATAAGGTAGTCACAAATGAAGCCTAAAAATAGGTTGTGGAAGCATTATTAATGCACCCTATAGCATCCAGCGATGGCTTAAAATTCTTATGCATCTTAGAGTTTCTTGAAATGCGCATGGAAGTAAATTTTCTTATCTACTATTTAATTATTAAATCATTTTTTTTGGCAAAGCTTTTAAAATAATTAAAAAATAAATATGTAGTCAGATTATTATCTTCTTAACTTCGAAATTAGTGTTTATTATTGAATTTTTTTTTAAGGTTTAGAGACAGTTTCCGTATAAATATGCAAGGTTTTGAAGAGAGATATCTTTCCAATTAGCCGTTTTAGATTAAATTCTTTTGCATGTGAAAAGAATGAAATAAATTTCATCACTTATATTTTGTCAAATGAGATAAGTTCGTTAGAACTCTTTTACGTAATCTTATAATTTAAGATAGAGCTTGTTTAGTTGTCGGGTAATTCTCTTTGTGCATCGATGCTAGTACACTTTAACACGTTGTCGCGGTAGGCGAGTGATCATGGTCATGAGGTTGGCGTATTATGAATTTATGTACCTGTGCCACTGAAGACATGGTGTGTAGAGAAGCTAATGCCCGTTAACTGTGTCGTTCTTGACGTTGGCGGGGCGTGAAAGTTTGATGAGTGGGGTGTCAGCTTATGTGTGGTCTTCCTCAAAATTGTGAGATCTGTCACCAATAGACCTCACGTTGCTTTAGGGTGCGTCTTCAATAAAATAATGAGGGCTGCGGTAGCCCAGTGGTCAAGGTATCGGATCATGACAGGCATGTTATGAGTTCGAGCCCAGTTCTACTAAAGACCCACCGTGTAGGGCAACGATGCGCGTGTGAAATCTATCGAGAGCAGAAACGTCCTCCCATCGGTGTGGTGTGGTAGTTAGGAGAGGGGATGCCAGCTCAGGTGCCGTCCACGTCACTTGTCTATGGTTCAAAATTACGTGGTCCGTTGCCAAAAGCCCTCGTGTAGCTGAACAATGCGACGTTAATATTCACTCACTCACTCAATAAAATAATCAGATCTCACTTAAAACGGTGAACACTAATTTGATTCGGTATAGTAATTAGTAACGCTGACTGCTATGCTGTTGGGGGTGGGTTTGAATCCAGTAGAGGACATGGATGTATTTAAGTGAATAGTACCTTTGATGCATAGGGTTACTCTAAATAGCCGTCGAGCCGCAACTCTTCTCTTGAGGTTGGTGGAAGGGGAAGAGAGGTGAGAGGCTCCTGACCGCATCCAGGGTGTTCTCCCCCAAAATTAGGGTGGAATCGAGCAAAATCATACTGTCACCTGTATGGTGCTCAGAGCTACGGCTAATTACAGGCGTACACCTAGCTCTTAGCCGCTACGAATTTCGTGGGCCTCGATCTGACACCGGCAGACAGGTGGCATAATCAACAACAATACTAGTTTGACTATGTATACAATAGTTTTAATTGATATTAGTAATATTTTCCTAATCTTATACCATAAATCTGTTTTTACCATCATTCTAAATGTATTTTTCATACTATGTGTGGTATTTTTGTTTTTTAAGTACAGCTATTTATTAATTAATGGAATATAATTAATTAGTAAGTGATAAAACGAGGATGAGGAGATTAAAAATACATTTTTCAACTCCTTAACCTCTTAACCTTTGTACTTGACTTAATACGAGTGAGGTCGTCTGCATTCGTAAAACTAACTAGGATTCGTCTTCGTGATTTCATAAATCAGGTAAATCGGAGGGGAGGAATTAGGTAGGCAAAATATTCTAGAATTCTACTACTAATAGAACGTCATTTTCCCACTTTAATTCCACCAACACCAAAAGAGAAACTCCCATAAGATAATGCGCTGCGTGTTGAGCAAAACGGGATGTCAAACGAGCAAAAAAGATAAGAATCGTTATGTGTGTAATAATTTCAATATTGGGCTATGTACTGCACCTTGCTTACAAATGTATAACACAAAGGAAAATTTGAATATTTTTTTTAAATAAATACTACTATTATTAATATTTCTCTGCTGAAAAGTATAAATAAATATTTTTATTTATAAGAATATTTTTTTTTTCATAATACAATTCAAGAAGAAAGATAACAAAAGTCGACGTGTGTCCAAGATTGCCACCTTCGTTTCTATACTACAATATGGATTAAAATCCAAAATTAAAATAAAAATTTTGATTTATTTTGCATTTTGTAAATTTTTTTTTACCATTATAAGTTTCTAAAATGAATTTTCTTAATTACAAAAATATTTTCTTTGGCCTGTTTTTTTTTAAAAAATTTTGCGTTAAAGTGTTAAATATGAGAACTAAAAATAAATAAAATATATGCCAGTTGTACCATTATGTAAATCCTAGTAATAAACCCATGTTATGCAGCCGAAAAATAACAGGAGCAACTCAAATTGTTATTCGAATATATTTCGGTTTTGATAAACTGTAATTTCTCTCCCTTCAGAATTTAGCTGACATGAAGTATCATTTACTCTTTAAAAATTTGAGCTACGATCCCTAATTTTAGGTCTTCTCACTACAAATTATTCAATTTTAAATACATAATTGTATGTCAATCTAAGTCATTAATTTTCTTAATAATTTGATTATGATGAACAGGTTACCTCTTGTCAAGGAGCCCATACCCAAGGGGAATATCATTTTTTGGCCTCTCAAAAAGTCGGGAAGCCTTGTTTTCCCTTTGTAAAAAAGAGAATAATAAAAGCTAAGACTGGGCTAAATTAAACCCTTTTAATGTTCAAAAAACTGAAACCCTAGTATTTTCTGTATTAAATTTGTGTAGCATGTCTTATACATTGATGGGAAAATATTTTCTTTCTTCTGGTTTAATTTCTGAACATAGAATACACATTTAAAAAAGATTATAATAATTTTATTTACATTTGTTAAAAAAAAAATAAAAAAAAATTAGGAAACGTCGACTCTTGATAGTTTGAGATATTTTTTATAAACTTTTTCTTTTTCATAACTAAATCGCTTTTTATAGCTTATTATTTCTGCTAGAGGGTGTAAATTCGTGCTTTTGAAAGAAAAAAATTTTTTTTACAGTATTTGAAATAAATCATCTAATGGGAGGTGCCAACTTTTTCAACAATAGAGCAAAGTTTGTCTTGATGTACGATTCCTACGAGTAGTTGATTCTATCTGATATGTTTTGAACTGCAATATATAGTTTTTATATACGATTATGCATAATTTAATCATTTTTACTCTGCAACATTGGTTGTTTGGTTTATGCAATCAAGATGGATGGACTGATTGTGTTACGAGTAATGTAAAGACAAAAAATGTCTATTATTCTGATACGGTTGATATTTCTTGTTTTGTTGGCATATTTGAGGCTTATTAATTCAGTGGATACAATGTTATCTTATTAGTTGTGTTATTTCATTACGCCAGCGTTTCTCAAACTGTGGGGCGTGATAACTTTCCAAGAGGGCGTGGGCATATCGAAAAATCGAAAGCTAAAGATTATTTTTTTTTAAAAAAATTATTAATTTACTGAAAGTAAGCAAACAAAATACATTCAAACATAATTAAAAAAAAACTCATTTTCATTGAAATACAATACATTGTGCAGTACTGATACATTTATAATTAAATTTTAAAATACAAAGGGAAAACAATTTTAAATAATTACCAGTAACCCATGGGTTTCATATAAAAAATTATATAAAAAAACTAACACTTACTTGAAATTTGAAATTTAAAAAAAATCTTTTCCCCTTTTAAAATTTAGGGTTTTGCTTCCCAATGCCAGTTCGACGTATACAAATCTGTGATGTGTTGGGAGGAAGGAAAAAAAAGGAATAAATAAAAAACCTGAAATGAATAAATCCCCCAAAACACTGTAAGGTCCATTATTTTTTTCCCAAACCCTTTTTGGAATAATTTTGTGGATGGGTACGCAGAAAAGATCTATTTTTGGGGAAATACGTTTTTCGTCCAGGAAAATTAACACTTTGGCTGAGTGAAACATTTATATATGCCCGTTTCATTTAAAAGGTTAAAGCAGCGTTTCTCAAACTGTGGGGCGTGCCCCCCTAGAAGGGCGTGATAACTTACGAGAGGGGCGCGTATATTGAAAAATCGAAAACAATGGATTATTTTTTTAAAATAAATTAATTGCTTACTGAAAGTAAACAAACAAAATACATTCTGACATAATAAAACATAAAATAAATATTTGCACTTATATAATACACTTATAAATGTATCGGTAGTGCACAAGGCATTTTATAATTAATTTAACAATAGTAAGTTAAGAACAAGTTTAATAATTATCATTAACCCATGTGCGCTTGTTATATATAAAAGTTTTTACTAAAACTAATACTTATCTAGGTAATTTTTGTACAGATTATAATTAAACCCTTAACTGCTGATTAAAAGTTACGTGATTCGCTCCCGAATCCCACAGTTTTTCACGTAGGTGCACGTATGTGATGTATTGGGGGATGAAAAGGAATAAATAAGCAAAAATTTCTCCTAAATAAATAAATCGTTCGCAAACACAGTCAAAGTCCTTTTATTGCATTCCATAGCCTTCGGAATAGTTTTATGAATATTAGTGCACAAAGAAGTTCGTACTTTGGAAAGACGTATATATATGCCAGTGGCAATTAATGCTTTGGCAAGTGAGATGTTATATACGCTAGTGGCACTTAAGAGTTTAAAGTCGTATTGTAGCTTTAGCGTCAAGAATAATATTTTTTGAATTCAATACGTCGTTATTGTATGGAGGGGAGCGCAATGAAAATTATGAATGAATATTGGGTCGCAATGGTTGAAAGTTTGAGAAGCACTGGGTTAAAGTCGTATTGTAGTTTTAGAGTCTAAGTACAGTACTACTGAATACAGTACATTGTATTTGTATGCAGGGTGGCGAAAGGCAAATTATTTTTGAATATTGGGTCGCAAATATTGAAACTTTGAGAAGTACTGCAGCACGCAGTCATCAGAATGATTAATATAGTAGAAAATTATAAATTTGCTTAATTTGGTGGAGGATTATTAGTTTAATTACTTATATCCAGAATATTTATTTAGTCTGCTCGAAAATGGAGCCTTTTTTCAGGTCCCCGATCCTCTAACTATATCAAAATACACCTCGTGTTTTTGAACTATGGTTATATAATGAGGAGATTCCTTGCGCTGTTACCTCATTCTTCACGTCCATGCCAATCTATTGTGAGTACTTAAGCTCTTGATGTTGCTGAGTTGTTGTTTTTAATGCCACCCGATCGACGGTGTCAGATCGAAGCACATGAAATTTATTGTGACAAGGGGCTAGCTTTCGTCTTATCTAGCTTGCGTTTAGATTTGAACACCATGCAAATGACATTGCCTGTTGGCTCCATTTCACCCAATTTTGAGGGACACCCTGGAGGTGGTCAGATGGCCTTCAACAAACTTTCGAGAGGACTTTCGGCTCGACGAATATTTAGACGTGCTTCCAGCAGCACTAGTTCTATGCAATCACAAACATGCATTCCTACACTGCGATGCTAACACAGACCGCACGGCACAGCAATCTGCGTCAGTAACCCACTATACAGTCTGGGCAGTCCTGACAGTTCTGGGTGGCAAGTTGTTGAAATTCTTGATAGATTTAACGGACATCAGTCCCCTTACGGGATTATTTTTCACAGGAATCATAACTGTAACAATCATAAGTTGACACAATTGAAACATTTCTGTCTACTCGATGTCACATAAGGACTCTATTACTGAGACTTTCAGGATCATTTACAGGGCAAATCTGGAATGAAGTTTCATTACATATTGTAACAGGAGTAATATGGTAGTTCTTTGCTGTAAGTCTTTAAGGCCATGATGAGGGAATTCAAAGAAGGAGGTTAAGTTTGTCCATTTTTTATCGGATTAGGATCTAAATTTAATAAAAAGGTTCCTTACAATACTCATTATAAATCTGCAATAAGCATGATTCATATAACTATTAATATAATCTACCGACTTTAGGCCATTCTATGATATAATTAGTTTCACTTATCGCTTAATTTTTATTGCATAACGAATGCATTCCTTTTTACAATTCGTTTTAAAAGTAATTAATTAATTAATAATTTTTGAGAATATCATGCCTTATATCAAAACGAAATATATTTTTTAAGCCAATGACAAGAATTATGTATGACTGAATCGCCAGATTATTCTGAGAAAATCAGGAACATTTCCTTTGAGTCTGAAGTACCTTCTTTTCTCATACACAATCAGAAGATATAATTTATTAAGACAGCTTACACTTTTTTATAAATTCTATTAATAATATTCGTCATTTATGTTACGATGGAAAAATGACAGCACTTAAATCCAATATTTTCAAAGGCATAAGCCTAGAGATGATTTGGGGTATCGGATTTTTCATTTATTTGCCAATTTCTCAAAATGTCAGAGTTCTCAAGCACGGGAGATAACATAAACTTTATAATAAAATTATTAATTATTAATTTCTTTTTGTTTCACAACTTTTTCTCAAGAAACATTCAGACTAGAAATTTTTTTTTAAATAGAATGAAACTTTAAAAGTTCCATTCTGTTTAGATTATGAAAATGTTCATTATTGTTTTTAAGTAAATTTGCTTCACTTCTCTACAAATAACATTTTAAGAACTTCATGAATTACGTTATTTTATTCATTTCATAAATTGCTCTTCCTTCTATTCTGAAAGACATAAAATATTTTTTCCTACAGGCTAACTATTCGAGCTAGTTGCCCGATGAAATTAGAAAACTTCCCCATGGATGTACAGCGATGTCCACTGCACATTGGAAGCTGTAAGTATAGCAAACTTTCTTAAATATTAAAATAATATACGTATTTATAACTGTTATTCTTTTATAGTATTTACTCCCTAGTTCATTTATGAAAAAATTCAATTAATAGTAATATAATTTATACATCTTGAAAAAAAGTGCCGTACTTAATATGAAATGAAATAAGGTTTTTTTTTTCTGTTTGGACTAAAGATTATTTTTTATGCTAAACTGAATTTCAAAGCACCAAAAATACTTTTAATTAAAGTCTTATAAACTTCTGGAATTAATTTGAAGGAAGACAAAGCTAGTTGTATATAGTTTAAACTATAATTTGTACTTATTGGAATTCTTGAAAATTAGTCTCTACACAAACAAACAACTGTAAAATTATTTAAAACGTTTCAAGTATGATTTGTATGAATGATTTGGGTCTTTGTGTATGTTTGCTGATAAAATCTGAGAAGTTTTTAATTATTTTGTATTCAAAAAGACGTTAAATATACTTGCTACTATAGTCATGTCCATGTTTTAAAGCTAATGCAAGTTCTGGCAAAGAAAGAGTCAATAGAAGAACAAATGTAACTTATTTGTTAAGTCATTTTATTAAACAAAAGGTAAAGAGAAAAAAAGATGCTATACATTTGATATCATAAATAAAAATGCGATGTTTGCTCCCTGGAGAATTACAAAAAAAAAAACTATGTACAAAAAACAATATTACATACTTGGTATCATGGTTAATGCATAGTATAACTCCCTGATGATGCAATACAATCCGTACTGCGCATAGAGATGCTGAGTACCAAATTATCGATCTGATCTTGAATATTACACCACTCATCAAGCAATGCTCTCCGAAGTTCCGGTAGGAGGTGGTTGATGGGCTGTAACTCTTCGGCCAAGCATATCCCACACATGCTCTACTGGATTCAAGTCCGGTGAGAATGCTGGCTAGTCCATACGGGTGATTGAAGGTATTTATGTATGATGTTTGCCAGGTGAGGATGGGCGTTGTCATTTATAAACACAAATTCTGCACCCATGGCATCCTGAAATGGTTCCAGAATGACGTCCGGATACATTTGACTTGTCATGGTTCCCATCTGAACATACAGGTCAGTTCTGGAACCCAGAATGATCTCCCCCCCCCAAACGAGCAATCCTGCATCACCGAAACGGTGCCATTCAATGATGTACTTTTGGTGGCAACGGGTACCTGGCACTCTTCATATGAAAGTCCGCCGAGAATCAGACTGCAAGATAAACTTGGACTTATCAAAAAACATAACACAAGCCCATTGTTGCGATGTCCACAATGCATGCTCTTTACTCTAGGCTAACCGCAACCAACAGTGAGTTGCAGAAAGGGGAACACATCTGACAGGTCTACAAGCTTATAGACCAATTTTCCCTAAGCGTGAGTACACGGTCTGCCTTGAAACTGCCGTACCAGTAGCTGACGAGAACTCCCGAGACAGGTCTGATGCTGTGCTTCATCGGTTTCTTTCCGCAATAACTGCTAACTACCGGTCCTCATTCAGCGTTGTAACTCGAGAGCGAACGGTGCCGTAACGTCTACTCACATTACCATCATCTCGGTGGAATCATTGACAAAGCCTGGAGATGACACTTAGAGCGAATCCAAGTTCCACGGATATTTCCTGCTGGGTAAGCTCACATTCCAAACGGCCGATAATTATACCATGTAAAAAATCATCCAAATGCATCCTTTGTGTCATGACTAGGCGGTTATTGCACTGCAAGGCTTATAAAGTGCTTGCGAACAATTTTACTTCTTTGCCGTTATTCCTTATATATCCATCTTGCACTCTTGTCATTGTGACGTACTACCTACGTCATCAGATGGCTTCCTGCAATTTGCATATGATTCTTGATGATGTGTGTAGTCGTTGTGCGTGTGATATATTTATATATATTTTAGAGTTAAATTATATATATATATATATATATATATATATATATATATATATATATATATATATATATATATAAACAAATAACTATAAAACCCAAGTATAACTAGACAAGATATTAGATAATATTAGACACAGTAGTACAATAGCAAACTCCTGGCCTAAGGAACCAAGATTGCAGGTTGAAACAAAGTTTTTGGGGGCTGTGGCGCTACCTATAATTTGCCTATACTATGAACCATGGGGAAAGAGGAAGAATAATATTAGGAGGAAATTTAAAATATATATTATATAATAATAGTATTATTGAGACATAACCATCCTGTGATGACCATGTCGTGCCGGTTCCACTTGTAAGCTAGAGGTGTGGGATTATCAAAATGATGAGACATAATAATTGCTAATACAACTTTTATGAATTAGCTTATATACTTAAATTCTAATTTGATTTAATTAAAAGTGAGGAATTAACCCAAATTAAATCACGTATTTAAGTCCAGATCAAGCAACTAGATCCTCTATCTCAATTATCATAAACCAAATTTCTATTCCACTTTCCACAATTACTTATATCAATATTACCTTTTTCAGTTCTGGTTCATACTGACACAAGAAGATATTATCTATAAACTTTATATATGAAGATTCTTGATCCGCAATGCTGCTAATTCTTGATCCGCAAGATTTCACACTAAGCTTTGTCACGCTATCGATCCAGAATAATTCCACAATACTATCTCTAGGCCTGCCGCGCTATATCTAGGCTTGCCACGCTATCCTTTTATAGTATATCTCATTTACATATTATGATCGTTTATCTTCTTGGTATTGGGTTGGAAAAGTTTTGCCGTGTCGTGGCCGTCAAAGAACATAGGATTATTAAAGTATTTAACGAAAGACGCGAGAGACGTCCGCAGCCCCTCCAAGGAAGAAAAACGTATTGTTTACTTAAGGGTTCTCAATGCCCTTAATAAATTACGTCATCCTAAAATCTCTATTTCTAAATTTCTTCGCTTTCTGAGTTTTATCTAAATTTTAATCTTAAATCCTCATTTTAACTTTATAATTTCAATATCTATCTTGACTTTAATTTTCATTTTGGTTTTCGTCTTGGAATTTTGAACTTTTATAGGTTTCAAGGTATCGTGACTTTGTTTTAGATATATATAAGGTGATTTTAGAATAACATTTCATTTGTTTTGAAACAGAACGACAATGGTGCTCAATAGCGAATCCCAACATTAATAAGTACTGTTTAATTTATACTTTCTCTCACTTTTACATTTCGTTACTTAAAATATTTATACACTTAAAAACAATTATTCTGGGTGAGAGACCCAATCTAACACATGGAGCTGGTACTTCTTAACCACTTTCTTGATTAGTATACTTTTCAAGATTTTTCAGGGTCAGTCTCCTGAAATGAAAACTGTTTAGTCTCCTATTTCCATAGTATAGTGTTGCAACAATTATTATATTATTTATATATCACAATAAATTTTTCAAATATAATCCCCACATCTGGTTTCAACAAAAACTCCCAATGAGTCGCGCAGCCCTCCGTTGTGTGTGTATTGTTAGTGCCCTGACTACGCCGTTTCCCTGAACCAGATGCCTCATAGTACGTAACAGTACAACAACATATATACATATACATATTATACCAATTACAGCATTTTAATGAAACCATTATAACAAATAACCAAAGGAATTTTTCGCATCTCACGGTCATACATTCAAACAAACAAATGTGTGATTACAAATGTTTTCTTCAGAAAAAAATTTTTAACAAGTCAAAAGGTTAAAATTAAATGAACACTCATTGTAGTGTTGACTTGGCTTATAACTTTAAAGCACCGCCCGAGACTTCCTTCTTTGCAATAGTTTCTTTACGACCCGCTGTTGGAAGATCATAAAAAATGAAACCAAGCCCCAACCTGATTTTATATGTCCGCATTCACGTTCAACGTGGTGTCATCACTCTTCATTCCTTGGTTGTACTGGAATTTCTTGTTGTAAGGCTTGTAATCTCCTTGTCGTCTTTCGCCTTGCCTTCCCAACTGTGTCCTTGGCTGGTCTAGGGTTCTTCTGTTCTCCGTCGTGGTCTTAAATTGTAGTTCGCTTTTCATATGGAACTTCCGTTGATTCTCTTCTGCTTTTTCTATCCTCTAGGAAATAGTACTGGATGACATTTGTCTTTTATTATTATTATTATTATTACCGCTTTCTTTGCCACTTTCTTTTTGTGGTCCACTTGTCCCCGACACACCTGATCTTTTAATACCTCTATTATATTTAAACCTTTTGTTTTATTTTCATTCCTAATGAACTAGGTAGTATTGATCTGACCAGTGATTTGTTTTATGGGTCCTCTCTGTATTTTATATTGATTTGATTGGTTACCAATCCCTTTTTGCCTCTAACCCTACGTTTTTCTACCGGTTTTCTTTCCCATATTGCTTGACTCATTTAATCCTTGTACTTTTCGAAGTGCAGAGTTTCCTGACTTGATCTTATACTATTTGCAGGATACCTGTTCTAATTCGACCTCGTCACATTTCCTAATGTACGGTATATTTATTGTTTGATCTACCGTTAACTGTTGTCACTTCCTGATTTCCATATTTACAATATTATTGGGGTTCTTAACTTCTAAGACTCTATAAGGTCCCTCAAATTTTTGTTTAAATTTAGCACATACTTTGTTAGCTGCTGAGAACTTACAGTGTGTTTCCAATAAAAACCAATCATTTACCTTTATTTTTTATGTCTTTTCTACGTCTATTATAATATTTTTCCCACCTTTCCTGTTTAATTTTTCGTACTTAGTCTAAGCTTCTTTAAGCTTTTCTGTATATCTTGAATTTTTGAATTTAGAGCTTTCCGATATCATAACTAGTTTTGAAATGGGTGTAATCAATTTTCGACCTAAAAATAATTCAGCCAGTGTTTTCCCGTTGTTTCATTTCACCGCCATTACGAACTAAGCGTAAGCAAGCTCACGCACGTAAAATTGATCCCAAAAGTATCGTGTGTTGATCATTAAGCCATTTTGTCATTTGCACCTATATCACCGATTAACTCTTTCAGTCCGATTTGCTTGTGGTCGATATACAGCTTAGTCTTCACATGCCTTGTACCTAATCTTTCACTTAAGTGCTCCAAAAATTTCGGATATAAATTAGGGGACCATTATCACTTATTAATTTTGTTAAGACTCCATAACGCGATATAAAGTTATCAAAAAATATGCTATTACTACGAAATGAGGCCTTTTTAAGAACAATTTCCAGCCCATTTGCTGAAATGATCGGTTATTACTAAAATATAGCGGTTACGTCTTATTCTCGATATAGGATACGGGCCTAACAAATCTAACGTCACTATCTCATTCGGATAATTTGATATAATTGGATTTAACCGACCAGCTGGTAGCCGCGTTTTTATAGTTATTAACTTGGCACATATGGCGAGACATATTGATCAATAGAGATTTTCTCATGTGCGAGGGAAATAACAAACGTTCGAGATTACATGATACGTTTTAAATCTGCCTAAGTGTCACTTATTTGGCTTGTCATGAAATTCTCATTATTTCATTCCTTAGAATTTTTGGAATGTATACACGCATTTCACCTAATGACGTTGCGTGTTTCGCATAAAATAATAACAATCCTTTAGATTAAACGGAAATCATTGGGAACCCAATTCTCACATATCGTTACTGCATTAACCGAGTTATCTTCGGGTTTTCTAAATATCTATATATATGACCCGAATTCTGGGTCATTTTTCTGATTTCCTTTATTAATTGTTCCGCGAAGTAAATTGCAAATCCTTGATTATGGCACAATTAATTTTATCGCAATTATATTTTTCCCATGCTTTTCGGTAAAAGATTGCTTGGCCTACATGTTTAACCATTTCTGACCCATTAACGTGTAAATTCCTTTATTTATCTTATTATCTTCAACCAGTACCATTTTGAATTTTCAACGATTTCTGATCAAAATCTAATACGATTCTTGACGCACTTATGAAATCAATACCCAGAATACATGGGTATTCTAAAATCTTTCAGCATGAAATGACCAATTTCTTTTCCGAATTGTCTGATGTGAATTTTTAATTCTACAATCCCATGTTTTTGGCATTTTCGCACCCTGTGCTGTTATTACACCTGGGCTCGTGATTTTTTATTTGTTTATAGAAAAATATTTTTCTATATACTTCTTCGATATAAATGATTTATCTGCTCCGGTGTCCCATAGCGCTTTCAAAAATGTGTTATTTAATAGTAGGAACGTGTGGAAGTTCTACGGGTGCTATACATATCGGAGAGGAATCTAATTGTCTCTCTTGTCGACACCTCTTGAGGGTTGATCATTAACCTTTACAATATTTAATCGTCCCCTTTGCGTCCTATCGCCTCGGTTAAAATTATCACTCGAACCCTTATTTCTACGGTCCCTCTATTAAAAATTATCATTTCGCTCATTTCAGAAATGAGTAGCAACCTATTGTTGAATCTCACAGTCATTATTATGAAACCTATTCCTCTCGAACCCTCTATTACTTTGACGGCTATTCTCGTAAAACTCATTTCTGTTATTTGGTCTACTCCTTATTTCCTTCCTCCAGTTTCCCCTTGGCTTCCAAAATTAGGCATCCTATGCATTTTGACCTCGTCTTTCTATATTATGGTTCTGATAACCCCTTTGTGATTTGAAAGAATATCTTTTTGAATTTAGCCAGGACTTCTAAAAGTTGTATCGTATTTTGTGGATTTCGACTTCCCATAGTCCTGTATCTGTGGGTTTGAGTCAACAAAAAAATGATCCACTAAGTCTGCTTGGGACATTCCTAATTCTAAACTTCTCTCTATTTTTTTAATCTTAAAAAAATGTAGCCTCCCGATTTCTTCCCCGCTGGGATGCATAAAACTCCGACTGTGTTCTTTTTTTTTTGATCGGGGGAAAAACCCTTCGCAAATTCATTTTTGGCTGCGCAAAATCCGTGGCTGTTTTTGCACCAAAAACAACCCAAATATCGAATACCAATCTTGACCCCTTTCCCCCTGGATGATTTTTTAAAGAAAGAATGACAGAATTGGGATTTCAAGTAACTGTATATTATTATCATACCTTGATAAACCCCCAACGTTCTCCGCCCCTGAAAAGTACATTTGGGTAAAACCCTATTTCCACCTACATTACCAAACCCCAAAATTTAAAAATGTTCGGATTGAGACATAGCCACCGTATGACCATGTCGTCCCGGGTTTCCCCGGTGTAGAGGTGTGGGATTATCAAAATGATGAGACATAAAAATTTTAAAACTTTTTATTAAGTTAACTTATATTACTTAAATTTAATTTGACAATTTTAATTAAAGTGAGAGTCAACCCAAATTAAATACGTATTTAAGTCGGATCAAGCAACTAGATCCTCTATCTCAATTATCAAAAATAATTTATTCCCAATTACTTATATCCAATATTACCTTTTTCGTTCTGGTTCCTTGACCTGAAATTTTATCTAAAAACTTTTATATGAAGATTTTTGATCCGCAATGCTGCTAATTTTGACCCCAAGATTTCACACGCTTTGTCACGCTTCGATCAGAATAATTCCAAAATACTTCCTGAGCCTGCCGCCCCTTTATTAGGCTTCCACGCTATCCTTTTAAGTATATCTCATTTACATATTATGATCGTTTATCTTTTTTGGTTTTGGGGTTTGGGAAAAGTTTTGCCTTTCGTCCGTCAAAGAAAAAGGAGTCATGTTAACAGAAAGACCGAGAAGTCACAGTATATATTAATAATATATATTAATAATAAAATATTATTAATAATATATTAATAATATAAAATAAATATATTTTAATTTATTATAATAAACATTTACGTAAATGTATTTAAAAAAATAATTTTTCCCCTATAGAAAATTGATAAATTCAAATTTCCCTTTTGGCACTTTAAGAATGTTAAAATTAAAAGATGTTTTTTTATCATAAATTTTACTATAAATTTTATAACCTTTTTTAATATAAAAGATAAATTATAAAGTAATTAGTTTTAACGGGATTATTATTAATTTTAACTAGATTTTTAATGGAAAAAAATAATAGGGGGGTTAAAATCATTTTTTTTACCAAAACTTTCAATCTTATATCTAAAAATGTAAAAATCATTATTAATAATATATTTATATTCATAAAAGTGTAAATATAAGTTAGCCAAACTGTTGCTAGCTGGGGCACCTTGAGACCAACCTTTTGTTTGTATATATTGAACCCTTAAAATTAATGTAACTTTCTTCTAAGACTAAATCAATGAGAGTTTTAAATTTGTGGAAATTAATAGTAAAATTATAATTACTGTGAGTTTCTGAAATTACCTTAATAATATCGTTGATATCAATGGAATTGAAAAGATCTTCAAAATCAAAACTATGAACTGAATAAATATTTTTATTTTTAAAAAAATCTATAATATCTTTACTATTTTTAATTATAGCTTTTTTAAAATTTCTTATTGATGGAGTTCTGTTAAAAATTTTTGGGGATTTTTACCTGAAGTAGTAGGATATATGTTTTAAAACCATTTGTTACAGTTTGAAATTTAACCGGATTTTTATGGAATTTAGATGTTAAAAATATATATATAGAAACTTTATCTTAGGAATACGAAAAACCAATTTTCTATATATAACAATAATTCGATTACTAATCTCTTTATGTAACAAGTCCAATTTTTTAAAAGATTCCTCGTTTAAAAAGTGTTCATTAAGCATATCATTATAAAAATATTAACAAATTACAGCATAGTTTCTAGGCACTTTGTCTATGTAAACAATAATAAAAAATTTTTTTGTATTCATCAATCTTCTGATTTACATCTTTATAAGTAAATTCAGAGTTTAAATGTGGTATTTAAATTTCATTAAATCTTTTAATATATTGTACTTAAATTCATCAAATACCTCTATAGGCAATCCATATTTAATTGAAGATTTTTTAACAAAATTATTTATATTATAAAATTATTTGTTTTTTTAATAGTAATTTATCAAAAACTAGTGCCTTTACTCATGATATCTTTAAAAGTTTTGTCCTTGATTTTATTTAAGTTGTCTGTAACTACTTGTATATAATAAAGAGCAATAAAATCATGATAGATTTTACATTTAAAATCGTCTATGTTAAGAGAAGGAGAACTATCACTTGTAATTAAAGATAAATCTGCCCATTCTTTATTATATATCTAAATGCTTTTTTAACAATAATAAAGTGTAGTAATCTGTGATAGATTCATTTTTTATTATATTTATTTTGAATTTATTAACTAAAAATTTATTAATATCTTTAATGATGTGTACTGCTTGACACTCTTTTAAGCAATCATTATTTAAGATTTCATATAACAATACAAGTTCCTTTTTATTAAGACCAAACATGAAATATTTGATCTTCTTGATATTAATGTTTATTTCAAAATCATCAATAATAACTTTAATATTATCTATTAAATATTTTTTATCTCTTTTTGCTTTTAGTTCTTTTGCCTCTAGAATTTCTTTTTGAGTTATTATCTAAATTGGGAACATCTAAAAAAATTCTTTGTTATTACTCTGTAACATAATTTGCAATGTGTTTTTAGCAAAGTACATAACATTAAGACCATACGAATATATTGTATTAAAACCAAATAAAGTGATTTTTCCACCATAATCTATGCTTAGTATTTTGTATAATTTTAAAAATTGACAATTCAATATTTGTAAATTCAGGCAAGCGAAAGTGTCTGAGTTCAATTTTATTAAAATTATTGGAAATATTATAGTTTTTAACATCATGCCTATGTTGATTAATCCTAATGTTAATAGTATTCGAGGTCTGTTGTATATATTTATACCGACAAACTTTACAATTTAAAAGGTAAATAAAATTAAAAGTTTTACATAGGTTAAGTTTAGATTCACAATCATATTGATCATGGTTTCACATAGTGCAAGTTTTACAACTTTAATTCATATATATGTATACTCATAAGTCGGTTCCATAAAGCAGTTTAACCCTAAACTGATGTCCTAATTCAGCGACAGCTTTAGAAATCATAATAGGTCCCCATTTTAGTCCAAAGACTCTTTTTGTATCTTCATTTGTTATGGCTCTTGAACTCCAATTTCTTTCTTCTTTCACCGTGTAGGTTAAACAACTTTTCACTTGCTATATTATTTTATTTTACTATGTTATATATATATATGAATTAATATTAAGTCGTCTAACCAAAGTCACACACCCTTAATAACTTTCGTTATTCTTTTCGCAGATGGACAAAATTGATATTACTATTTTTGGCTTAAAAAGGCTCTATTGGGAAGGGCAGGGACATATCCTATAAATCCCACAATCCCCCGAAATGTTAATGCCATTGATTTCTTTCAGATGTTAAATAACTCATTTTATTATTTTTTTGATATTGACACAAAACATCTATAAAACTCAGAAAGTCACACAAAACCAAACCAAAATAGATATTTTAAAGGTAAGTTCTTGAAAAGGACCCCATCTTATGAGTAATGAGTAAAAATTTAAAATCTCTTCTTAAAACAATTTTATAATTTCATATTTATTGAAGGGATGTAAACATTTTTCTCTGTCTGATGTAGAAATTTTTAAAGGACTAAAGCATGCTGAAATGATAGTTATTAAAAATAATTTTAAGAAAATATAAAAAATTAGAAATAAACAGTCTTTCTTTTAAAATTTATAAAATAGTTTATAATGACAACAAGCACTGGTATTACATAAAAGTTTTCAGATTTAAATACTATTCTAAAATTCTTTGTTGATTTAAACTTGTTGAACAACACATATGTGTAATATGTGCAACATAAATATAATAAGAAATTCTTTGGATTCAGAAATCATTTTCCAAATGCATCACATTTAATTTCTATCCAAAAGTATATATCACGTTGTGTAAATTTATTACGATAATCACCTTTGAATTTTAGCTCTGTTAATACTAATTTATGGTATCATTAAAACATTTAAATATTGTATAAATATTAGAGTTATCAACTGCATTATTTGATATAATAGTATATAATTTAAAATAAGTAAATGGGGATAAGCATTTAAATACTAAATATGAAATATTGCATCAGTAATTTCGAAAATCAGTAATTTTTATGTAAACATTTGAGATAGATTGTAGAAAAAATTTCGGACCAAAATACTTTGACATTATCTTAAACAAAAGTATTTCGATAATTTTTCGACATTCATATATGAAAAACTAATCAATCTTATCTTCAGATAGTTTTTATGTTGAAATATACTCAAGTCTATTCAACATTATATTTATATACTCTTATAAAATATCTTCGAATACTTTTGATATTCTAATACATTTTTCCAATAAATTTAAGCTATAAATTTTCTTATAAAATTTTCAGATAATATTTGATATTTTGATCAGCTGTCGCCGATTTTTAGATTTTCATGGAACCCTAAATGTATAATTTTATGTTTGACAAACCATTAGTAGAATTTAGAAAAAAGTAAATACATTTTATTAATAATAATCAGAATGCTTTTATTTTAATAATGTGAAATACACCCTTTAAAGGTAACAAAAATTGCTGAGCAATTACTTAAAAAAATGAAAATTTAATTTATTTATGTAATACATATTTTTAAAGAGGTAGACACAACTGCAAAAGTAACTAAAAAGTCGTTAAACTGAAACAGAAGTTCACTAAAACTAATAGCTAAAATTTTCAAAAGTATAATGCATATTCTATAAACACACACATGTTTTGTTACTGGTCATTTTTGAAACTGAATCTTCATAAATATATGAATAATGTTCTAACTCTACGGCGGATATTTAAAAGTTTTTTACGGACCACCGGTTGTTGACCGCTGTGCTCTAGAAATATTATACCATTGCATTTATTTAGAATTAACTTTTTAATGAATCAATCTTCAAATAACGTTATCTTATTTTTGAATTATCTGCACAGATAATTTTATATCATACCAATATTTTAAAACCTCAAATACTGTTTGATGAATATACGCCTTAATATCATTATAACAGGTTTTTAGAATTTTTTTTAATAAACGCATCATATATTTTTCCTTAACCCCTTAAGTGCCGCGGGCGTGTATACACGTCCTGCTGATCTGGTGTGTTTAATGCCCTGAACGTGTATACTCGTCCTTCCAAATGAGGACTTTTTGTATTGCGCTGCTCTGTTTAAAACTAGTCCCCACGGCTTTGGAGTACAATTAAATGACATTGAAAGTATTAAGAATTTACTTATTTCGTAGAAGGAGGGAATCAAAGGATATTTTCCAGGAACGATGGAATTAATAGCTAAACAGATTTTCATGTTTTTTCGTTTGATAATACTTTTTTTATTCTTCATTAGCTGTCCCTTTTGCTTACCGCGTGTAATAGAAGATTTTAATTTTTTCGTACGAATGCAATGAATATGATGCTGGTTTATGTATTTTCAAGCATATTTCAAGATATATCACAGAAGAGTAAGTTATACTTTATTTTTTATTATATTGTAACTCTAGAGATTAAATCTTTCATTTTCCTTTTATTATCTTATCTTTTTCTTTTCTTTCTTTTTTAAAGTGAAAGTTCAAAAGTTTTAGGTGAAAAAACACACCTTTTCCTTTTTCCAATAAACCGCTTAACAACGTCTGTGGAAAAAATGATGGCACTAGGGGTGAATTTCGTAACTTTTCCTCGGCAGTTGAGTGGTTAAATCTTAGAATTACATCGATCTATTTTATCACAATATTAAATAATGAAAATATATATTGAAGAATAAAAATTTGGAGATTTAATTTCACTACCCCTCAATTATCACGTCTTTTAATTCTTTTACTGTATTTTCGGAAAGGGTTTGATATTAAAAAGTTATTGTAGGGTTTTATTTCGTAAAATCAGCTTTTGTATGCGAATCTATTACTTAATTCTTGAAATAAGTATTCTCTCTAAATTCTTCCATATCGAACTTACTAGCATGACTGAATAAAAATCTTTTATGCATTTAAAATCTAGAAGCAATGCTTCCAATTGATATTTTCTCCATTCATAATGACAAGGCTTCTCAAAGTATATGATAAGAAATATGATCCTAATAATTTCTGTTATTGAATTCTATAATGGATGGATCCGATAATTTTTGATGTCTTGAAATTAAAGCCAATTAATAACATTTTCAATACTCTTATCAGATTTTTACGTAATTTAATACTTTTGGACTTATTCTTCCATTTGAAATCCATTTACTTACAAAATGGTGTTTCTAAAAGAAATTTTTGAACATGCATATGTATGACTTTTTATGAGGTTTTCCTTTTTTCAGCTAATATCAATATTTTCAGAATATCATTTTGTTTACCATGCTCAAAACAGGTTATTGAGTCCTTGTGCTTCATTATTTCATCAAAACTAAATTTTCAATCAAATTTTAATTCGTTTGTCGTATTAATAATTTTCTGCAGCACAATATATTTTAAATATATTGTACTTTACATATATTAAACAGTGTACTCTTCATATGCATATCTAAATATTATTTCAAATCTTTAACCAATAATTTAGAACTAAGTGAGTCAAAATTTATTTTCTAAATCTTTTCTTTATACAGTTTAAAACAATTTAAAATTGTCTTGCAATCTTTATAGTCTACACACATAAATCATCATTACATTATTTAAATTATTAGGTTTTACCATTTATTTTTAATCTACTTTATATTTATGGGTAAGAGGCCTAGTTGTCAAGTGGTAGCGTATCGCGCTTCCACACCTCAAGTCCGGGTTCCTTTCCCGGGCTGGGCAAGTTCGACTAGCCTTTCATCCCTACAATAAATGACTTCAATACTGTGGGGGTCTTATTTCAGACATACCACCTAATCGGGATATCTGCTCATGCATCTCAGCGCCCAATAGTCACGTATACTGGGATGGGCACAGTAGGCCCTGGCTGTTGCGCCACTGAGTTTGAATTCTGATTTTTTTTATATTTATGGGTAGTAACAGTTTTATTTCTTCTGATAGGATTTCCAATACTTTTGAATGATTTTCTTCAATGTCATGTTCAATATAATTTTTTTTAAGGGATGAAGTGTTGATTTATACAAAATTTTTTAATTTGGGTTGAATTCTAAAACATTTTTGGTTGCCTCCCAGTGTGCATACTATGCAACACAGACAGCTCTAAAAATTTCATAAAAAGCTAGCCATTTAATTTTTTAAGGAAAAATTTGTGAAATGATTTTAAAATGCTACTCCTACTACAAAACTTGACGTACATATATGAAATTTGATTTACAAGTACGTCAAATTATGTAAAACAAAAGTTGGTATGGATCTTACGATAACATGATTGGTATTTGTACAATACTTCTTTTTATGAATTCTTATTGAAAATTCTTTAAAAAATGTGTAAATTCTAAATTCAATCATTTTTAAAAAAATAAGCATTGCTTTGATTGGAAAATGCATACCAACTTTTATTCCATGTACTATTAGCAATGAGTGAAAAAATTTCCAAGTATTAGGCATAATAGAAAAGAATCCTTAGCATTTTAAATGAAGCCAAACTAGTTATTTTATCTTTCTGGGTTAAATCAGTTTAAAGTTTTGATTTGCTATTGGGATGTAAATAAAAGCGAACATAAAAATTATCACAACATCATCAGTGTTTTTTAACACTAGAAAGACTGAAATTTTGTATATACCTATATTGACCCAAAAGTAGTCAAAATGACTGCATTCTGAAGGAATAAGTAATGTGTAAAAATTTTTGTTTCAAATTAACTTTTAATATTTTTTTATGTTATTTACAGTCATATAACAAGTTATTAGTAAATATTAGCAATAAAAGAAATTAACTTCACTCGGGAAAAAACGCATTCTAAAAATGTCGAAGAAGTTGTGTCATTATATACGTAATTTTTTTTCTAATTGAAGTCAAAAAGCAGTCAAAATGACTTCCTTGGGCAATCTAGTGTTAAACTTAGAGCTTTCAAATTTTGTGAGAGTATAGAAAAGTATATAAAAAATAATTTAGGCAAAACAAATTAGATTTGATATTTTGACAGATTTTTGTCAATTGAATCGCGTACTGTGTGCGCCCCTTAAAATTAAATCAGTACCTTAAATTTTTTTTATTGAGAATATCCATATACCGTGAATAGAATCTGATACATTTACAATAATTTTATCTCTGATATCGAAATTTCATGTATTCAGAACAAGTAAGACTTAATTTCTTTTTGGATTCAACCATTTTTAAATTTAGTATTTTTTAATCAAATAATGCATAAAATTAAGTTGCTGAATCCTGTTCATCTGAAGGAAGAATCTTTTAAACTCTTTATTTTGTGTTTCATATTACAAACTTCATCTTCTGTTATTTTAAAATAACTTCCTCGTGGGGAAAGAAGTTCTTGTATTGTGTCATTAGAACTTATTCCAAAATGATGCCATATAATTTATATACATAAAAAGTAACTTATTCTTCTTTAATGCAGTAAAAATTTAATTTTCTAATATATGGACCCCTAATAGTTTTTCTTGAATACCTCTAGAATTCTCGATGCGATTCGAATGGTATTTATTCATAAATATTTAAATTGTTTTCTCTTTTTGAGAAAAAAAAAATTTATAAAAGTAAAATTATCATTCAGACGTTAATTATAGGAATATTATACACAAACATTAATATAATAATTCAGCTTCGTTTAAATCTTTTAATAGTGTTACCGGTTTTTTTCAACTGAGATGATAATCGTGAAAGTTATTGTGTCTCATTTTTTGACACTTGTATGACATGGTAGCAATATAAAGATTTAATTTTTTTTAAAAAAATACTTTTCAAAAATATTTGCAATGGATACAACAGCACACACAACAGAAACCAAAACTTTTATTGATAAAGTTATTCCCTTTAGAATTTAGTAAACATTCAATCGATAAATTATTCAAGGATTTGCCCAAAGAAGTCTGTGCGTTTCTGTGAATATTTCTTAGATAATTCTGATTTATGATTTTGAAGTATCTTCACAAACTTGTTAATAGAAATTCAACAAATATATTGAGTACATTTTAACTCGTTTTTTTTCTATCATTATTGATAATTTCAAAGTGTTCAGACTGAAACGTAGTTTTGAGTAAAACGAAAAAGACTTTATACAGCAATGGTTTTATTCTTCGAAAATCATTAATAAGAGTTTGAAAGATTAAAAAGGGATTATAAGTAACTTTTTAAAATGTAATGTTAAAATTGAAATGAATTCTTCAGAAATGTTATGTAATTTTCTAAATGCGTATGGTAAGGATAATCAATCAATCAATGGAAAGCCTCCATACAACTCGAAGGTATTGGTTGTGCAACTCTGTTCTACACCGTGCATAAGAAAGTCCCATTCGCCTGAAACTTGGAATGACGAGATCTACAGCTATGCAAGTGTGGTCACAGTAAAACGACTAAGCTCAATTTAATGCAAACTGTAATAACACCCCTTCTAGTGAAATTTGAAGAAAGTCACTGCAAATCGAAACGAAAATGGATAGAAAAAAATTTCCAATTAGAAAGTTTTAGAGCTTCAATTAGCAGGAAACAACGTGTGGTTCACACAGATAAAATACATTGTGTCCTCTGTATAACTAAAAATAATCAGATTTTTGTCTAAATTAGATTTTTTTGTCGAACATTGTTTGATCAGTAGAGGTCCAATTTCAACGTACTAAATTATTAAGGTATCCGACTACGTTCGGAACCTTGATTTTGCAAAAGCGCGCAAATGGATAATATTTATGATATTTAGTGTCACTTAGATTAGAATACATGTATACAATTGTCTTAAGGACACATTATGACAAAAAAAAATTATTTAAATACAATATTTTGGCAAGAAATTAACTTAGAATAATCTTTTTTCCCAAATGTTCTCCTTTTGTAAAAAATGCTTCTATTGTATTAATATTTTGCCTGTATTCAGCTCAGACCTCTTTACAGAGGCTCAACTAGAATTTTTGAAGTGCATAACTCGGAAGTCGGTTGATCCGTGTTTTACGAAAACAGAAGGGAGAAATTTTAAGAAAATACGCCGATAATTACTTACAATGGTTGTAACTCTGAAAATAAGGTGAATTTTTTCAAAAATCATAGTTGAGCCTCTGTACAGAGGTCTGAGCTATATACAGGCAAAATATTAATACAATAGAAGCATTTTTTACAAAAGGAGAACATCTGGAAAAAAGGTTATTCTAAGTTAATTTCTTGCCAAAATATTGTATTTAAATAATTTTTTTGTCATAATGTCCTTAAAACAATTGTATACATGTATTCTAATCTAAGTGACACTAAATATCATGAAAAGTATCCATTTATGCGCTTTTTTAAAATCATGGTTCCGAACGTATTCGGATACCTTAAACTGACACAATGTCCTGTATGGGGTGACAGAAAATTCTTAATGGAGACTATGCACAAGACCCCATTGCACTGGCCCGTTAATGTGTGATGCAGTATCTGGAATGATTGCTTACTGGGACTTGTACTCAACCAAGATAAATTGACGGACTGCGGAATCTTAACTACTACAGGATATACAGGATATCATACCTGACTTTGTAGATTATATTCCCCTGTCCTTACGGTTCCAACATAACTGTGACCCTACACATCAGATAGCTGGAGTCTGAAAATTTTTCAAAGATTATTTTGGACAACAAATTATCGGGTATGGTGGAAGTGTTGAATGGTCTCCATGTTAGGTGAGCCTCACTACATTGGGCCTTTTTCCTGTGTAATTAAATAAAAGATCAAGTTTATGTAGTCTGTTGGATATACGTCATATATAAAAGATAGTTATAATAATGTGACACCTTCTACGCTGAGAAATGTGAATGCAAAATTACCCTCACGAACGCAAATGTGTATCGTGGGCAATGACAAAATCTTCGAACATACTAGACATTAACTTGTTATCATTTTGTGACAGTTCGCTTTTGCGTTTTTTTCTTTTCGTGTGATGTCACCAAACTGTATTGAAGTAAGTACGTGTTTTATACAATAAACTGTTTATATTTTTTCACACTTATGGCTGTTTTGTAAATTGTTTACACAAATGTACCTTGTCCATGAAAATCAAATGATGCATCGTACTAAATAAATAATTCTCGAAAACTTTTTTATTGGGAATTTTGCTCTATCTCTTTTCATCTTCCGAATTTCGCCACTAGAAGAGCTGCTGTCGTTTGCATTAGGTCAAGCGAGGTCGCTTTACAATACCGTGACTTCACTTGCATAGGTATGGCTCTCTTCATTAACAGGTATTTTCAGGTCAAATAGATTTTTCCTGTGCACCTTGTATAGAATTTCAATTTTTAAGTAATAAAGATTCATAAAATCATAATTTTGCGTAATAGTATATATTTTTTTACAGTTGGATACTCCGACAGAGATATACAATATAAATGGAACCCAGCAAGAAGTGTTGTGATTGCTTCGGATATGAAATTATCTATGTTTGATGTCACAGATACACCCACTGGAAATTTCAGTGAGAATCGGAGAAAAGGTTAGTATACATTAATTCGTAATAAAAAATATCAAAAGCGTTTTACATACAGGTGTATGCGAAATACATTTATGTGCTCTTACATAAATAGAGTATATTTTGTAAGACATGTATGCTACGAAACTTGTCTGAAATTGTTTTTTCATTCTCTTGCTGCTTGATACAAAGTTTTAGTGAAAAGTAGCTGGTTTTGTTTAAACTGGATCACATAAAATTACAATTATCCAAATTATGTCGTCATAGAAATATACCAAGTGTGCCAAAAACATTCCTTACAAGTTGGAAATTATAAATTATTTTGTCAAACGTTTATGTTTCTCTAGAAATTGGAAAAAAGTGTCTAAATTCCATTATATCCGGTGAATTTAAGATATATTGTGTGTTTAGTAATTAAACTGTCTGTTTATATGTTTTATGTGTTGTAATGAGTTGCGCCAAACAGAACAAAACAAAACATTTTACGATGCTTCCTTAAAAAAAATTTGCGCTTGCTTTTTTAAGTAAATATTACGATATATTATCTGTGTGTGATATAATTAAGAAAACATATTTTAGTATTTACTTTTATATGTTATATCTCTTCAAATATTTATAAGTGTGATATTATCCTTTTTAACAAGTATTTAACGTCTGAATTGTAAATTACAGCAAATCATATTGTATTACCTGAGCTCTCTGAAAAATATAGGGAAGGTAATACTTAGAGATTAGTTGAACTGTTCTATATATTTCTTCCTTAAAACATTCTCAAATAGCTTGGACATTGTTGAAATGGTGACGAGAAATATAAAAAACTTCACTAAAAATCACACATAAATATATTTTGCACTTTATGCATTATTATAGGATGTACAATTTATAAACAAATTGTGATTGAGCACTCGCATATTTCATCAATATTCTGAAATTTTTCAAACAAAGTAATTAGTTTCAGTATTTCTTAAAACTAAAAAGAGTTATAAGAGTTTGTGTATTAACTTTAACTGATTTTTTGGAGACATGCTTCTAACTTAGACGAATGTTGTTTTTTTCCTCTCAGATCCGAAACAAGAATATCATTAAAAGACCGAGGTATGAACTACTATAAAAAGTTACCTTTTAACCAAAACAAAGACACTAAGATCTTGTTTTTATGCCAAATCAATAAGATAATAGCCAAATCAGCAAAATAGCAGGATTGATTGGTTGATTATTTACGAAAACAAGATTTTAAAGTAACGTTATAAAAAAAAAAGTCAATTCCTACCCAGTTAGAAAATTTACTGGCGCCATCTGTTGCAGATAAATTTAACTTTGTCAGAAATAACGAAGAATAAGTTTAAAATTAAAAAAAATAAAATTTGATTAATAAATTAATATTTGAAAAACTGTATTAACATCAAGTGTCACCCACTACAAGTTTAAAAAATGTATTTGAACTTGAACGGAGGAATAAAAAGTATTTTATTAACGATTAAAAATTTGAACAAGATATATAAATATATATAAGGAGAGAGTAAATTAATAATAGAGGAACTGAATAAAAGGGGCTCCTGGAAACAGATCTTATATTTCTGGTACACGTAAAAAATAAAGATGACACGTGAGTTGCATCCCACTCTCCAAATTTCCCCACCACACCCACTTGAAAACAATTAGTCTCGATTGATTTAATGTGAGCCAACCACATAACACGGAAGGTCGGCATAAAGTATAATTTATTTGTGTCGCTGCTTCATTTTTTCCCTTTAATGGCAGAAGTATCTTCAAAAGGAGAAAGAAAATAATAAACTTTCATTTTAAGAAGGCCTAAAAATACAAATTTTCAAAATTAATTAAGTGAATTGCATCTAATTGAAACTATTTTTAGATTAAGTATATTATTAAACACTGTCGTTAAAATTTTCAGAGTATAACTTTTTATGTATTTTTGCTTAAGAGCGATTAAATGTCCATTAAATTTTGTAACTAAGGATACTACTTCATTTTACACCAATAGAAATTGATTTCTTGGTATGTAAAATGCTGAAATATTTTGGTAATGAAACTTTGAGAAACGTACATATTTAAAGTAAAATTTAAGCGATTTTCAACAGTTCTTAATCCAGTGTTTCTCGAACTGTGGGGCGCGCTCCTCCTAGGGGCGTGATAACCCTAAAAGGGGGACGCGAGCATATTGAAAATTTGAAAACAAAAAATTACGTAAAAAAATTATTAATTTACTGAAAGTAAACAAGAAATACATTGACATAATAAAAAATAAAATACACATTTACACTTATTTAATAAGTTTATATATATATATCAGTACTGGACAATGTATTTTATAATAAATTTAACAATACTAGAACAAGTTTACTAATTTCCAGTGATACCTCACATGGGCTTTTCATATATAAAATTATACGCTAAAATCAACTTATCTTGATAATTTATACGGTTTATAATTAATCCCTTAACTGCCGATAAAAAGTTACGCGATTCACTCCCCAATGCCATTCACCGTTTTCCAAGTAGGCTCTCGTATGTGGTGTATTTGGGGGGTTAAGAAAAGGAATATATAAGCAAATCCTCTGAAATAAGTAATTCCTTCACAAACCTTTTGTTGTCTCAAATCCTTTTGTTGCATTCCAAAAGTCTTCGGAATAATTTTATGGATAGCAGTGTACAGAAAAGCTAGTACTTCGGAAAGATATGTATATATGTCCGGGGCAATTAACGTACTGGCTGAGCGAGGTGTTTGTGTACGCCGGTGGAACTTAAGAGGTTAAAGTCGTATTTTAGGTCTCGAGTCAAAAGTAAGGTATTTTTGAATTCAATACATTGTTATTAAATGGGGTGATGAAAATTATGATTGAATAGTGGGTCGCAAATGTTGAAAGTTTGAAAAGCCCTGTCTTAATCAGTTCTTACAATAGTGAAACTCAAAAGCTCTAATGTTTGGTTTTTCTAAGAACACTCTGCATGCTATGAAGAGTTTTTCTTGTATTTTAGAAAAATTTTATGTTCACTACTTTTCAAATGGTTGATGGCTTTGTGCGTGTGTGTTCATCTGAAGAATAATCCAAGTAGTCAGTAGATAATTTTGTATCTGAATCCAAATGTCACTTATCCTTTCACAAAAAAGAGTTTCTATTGTTTGTGTTATCCATCATTTCAAAAATAGCTGGTTTGAAAGCAAAAGCATTGCATGCAGTGGTCATCTAACTTTTTTGACTCACGGAACCCTTCAGTGCTGCTCAAACTATCAATATTTGCGAACCAATATTCAATCACAATTTTCATCGCCTCTCCCCTCTTCATACAATAACAATGCATTGAATTCAACAATACTATACTTTGACGCTAAAGCTACAATACTACTTTAACCTCTTAAGTGCCACTGGCGTATATAAATGTCTCGCTCAGACAAAATGTTAATTGCCCCGGGCGTATATATACGTCTTTCCGAAGTACGATCTCTTCTGTGCACTGCTATACATAAAATTATTCCGAAGGCTTTGGAATGCAATAAAAGGACCTTGACAGTGTTTGGGAAGGATTTACTTTTATTTACTTCTTCCCCCAATACATCACATACGTGTGTCCACGTAAACGGTTGCATCGGGGAGCGAATTACGTAACTTTTAATCAACAGTTAAGGGATTAATTATAAACATTACATATTTTAAGATAAGTGTTAATTTTTGCTTACAATTTTGTATATGATAAGCTCATGGGGGCACTGGTAATTATTAAATTTGCTCTTAACTTAGTATTGTTAATTTAATAATAAAATACTTTGTTCAGTACTGATACATTTATAAGTGTATTATATCAGTGTAAATGTGTATTTTTGTTTTATTATGTCAGAATGTATTTTGTTGGTTTACTTTCAGTAACTTAATAATTTTTTGAATTCAACTTTTCAATATGCTCACGCCTCCTTTGTAGAGTTAACACGCCTCCCCCGCCCTACAGAAAAGCGTCCTTCTTTTTGAGAAACGCTGTCATAAAAATAATATTTAAAGTAGTTTTCAGCATATACTATACTATATGCATAGTACTTTACGAAAAGACAATTAAAGAAAAGTATTATGTGTTATTTAAAAATTTTTGTATATATATTATCTTCTTATAATTTACTTTTTAGTAATATTATTTCGTACTTCAGTTGTAACCCACAGGTATATTATAATTAGTAACTGGGATACGTGCTCATATTTTTTATACAAACTGTCGAAGTCTAGTTCAATTGAAATTATCGGCAATCGCATTTCATGATCTGTATTTAATTTATATTTTATATTTTATTTTTATTGCCACATATGTTGATAAATATTTTTCACTGAAAACAATAATTCTGAAAGACGATGTTTGTTTTTAATAAAATGCTTATAACTGTGGGCATTCTGCATGAATTTGCAACTTAAAATTTTGGAGCCTAAATTTAGATTTTAAAGTCAAATCTGTTGATACATCAATAAATTGTTTCCTCTCCTTCCTTATAGATGCCCTCCTTTTTCTACAAATGATAAAAGGTACATTTTCCATAACAAAACTATTTAGTTTTGTGAAGTATTACATTAACGAATACAAAATTGTTTCATGAAGCCCGGGATTATAAGTAACAAAACATTTTCACAATAGATATAAAAAACGTTTTCTAATATTTTTTTTGATTATGTTATAATAAAGGTTAAAAATATTTCAAAACAAATTTATTAATTATTTAATTTTCAGTTTTATTGAATGAGATAAACTTGCTTTGCTTTGGACAAAAGTTTAAAGTCGGATTCTATTGTGAGTATTTACAAAGGTATTCCAACATCATATTTATTTCTGTAGTTTGTTTCAGTTCCGACCTATATTGAAAAAGACTTTTACTTTTTTTAAAGAAATCTGAGGATATTCCGTGTAAATTTTTAACCGAAAAAAAATTTAAGATCTTCTAATTTATATCTACATTTTAACATAGAATCTGTGTTGATTATTCAATTATTCGGAGTTTTTTTCTATAAGTAAGAAATTCTGATTTTTATTGAAATATTGAAATGGATTTTTAATCCTGTCCATAGAAAACGAGAATCTGATTTCCGCACACAAATTTAGCTTTCTTTTCGAATTTTTATTTTAACTTGATGAACCCCAGTGTTCTGTAGAATACAGTTGGAAAACCGCTGCAGTAGAGAGAGCACAAATTTTAAGGAATTAAATCCTTCCCTTCATCAAAGAAAGAATCTAATGTTCTTCACAAATAAAATGTAGGAAGAAGAATTTCAGTACCATAGTCAAACTATGGTACTGAACAATAACTTTTTCAAAACAATAACACTAAATGATATCACCATAAGAATTAAAAATACGTGAAAATAAAAAAAAAAAAAAGGAAAATACCAGTGTCCGTACAGCGTACGGGCAAACCAGCTGTGCCCGACATTCAGTAGGCCGTACGATGTGCGGCAAACCATTTAAGGTATCCCACTACGTTTGGAACCGTGATTTAAAAAAAGCGCATAAATAGATAATTTTCATGCTATTTAGTGCCACTTAGATTAGAATACATGTATAAAATTGTTTTAAGGACATTTTGACAAAAAAAATTATTTAAATACGATATTTTGGCAAAAAATTAACTTAGAATAAATTTTTTTCAAAATGTTCTCCTTTTATAAAAAATGCTTCTAAAATAATATTATTTTGTGTTGTGTGTGTGTGTGCTTAGATAAAGTAAAGACTTCTCCAGAGAGTCTGAACTATGATTTTTGAAAAATTCACATTATTTTCAGAGTTACAACCCATTGAAATAATTATTGGCGTTTTTTTCTTAAAATTGCTCCCCTCTGTTGTCATAAATCCTGGATATACCCACTTCTAAGTTATATATTTCAAAAATTCTAGTTGAGCCTCTACACAGAGGTCTGAACTATATACAGGCAAAATATTATTATAAAAGAAGCATTTTTCACAAAAGTAGAATATTTTGAAAATTAGTCACTCTAAGTTCATTTTTTGTCAAAATGTTGTACTTAAATAATTTTTTATTGTAATAATATTCGTAAAACAGTTTTATATACATTTTCTAATCTAAGTGACACTAAATATCATAAATAGTATCCATTTATACACTTTTGCAAAATCACGGTTCCGAATGTAGTCGGATACATTTTACAACAGATTTGCATATATGTAAAGGTGTCACCAAACAGCATTTTAATTTTACATTTTTGCTTCTTAAAAATAGGCTTTTAAGGGAATTTTTCCAATTAAAGGGTTGATTGTTTACATTTTTCTTATAAAAAAGTAAACCTACTTCGATTTTTGAGCTAAATATCAAATCGAAAAATATGAAACTAGGGACATTGATATTTTTTATACAATATCTAACTTTTCCTTTAGAAGAACATAACATTATCTAGATTATAGTTTTGACGGCGGAAGTTTCTCTTTAATGCTATTTTAATACTTGCTATTAAAAGTAACTGCCAATTAAGAATCGAAAGAAAAAAATTAACTTCAAAATTACGAAGCATAAAACTACCGATGTGGTTAATTATTGTAGATTTAGTTATTTGTAGATAACCAGAAAAAATATTTATCCCTTAAAAAAACGTGTTTATTAATATCTTCGTAATCCAGCTTCCTTAATAAAGGGTAGGAAAAAACTTTTTCATCTAGTCTATTAAATGTATCGCAAGGAAGTTTATCCGAAATGAAAGCTTAATAATAGAAGTGTAATACTTGTGTTAATTATTATAAGATTCGGTTACACCATTTTTTTACAGAAGATATCGCTCTTGCAGTGTATTACAAAATTTGCTGCAAACATAAGATTCTTTAAGGGGACATGGTACGATTTACGCAAAAATTTTTAATTTAAGGATTTTTAATATTTTTTTGGTTGCCTCCTATGTATGTATACTATATTAAACATATTTTTTGCTCAAAATTTCATAAAAAGCTAGCCATGTAATTTTTTAAGGAAAAAACTTAAAATTTTTGAAGTGATTTTAAAATGCTACTCCTCCTACAAAAATTGACATACACGCATGAAATTTGATTTACAAGTACATCAAACTATGTATAATAAAAGTTGGTATGGGTTTTGCGTTAACGTGATTGATATTCTTACAATACTTCTTTTTATGAATCTTTATTGAAAATTCCTTAAAAAATGTATAAATTCTGAGTTTAATTATTTTTAAAGAAATAAATATTGCTTTGATTCAAAAATGCATACCAACTTTTATTACATGTACTATTGGGAATAGGTAAAAAAAATTCAAAGCATTAGGCGCAATAGAAAAAAAGCCTTAGCATTTTAAATGAAGACAAACTAGTTATTTTATCTTTCTGAGATACGGCAGTTTAAAGTTTTGATTTGTGCCATAGGGATGTGAATAAAAACGAACGTAAATGCTATCATAATTCTGCGTTTTTTAAGTTTAGAACTTTCAAATTTTGTGAGGTTATAGAAAAAAAATATAAGAAAAAATTTAGGCTAAGAAAATTAAATTTGATTTTTTGACCGATTTTGGTCAATTGAATCGTACTGTGTCCTCTTAATATTTTCTACAAACATTTGAATGGAATATGAACAACAATCTATGGGTACCTACAATCCAAACAGAAATTATCGTTTGCGAAACATATTCTTGTAAACACAATTCTTACCGTTTGAAATTAGCTATATTACTTACAAAAAATACTACAATATAGAATGAAACGCATTTTGTTAATTGTGTAAATCTGTACTGCATATTTTTGATTATATTAAATACCGTCACCTTTATAAAATATGCCACTAATGAAACGCGAAGATCCATATTCGATTGCATCTCTCTCTCTAAATTGTGTCTGAAAATAGAAGAAAAATCCCCCGCTTGTTTAAATGCTATTGAAAATAGTATGACTAATTTTAGCAATGACGGAATATATAATGAATTGTTGCTTCAACTTTTCAGAAACTCTGAAAATGAAGCAAAATTGCAATTTAAGAGTTTTAAAACGGTTCTTAGGTTCTGATAGTTTGAAAGGACTTGTTTAAAATTCAAAAAGTTTTATTCAGTCCTGCCTATCAAATACAGTTAAGTTGCAACCATAACATTCCGAGACCGTTTCTTTGTCAATTGATTAGTATATCATTGATTTTTCCGTTAAATGATAGGGAAGTGGCTGAAAAGAAAGTTTCTTAACTGGTATAAGATCACTTGACATTGTATTCCTTAATGGAATTTTTAACTTAAAGAACAAATGAGCCTTTTAATAATTAAGAACGAATCTTTGAAACTTTTGGAAGATTTGGTACCATGCTTGGGGCTAATTGTACATTGCGGCGAGAAATTCGGAGAGCATATTTGAAGTTTTTATTCAGTTTGAGAGAGAAAGGCTTTTATAATGTAAAACCTTTCAAAAACTAAATTCATATACAGCTGACATACTTAATATAGGAAATTAACTTTTTAATTACTTTGTTTTTGAATTATTAGTTGATTAAAGTTAAAGTGTGTTATAAAAATGATTATACATAGTTAAAAATTAGATACTTACGTACTATCGCAACCCTATTGACAGCATTAACGTTTTATTGCAACAATATTTGGTGATACTGATAACGGACTCTTGGCTGGCAGGCCATGAGTTCGAACCCAGTACCCCTGAAGACCCACCGTACAGAGGGGCCGATGCATTTTAAATATAACGAGTCTAAAATGTTCTCCAATTGATATGGTGTGGAAGTTAGGGGGGAGTACCAGCTCGGGGTGTCATCCCCGTGATTTGGTTTTCAAAATTACACCAAACCGTGCCAAAAGACCATATTCATTTATCACTTGGCGCCTTAAATAAAAAAACCACGAATTTTAAAAACGGGATACGTGGACGGGAATAGGGAAATTACTTATATTCCAAAAATGCTATGGGGAAAAATAATAAGTAATTAAAAAATAAATAATAATCAATAAAAAAAAGGGTTAATGTTTAATTTTATTTAATTTTTTATTTTTAAATTTTTAAATTTTTTATATTATTATTATTATTTTAATTTTTTACAAATTATAAAAATAAAAATAATATGAAAAAATATAATAATAGTTAAAAATTTTAATTTTTTATTATCAAATTTTATTATTTATGTATTTTTAAATACCGTATTCGCTTTTAAAACATATGAGCTTTTCCATAAAGGAAAAAGTTAGATTTGAAGGGGGCGGAAAAGAAAAGAACATGGTTGCAAATTTGGGGGCGTTATTTTAAAAGGGGCATTTTTTACGGGTACGAAAGAATCAGAAATTATTCTTAAAATTATATTTTTCAATTATGTTTAAATTTTTTTCATTATATAAAAAATTTTTTAAAAAACTTTTTTATTTTTTTGAATTATTAATAAAGCAAAATTTTATTATTTTTTAAAAGGTATTTAACATTATTTTTTATTGATTAGTTTATTGAATTTTTATTTTAAAATTATTTTTTTTTATTGGACTATTAGTAAAATAATAGTTTGTATTTTTTTAAAAGGGGGATAAGCGCTTTGGGATGTAAAAAAAAACTAAAAGGATGATAAATATCAAAATGAAAATATATTAACCATCAAAAAAAATTTTAATACATGTTATTTAAGCTTTTTAATACATATTTAGATTTTTGTTTTTAATCATATGAAGTTATAATTTCTAAAAAAAAGTTTAAAAGGGAAAAAAAATTGAAAAAAAATTATTAAAAAAAAGAACTGTCCAAAATTCGGAAAGAAAACCTAAAAATATCTGAATGAGCAATAAATTTGTTATATAAATATTGGTTGATTGTTAGAGTGGTCAATAAATTGGTAATTTATATAAAAATATGCATATTTGTTTTAATTTAGACAGAATGTTAATAAATATTTTTTCCAAAATTTTAAGTAAGCATGGATATTCAAATAAGACCAAAATATGTCACATTTACTACTGTGTTTTTACATTAATTTAAATTATTATATTTTTTATTTTAAAAAACATATCATTAATCACACTAACATAAAATTATTGTAGTAAACTTTTTAAAATAATTGGGGAAATTTTCTGAAATCACGGGAAAAGTATAATATTATTATTTCTTTTCAGATAAATAAAAAAAAAATTGTGTCGACTTTTAAATTTTTAATTTTTTTAAAATTTAGTGTTGGATCAACTGTAGGCAAACATTCTTGCAGTCTGAAAGTATAAAAAGTAACAGCATTCAAGTGTTAAATTTGAATTACTTTAAAGTACTGTTTAGAAATACGAATTAAAAAATCCCAAGTTGACATTTAAAAGGGATTAATGGATAAAGAAGCATATGAATTGTCCACATTAGAGCTTATAAATTAATTTGACAAAAATATGAAATATCTTTGTATTTATAAGGGTTTATATATATTGACGGGGAGTAATGGTTGAATAAATTCCATATTCAGGAATATTAGTATGTAAAATACGTAACGAATTCTGATAAATTTCCTTCTAATCGATATTTTAATGTTGTGTCACGTATGCTTATAATGAAGAAAAATAAATATTTAACAAATCCTTTATCTTCTTATTTAGAAATCCAAACGACACATATTTTTGTATATATTGATCTATCTATGATACATATTCTTCAAGCTGAGTGATTATGGTTTGGATTACAAAATAATACTGTACGGAATTTGCATAAAAATGAAAAGAGAAAAACCGTCACATTGATATCATGATTTTTTTGTTGTTGAAACTCTTTATCATATTCTTATATCTCTTTTATTATGGTGTATGACACTGTCTTTTCTGTGAGATGTTGTGATGCAATTTGTCTGGATTATTTCAACACCTCCCCACTATCTCTCTCTTTTTTCACACACACTCAAATATATATAGTACATTCCCTATAATAATAAAGCTTTTATCTTAACCAGTCTATTGAGCTTTTAATGCCGACAACAGTAAAAGTTGTACATGAACTCTTTTAGACTATTCAAGATAATAAAACGTATACAATACATAAAAAGTAGTTTTAGCTTTTTAAACCCCTTTTTTCAAAAATAAGTGTGATTTTTATTGCTAAAGAGTGGCAGGACGACTTAATTTAAATTCCCTATGCTTTATACTGAGCCATAAAGATTTTGTGTAACTCTTTTTGAGTCAGCCACCATTTTTTTTCTTAAGTGCTTAGAGTTTTCAGTTTTATATATTACACTTCATGATCAAGAGTGAAATTTGTGAGTACTTTTGAATTTCATTTCTAAAACACAAATCGAGATCTTTATCGTTTTTTTTTTTTTGAAATTTTGAATACTTACGCACTGCAAAAATTTCCCTATTTATAAGCACAACAGAAACATATTTTTTGTAGTATGCAAACTTTTACAGCAGGTGTCAAACTCAAAGGCTAACTTGGGGTAAACAAAACTAGTTTAATGCTAGATGGAACCAAAAATCAATACTCCTCAACGCAAGTTTATTTCGAATAATACATTCTAATAAACATAAAAAAAAGAACAAGAAAAATTTAATGTTTACGTCTTGACACTTGACATACTTGCTCTGCTACCATTTTTCCCGGTTTCGGGAAATTTTTGATATTTTATTGATATTATTGTGTGCCGATATACTGGTCGGTTTCGTTGTGGGTAGCATACAGCTCTCGGGCAGCGAGTTATAATCCCTTGCTTACATAAAATTCGAGGAGTATTTAAAAATTTGTATATTGAATTACTATTTTAAACTGGATTTTTCTACAGCTACGAAGATTATTAGGAAAATAATTTGAGCTCTAATTGCCTTTATTTAATATTTTTAGAAACACTTTGCTTCAAATATAATTAATAATTGTTGATTGAAACTTTATTTTCGTTAACTTAAATTTCGTTTTATATATTTCAAAATACATGAGATGCGAACATGAAAAATAAAATGACATTTTTTTTTTTAATATTGCCTTAAATACATTTTGCAAATTTTAAATACGCCAGTTGTAAGTTTTTGAAAATTAAACTTTGAGTTTTATTCTACTTTATGATAACGGTAATTAAATCCTTATTCATATTAAAATGATTAAAATTGTTTCATGATCAGAAAAAAAACGAAATTAATCCTTAGTTTAAAAATAAATTTTGCATGTGTGTGAAACACATTACAAGAATCTTAATCAAATCTTTAACTAGAAAGCGATGTTATTATAAATATAGCTATAAATCCGAAAATTAAAAAATCCACCATCAAAATACTAGTAGTTTACGTTAATTTATTACCGTAGAATTCAAAGCAATCTATTGTATAAGTAAATCCCTACTGAAGTTAAAAATGATTGTAAATAAGCTATTTACAAGGCTTTCTGATTATTAATTTTGCAGGATCTTTTTCTGTGCTGATGGTAAGTTTTCATCTGAAGAGACACATGGGATATTTCATCATCGAAGTGTATGCTCCTTGCACTATGCTTGTCGTACTTTCATGGGTTGCATTTTGGATCAATCGAGAAGCAACAGCTGATCGGGTTGCTCTTGGTAGGTGAAACATACTTTATTAAAAGTAATTTTTTTCTGTTACTTTCTAAATCAAATTTGTTGAAAACATAAAGGAAAATTCCTATCATTAAGGTATCCGACTACGTTCGGAACCGTGATTTTGAAAAAGGGTGTAAATGGATAATATTAATAATATTTTAGTGTCACTTAGATTAGAAAATGTACATAAAATTGTTTTAAGAAGAGTATTACAGTAAAAATATTATTTAAGTACAATATTTTGACAAAAAATGAGCATAGAATGACCAATTTACAAATATTTTTTGTGAAAAATGCTTCTATTATAATAATATTTTGCCCGTATATAGCTCAGACCTCTTTACAGAGGCTCAACTAGAATTTTTGAAATATATAACTTAGAACTGGGTTTATCCACGTTTTATGACAACAGAGGGGAGAAATTTTAAGAAAAAAACGCCGATAATTATTTCAATTGATAGTATGTCTGAAAATAATGTGAATTTTTCAAACATCATAGTTGAGCCTCTGTACAGAGGTCTGAGCTATATACAGGCAAAATATTATTATAATAAAGCATTTTTCTAAAAAGAATATTTTGAAAAAGTTATTCTAAGTTAATTTTTTGCCGAAATATTGTATTTAAATAATTATTTTGTCAAGATGCCCTTAAAACAATTTTATACATGTATTCTAATCTAAGTGACACTAAATATCATGAAAATTATCCATTTATGCGCTTTTCTAAAATCACGGTTCCGAATGCAGTCGGATACCTTAAGGCAAATAAATAAAAATAAATCTAAGAGAGCCTAGAGTGATTTTTTCTTTTTTTTTTGTAAAAATTCTTTAAAAAAAAATAGATTTTTTTTAAAAATTTTTTTAGTTGAAATTTCTATATTTGATATATGCTTTTTCCCCCATTAGTTATCTAAAACGCATGTGTGTGTCATGTTTTAAATTGGAGTTCACCATTATTTCTTAAACTTTCTAGTTTAAGAAAAATAACATCCTGAAATAAAATAATTCCAGATTGAAATCATGTTCATTCATTATGATAACTGTTTCACACACAAATAATTCTTCATTGGCAGATAATTATTTTTTCAGTATAACTGAATTATTTTCTTACGTTGCATCGGAAACTAGCAGTTTATTTGAATCATAATTTTTTCTAATGTGTTAAATACGCTATTGATTGCAAATGTGTGCTAAAATTAGGAAATATATTTTCTCTTAACTCTAACTCTAACTCTCTCTCTCTCTCTTAACTCTAATAGTAATTACAGAAAATATTGTTTTCTAAGTGTATTAAATATTAATGAATTACCAGTGAGGATTTTGAAAGCTAAAATCTGAGCAATTAACCCGGTGTTTCTCAAACTGTGGGGAGCCCCCCCCTCCCTAAGAGGGGGCGTGATAACCCTAAAGGGGAGGCACTAGCAAATCAAAAAGTCGAAAATAAAAGATTATTTAAAAAATATCAATTTACTAAAAGCAAGTAAAAGAAAATGTATTTTGACATAATAAAAAATTAAAAATACGTTTACTCTGATGTACTACATGATATAATATACTTATAGTTGTATCAGTACGGCGCAATATATTTGATACTAAGTTAGGAACAAGTTTAATAATTACTAGTGATTTTTCCATGTGCTTATCGTATAAAAAATTGTAAACAAAATTTAATAGCTACCTTGATAACTTTCACGGTTTATAATTAAGATCGTATTGTAGCTTTAGCATCAAAGTATTATACATTGTAATTGCATTCAGTACATTGATATTGTATGGGGGAAAGCGTGATGAAAACTGCGATTGAAAATTGGGTTGCGAAAATTGAAAGTTTGAGAAGCACTGAATTAACCTATTTTCAAAATAAAGAATAATAATTATTATTAATAATTTATTTATGTATAAATATGATAAAAGTACTTAAAGATAAATTGCTGTAAAAGATGTGATATATTTAAAGCCGACTTTATAAAGATTTTCGTTTAGTGAATTTTTAAAAGCTAAAGGACAGAGATTTATATAATGAAAGCATTACGCAAAAATTATAAATTATAGTTAAAAGGACAAAGTAGTTATATTTTAAAAACTTTCGAATGCAAATTTAAAAGAAATTTATTGAAGCACAAATAGGGAAATAGCTATTGCACCATTTCATTTTAAGTACAATGAACTTTAAATGATTCTATATACTAGGGAAAGAAATTATAATCGTAATTTGTGAAATAAGTGGTTCATTTTCGATAAAGTATCAAAATGTTCTTGTAATTGGAGATACTTTAAGGCTAAAACACTTTAAGGTAAAAAAAGGTTAAAATAATATGTACTTAACAAAGTATTAAAAACTTTCAGTTAAAAGAAGATAAGGTTTCTTAAACTTTAAGTATAACTCAATACCTAAAATGTGTAAACAAATATTAAAAAATATCCTGAACAAAATCAATGAAAAATTGTGTTACAAACTAAACATTTGAAAATTTCAAAACTAAGAGTAAAAGTTTTGTTAGTTTTTAGAAAATGTTTCATCGTTTAGTATTTTATCTAATTATTTATATCGTTAAATCCTTTGTTTCGAGTTATTCTTTAATTACCATACAAAACAAATAAATAAAGCATTTTAAATGATTATGATAACTTATAAAAATGAGAGGGGTATAAGTAAGAATTCTTTATCGAGTAAACAAGAAAAAAAATTAAACTAAATAAAAATTTGGAATGTAACTCAACTAAGGTCACTGTGTGCGAAACTAATAAGTATTAGCCAAAATCTTTAATTTCTGAAGCAAATAATTAGTATTCATAATTGCAGGAAAATTAAATATATTTTCAATTACTAACATTTAATAAATAATATTTAATTATTTCATATTATTACATCTCAATAATCTATATATATATATATATATATAATCACGATATTGTTAGCTATAGTTAACAACTTTAATAAATTAATTAGTTAATTTAATAAGGTCCTAAGAATATCAATGCACAGAAATAAAAAAAAATATACAAACAATTTTTTACATTGTTCTGAAAATGAAATTAAATCATACTCTGAGAGGTTTAAGTTTTTTTAAATTAAAAAAAAATATTCGAAAAATGCTGTAAATAATTATAGAAAATGGTGTATAATTTTTCGAAAAGGAGAAGGATAGAGATTTCTTGAACAAATATTCTAAAAAAGTTTTGCTAAATTAGCGTTTTTTTTTCCTTTTATTGAATTCATGAATATCTCATTCAGCATTGTTAAACTGATAAATTAAAATACTTAAATCATTTTAAATGTTTATATTGTGAAAAATTTTAAATATATAAGCTTGCGATGAATGATGAACAATTGGACTTAAAATTTTCTTTGGTTTTCTGCAGATATTTCTTCAAAAGTAGAATTTTTTTCAGAGACGAGTATTATATATTCTTATTCAACTTTACGTAAATTAATATAATAACACATTGCTTGAGATTAAATTGATGTACTGTTATAATGGATGTGAAATTATTTCCTCTTCTGTAACAGCTTAAGACGAAGATATTATATAGAGAAACAGAAATATACAGAAATATATTTTTAAGGGGGCATTTGCCCCTGTAAAACTATAAACTCATATTTGAAAGAAGTGTATTTATAACTAAAGGTATATGAATGAAAAAAAAATTAAAAAAAAACAACAACATTGTTTTGATTCTGATTTGCATTTTAAGTATTAATTGATTTGTACAACGCTTCAGTGTTGAGTAATTGATGACATCCTTTTTATAGAAATATGTAAAATACCACTGTGAGTGCAAGTTTTTAATAGAGATATTACCTGAATACATGGATTTAGTTCATAATTTTTGGTTGTTTATTAATGGCTGAATATATTTAAGATGACAAGTAGTTCTTAGTCAAATGTTGAATTTTTCTACAATTACTATTTTATTGAAGATAAGGAGAAAAGAAAATTATATGCGTACACGTTGAAAACACTTGCTTATTGTAAAAGCATTCGTTTCCTACCATTTACAAAAGTTTATGCGTGAGATGCCAAATATTCCAGTTTAATACATCATTTTTAGGAATAATTAATCGTATAATCCAGGATAATGTTTAAGTAATAGAGGAAATCAGAAAACTAATAAAGCATTTAAGGAATAAATTCTTCAAAGTAACTTGTACTATATAGTCATACCAGTAGTCAAGATAGCAAAGGTAATTTTTTAAGTTAAATTCATTGAAAGCTTGAAGTCCCTTTATATAATGGCATGGAAGGACTAGACTGACTAGAAAATAGGTTATACTATGATTGGATAATATTTAACTATAACTAGAAAATAGTCTGCCCTAAGTCTGAAAAAACATTCTAAGCCTATACACCAAATATTAAAAATTACAAGTTACTCTAATGAGGCTATTTATTACAACTGATCTTAACTAACAAAATATTTACAAATTTGATATTTTTAATGACAGAAACTAGAAACTTCATTAAATACATTTAATGTAAAATATTTTGTTTAATTAGGATATATTTTGTTCTTTTATAGGGGTTACTACAGTCTTAACTATGACATTTCTTGGTCTGGAATGCAGAAACAATCTGCCCAAAGTACCCTACTGTACTGCTCTGGACTATTATGTTGCTATAAGTTTCGGTTTCATATTTGCTACCATTATCCAATTCGCTATAGTCCATCATTACACAAAAGTAGGCAGTGGTGAATATTATTTCCCCCCTACGCCACCGGAATATTCCGGAAACGAAGAGGAAAAGCCAAAATCTCAGAAACCAGATGTTACTTTCCGCTCCTCTGATGCTAACAAGGTGAGAAAAATTTGTCTTATTACGTATCAGAACTCATTTAACCCTTTCATTTTATTGTTCTATTTAGGGTACAATTCTGGAGTCCAATTTACAGCATTTGAAGTTTCGATATACAATGTTTTTATGTAAGGAATGATCTTGATTTATTTAAGAGTATTTAATTATTTTGATTAAAAAAGGATAGAGAAGAAAGAGATTTTAATCCTATAAATGAACTTTATCTTAACCACAATGTTTGAATTTTACAGTAGGTACTTGGATAACTTATAAAAACATAAACCAAACATGCATTTTACGTGATATCAATCAGCAAGGACTCTAAGATACATTTCAGATTTCATTTTACGAGGTTACATTTATATGCTTACTATTACAAATTTTGTTAATACTTCGTATATATTTATCAGTATTTTAACTTACTAATTTATTGATACAAAACTATACGAAGAAAATCCCCAAAGACAGCATTTTTAAAAAGTTTTTTCTGTATTTCAAAATTTCTAATAACTTGATAAAAATTAGTGTGGAACAGATAATATCTAAACGAGTTCTGGGTTAAGCTTGGAAGGTTGCCATATTTGATCAAGGTGCACCAAATTTTCATAATTTTTTCAAAAGTAAAGGGTTTTAGATCTGAACCCTCTCTCTCTAAACAGTGCAAAAGTAAGAAAAGAGGAAAAGATAATGGAAATGACAAAAATGAATGGTCAGAAATAAAGAAAGTTCACTAGTTATCCCAGAACAGTATCTCTCTTATGTACAAAAGATAAATGCTATGAAAAAAGGAAAAATAACTCATGCAGCTAGAGTCTTAAAATCCACTACTTACCGTAAGAAGGTAAGCTCTTAATCGTATACCACATCCTCTTTAATGTGTATACATGTTTACAAAACTAGACAACTTTCCTAGTTTTTCCGAAGTTATGTAAAAATCAATTAGGAGACATGAAATATAAGTAACAGAAACAAAATATAATACTTAAAAGATGGAGAAAGCATTGTAGCTAAGAAAAGGAGTAAGTTGCATGCAGTATGAAAAGAAACAAAAAAGGCATACTGACAAGATTGTATTGTTATGAAATATTGTCAAGCGCAGAATAACAAACCAAATCATCTCTTAGTAAAGAAAATTACCTCCCTTAACTGCATTGTTTGTGGGGCACGAACTGTTTATATTCAACACCAGATTAACGAATATTTCTTGAAGCAACCATTTCTCACCAGCTTCTACGTCAGTTTGGTGTTTTTTGACGGATACAGTCATACCACCAGGCGGTCTATCTAGAGTCTTCCAGAAATATCAATGGCTTTAAATTTAAGGAAGCATATTGATCCAAAACATATTACTAATGTCTTCCTTTTCAGCAACTCCTAAACAACACAGACGAATGACTGCACGATGTCTTTCTGTTACTGTAGATAATATGGTACAGCCATATACATTGCTGTTATAAAAACTGCAACACCATGAAGGAATCATCAGAATTAAATAAACTTTGCAGCAAATATCAATTATAGGATATTACGTTAAATAATAAAGTTTCAGAGCCACCACGCATGGTGGCGTGCGCAGCGACCTCTGAACTGATGCTGAAAGCGGATAAATTGAGGCCTGTAGAGGGACATTGAAAATAGTTAATGATTATTTGTTAGTGGCGAACATTTAATGAGAGCTATGTATGCCTTCAAGACGAAATAGGGAGAAATTCCAACAACTTACGAAGTTTGAACGGGGGTAGGATTATCGGCCTTCAAGAAGAAGGATTTTATACAGAGAAATGCGAGCACGTGTGCAGTGGAACAGTTCCCCAGTGATGCGAGTTTGGAAGCAGTGGACCGACGACCACCGAGCAACTTGAAAAACTTGCAGTGGACGACGGTATGGGACGTCAGCGCGCGACGATTGACACCTGCTCCACGGAAAATGACCGTACAGCTTCCTCCAGGCAGTTGGCAGCACGTTGGTCTATTGCTACAGGTGTACTAATGCCGGTTTCGTGAATTCGTGACATCTTCTGCACCGTGGATTGCGTGCAAGGGTGCCTTTATACAGGATCCCCCTCACGACAAACTATCGACGACTGAGTCTGCAATGGGCTCATGAACACAGAACCTGGCAAGCTGATTGGCACCAAGTTGTCTTTTCAGATGAATCACGCTTCAATTTGTGGGGCCATGTTGGCCACATTCGTGTTAGACGGTATGACGTTGAACGCTGCCTTCTAGAGTGCGTTATTGAACGACATAGTGGACTAACACCAGGAGTTATGGTTTGGGGAGCGATTTCATATCGTGGATGATCCAGTTTGCTACGAATTGAGGGTAATGACAATAGCAACAGGTTCGTCCGTGAAGTGCTACAGCCTGAAGTTGTTCCCTTCCTTCAAGGCCTCCCTCGAGCTACCTTTCAGCAGGATAATGAACGCCCACATGTTGCAAAGACTGTTCGAGCCTTCTGTTCAGCCCAACACATACAACTTCTTTCTTTCCCTGCTTATTCACCGGATATGTCACTTATTGAGCACATGTGATATTTTGTTGGACGGCGTCTCGCTCGTGATCCGCGTCCTACAGCTTCAAAAGACGAATTTTTGCTGCTCATACAAGCAATATGGAATTCTCTTCCACAAGCAGACAGTCAAAATCTGTTTGACTACATGCTATGTCTTACATCAGCACTTATTGCAGTGCGTGGTGGCTACACCAAATACTGATTTCGGAAACTTAATATTGTTTTTTTTGCTTTGAAAATTTCGTCATTTTTGTACTAATACAAGTCGTTTGCGCATCTAAATGTCACCTAATTCTGATGATTCCTTCATAGTGTTACATTTTTTACAAACAACAGTTTATATTTATGCTGTTCAGAAGCTTCTAGAAACTGAATGCATGCACTTGAATAAACTTTTTAATATAGATTACTTGAGTCTCGGTAGAAACGAGAGTGGCATAACCTTATCACATTAACGATTCCCGGTAAGTGAACCTGTATCAAATATCTGGAGCCTCGTCTGTCCGATCATCATAATGAATTCCCACATACCAGTACCACTTCACCAGTCTCTTTCTTTGATGCTCCAGCTTCTACCCATAATTGAAGCCGAAAATTATTTTTCAGACTGAATCGACTCACATCGGATTAAGAGGGCATTCTTCTATTGATTTATTGTGTAGTCTTTGTGTTCATCACGTCAATGTAATGGGTGTGACTAATGGACTGCCATGAATAGTATGCAGTACACATGCCATTGAGATAGCAATGTCTCCTTCATGAATGTGTCCGGTCACAGTAAACCAGAACAAATGATACCCTGCTCGTAAAGCATGACGATCATTTTACTATATGTAAAAGGCATTCTGATGGTTTATTGTAGCCATATTGGTAGAACGATCACATTTTCAATTTTGAAGAATTTTAGGAATGCACATTTCCTTTTTCGTTTTAAGTTGTCTTGCGCTGAGACGGTACCTTTTCCTACTCTCACTCACTTTTGACGTCGTTTTCCTGAAGCTTTCACATGCATTACCTTACTACAGAGTTGACTTTTCATTGAAATGTTAACAAATTATGTTCTGTTGTTTAATTTCAAAGCAGTGAACTGAAAAATTGTATTATTGCTTAAGCAATATTTTCACACTTTTGTATTTGTTACGAATACTTTTAATGCTATTGATATCCTAGGAACTGTGTGTTTGGTGTTTATGGGCTAAAGTGTGCAAATCCATGAGTTCTACAAATAGTGAATGGATGCAAAAATGTTAACTATAATTTCAATTGTACTGGGTGGTAAAACTTAAAAAAATTATTTTTAAGAGATGTTGCTGGACAGGAAAACTGTTACTAAGATATCCATCGCTTATAACTTTATCTTATTAAATTTTAGTGATTTTGGGTTAAATTTAAAACAATAGCTTTCATTATTATATACGAAAAAAAATAAACCAACCACTGTCAATACATACAATTGTGACTGTGAAGACACAACTGTTTGTTTTGATAAGTACACAGCTGTATGTATTGAAAACTGTGAAGACATGAATTTAGTTTTAAACTGAAACTATTTTCAAGATTTTTAAGACTTACAAGCTAATGCAAACATTTTGTTAAGCATTCCTTTTTTTTCATTAAGAATTCAACAGTTCTCTATAATAGCCATAACGTATAATTGTCAGTAGGGCCCCTACTGTAAAAAAAAAATAAAAAAAAACAGACATTTTAGTACTTAACATTTACAGCGGTGAGAGGACGCCTACTAAATAGTTACAAGAAGAAACACCCATTAGGTACATTTAACCATTTCTATAGCTCTGAGTTTAAAAAAAAAAATTGAGTCACAATTACAATGCACGATAAAGATGGAAGACGCAAAAAGTTTGTATCGGACTGACTCGAATGTGAGAGAAAAGAGCTTGGGTTATGAAATGTTGCAATGTACATTGTATTGTTCACTGCTCAGAGAGAGAAGTACCCATTTATCAATTATCATCCCTCTTTGTTATTTACATTGAAGAAAAATAATTTTAATTTTATTCTAAGCTCATCTAACCAAAATTAAGTCCTTTTTTATTTTTTCGAAAATTCAAACCCTTTGTGGCAATGCTAAATTTTGAAATTTTATTATTTTTAAAATTAGTTTTCTCCTAATCTGCATACCATATAACATCTTTTCCGAATAGGTAAGTTTCGATTAATAATAGTTTTTTCCCTGTATATAACCGTGATCCACTTTAGTGTACAGTCGTCAATTAATATATTGTTAATTAACGATAATGTAATTAAAATATACCGCGCGCGCACGTATTTGAAATAAACAACCAAAAATAAGTTCCATTGTGAGTTTTTTTTTCTTCAGAATTAGTTAGAAAATGGTTTAAAAAACCTATGTTCCTAATTGTTTTGAATTTCATTGAAATTTCCAGAAATATTTAGGGTAAATTATTAAAAGACATTGTACTAGATTATTTTGTGAAATGATTGATAATTATTTTCCCTTTTCTTAAAATCACCTAATAAATTGGTCGATAATTCAAATTTATAAGGCAGTATACGGTCCCTTAACGCATAAATTCCTGAAAATATTTTTCCCGAGCTATTAAAATAACTGGATAAAATTTTTTGTATTTTGGAATTTTTAAACGCGAGTAGATTCTAAATATGGAAAAAAATAATAAATATTTTTTTTAATATTTATTTCTGATATATGGTACACACACACACACAATCAAAGTTTTCTCCCGAACTACATGTAATAATTTATATTTTTGTAACACTATACATTTTTTTGCAATTATTTTACATTTTTTAAATTGGAAACACGAAATTATCTTTCAGTCTATGTAAACATCTCTGAAAAATATATAATACAAAATTTCATGTTTTCAAAAAGGTACGATACATTCTTTTAACTACAGAAATTTATTTTGAAGCCTAAGATACTATTCATGAAACTTTTCTGAAATTTTATGACATGGCTAGTTCAAAGAAATAAAATGTAAAATAAATTGAAAAATTAGGCTTCATAATCGGAAAACATTTTTCTAGACGTTAATTAGCTATTTAATATAAACTAATGTAAGCGTCACAATTCAGTTTATTTTGATCTACGTATTACGTTGGATACCAAATTTTTCTAGCTTTGATGAAAACAATGAAAGTTATTTAGGGTAACGTGTTTTTCATTGTTTTTTTTTTTAAGGCTGCACTGCTAAGCTCAAAAGAAAATTTCGTATTTAAAAAAAACAATCGAAAATGCTAGTAGTATTGAGAAGTAATTACATTTTATAGCATTAGAATGATTCAGTCTCAAATAGAAAAAAAAAGTTTTGAAACGATTTAATAAAAGCAATTGAAATTGCTTCAGACAATTTGCTTCATTAGTTTTTTGTTAAAACTTAATCAGTTTTAAGAGTTCCTTTATCTAACTCAGATTACATTTTCAGATAGAAAAACACCAGCTTCAATATGATGTCGCTATATTGTAATACATGGACTTGTTTACAGAAGTACGTCTTAAACAATTAGAGCTAATTGATAGCTATACAATTTTTAGCTTTAATATATTATTAAGTCAATTTGGTACTGTAGATGATTTCTGATGCAGAAAAAATGGCTGATTCATACAAAGATGAATAATAAATTAAATTACTCTGCTTTATATTCTTAGAGAAACTAGGATTCGATTTTGACATCGGAATTTTTTTTTTCCTTTGAGAAATTGATACAAATATAAATGTTTTTTTTAAATACGAGGCAAAAACAATCTTACATATAGTTATTTCTTAGAAGAACTAATATATATGCGTTATCGAACGAACATCAAAAGCCTCAACAAATGAAAATTTAGACACAGAAAATTGATTTTAGAAGAGGCGAACAAGATGTTTAAGGAATTCCATCTCTTAATTATTCGAACAATACTTAAAATCGGAATCCAATCCCTATAAAGTATCGATGATCTCAAATTTATCCGATCTCTCAAACAATGGTATTCACTTTGTACTTTATTTCTTCTGTTTTCTTTGTTTGAATATGCTCTGCTTTCTATGTTTAAATAGGTAACAATCTTTTGCACTGAGGGATCCACTCAGGCCATGGAACAACAAAGTGGGCCCACATCGGTCATATCAATTGAACCAAAGAACCGGAAACAGCACCTCCAGAACCTGCCACGGAATCTCCTCAGCAAATTCGCCATCGCATTGGTCGTCAGGTTGTAAAGCAAATGGCACCTTCATCCTATGAAAGGCGAAAATCATATCTTCATCGACGAGGTTCTGTACCTCATTTTCAGCTGAATAGTGTTAGCAAGGTGGACAAGGTGTCCAGAGTGGTGTTTCCAGTTGTGTTTTTATTCATCAATTTGATTTATTGGAGCACGTATCTCGGAGATACCAGTTAACCCATGGTAGATATTGTCCAACATGTCTCACGCCTGTCTAATGGCTGTAAGGAGTTTAAAAGTCAAGAACTTAAATAGAGGCATTTCGGTATCAAAAATGACAAAAAGGGATTTGGGGTGGTATTTTCTTATTGATATTTTCTCTACCACGAATTATGTTTAAGGAATGGATAAGTGGTTTTAAATTTATTTGGGATAAAAGAATGTTTGAAGAAATATAATGGTGCCTAATCGAATAACTATTCATAACATAATATAAAATTCAATAAAATTAGCTCTCTTATTCTTATTTTGTATGAAGCTTAACAGATTTAAAATAATTCGGGGCTATTAAAAACAATTTGCGTTATTTCAGGTTTTTTTGGGGAAAAAAAAGCCTCATTGATGCTATATAAAATGCCGATGAAACAATATTTTTGTTTATGGCATGTTCGTAATTTAGTTCCTTAACACAGATCGGCTTTAACCTGGGAGCAGGCGCGTTTTCTCAATTTCTAATTAAAGTTTTGCGCAGGGTGATTTCACCCAAAACCTTTCTTCAAATTTATTTTTATATTGGGGCCAAAAATCATAATTCCAATGAATAATTTAATCAAGAGAAAGTATACTTACCTACCTTTAAGGACTTTCTATTTTTTTCTGATAATTTTTTTTAAAAAAATATCAATCAAACTAAACCAAGAAATTTCAAATGTGCGCGACTATAATAAGGAAAAAATCCCCACCCCAGACAAATCTCTCTTTTCGCCAACATTACAGGGGTTTTTCCGGGCAAAATTGTGCGGGTTTTTTCCAGTTATTTTCGGTTTTATTGTCCTTTTATAAACGACAAATAGCATGTTGAACTTTTTCTTGTTTTCTTTTGAGGGGGGGGAAAAATTTTAGTTACACTTTTGACTTTATATTTGTCTTGATGGAGTTCTTTAGGTAGCATCTGAAAATTCTTTTTTGAACTCAAACGTTTTATGTCCGTTGTTTTTCTCAAATTTCTTTCCTTTCATGATTAAGGATTTTTCCCCCAAATTCTTCCCTTTTCTTTGATCAGTTTCAATTTTCTTCAATAGATGTCACAGAGGCCCATTTCTTTTTATATATTCTGCTCATTTACATTTATAAGCCATAATAAATCATACAACACAGCAATACAAACCATTAAATTGTTCACAAGGGAAAATGTAGCATGTTCCTAGAAAATAGTTTGGAACAAAAGTGGTGGTGCGCGGAACTCAGTCAAAAATGTACCTTAAGACTGTAAAAAAAAGCGTTTGCCACTCCCAAAAGAGAGTGAGATATGTGACAAATACATTTTAGTTCCCATGAAGACTTTCATATAGGAGGATACTATCAAGGTCACTAGTAATAAATATTTTTCCCTGAAGTAATGATTTCGTGAGCCTGGGGTGACTCTGTGCCCCGTGCGCCTGCTCCCGGGTTAATAACGTTATTTATTAACGGGGCTCTCCACCATTCCGAGAGATTCAAATTGAAAGAAGTAGGCTTTTGAGTATCACGTAAGTTTTGAGAATCTTTTAATCAATAGAATTTTTTATGAGTTCCATCAAGTATTGAAAATATTTTTTGTTTATTAGTTATTTATGATTTACAGTTTTTATTAATTTTATTTTATTTAATTTAATTCATTCCTACTTTATTTGTGTTTCTCTTTATAAAATTTTAGCTTTTATATTAATTTATCAATGTAATAACGTATAAATTTTGTCATATAAATGTAAATTTCATTTTCTACTGTAAAAAGCACAATCATTATTTTAGACTACATTTTTTAAATTTTTTTTTTTTAAAATTTTATTTCATTTGGGGAATTTTAAATTTTTTTGGCTTGAATTTTTGGGGTTTTTAAAATTTTTAAATTTTTTAACTCGAATTTAAAGCACGACGCTTGTGAATAGGTGTTTGCTCAATGTATCGGTATGTATGTATCATATATTTCTTAGACGTAACGTGATGTGGCTTTGTGATCTGAATATATAATGTGCATAAAAGTGTATTATGTGTCAACTGTATACTTGTTCCTCTGATAGCATACTCACCAGAAACGGTAACTGAATATTGTTAGCATTGTATGTTATGAAGTGTACATTTTTAATATACGGGGTGAGTCGGAAAATAAGTTTCCGAACGCCTTGGGGTCAAGGGGGTGTATGAAAACCAAAACATAGGGTGAGACAAAAATGAAATAACTTTTTTTTCCACATAAGGGACCAAGTAAAATTTAGGGCAATTGCCATTCCACTTGATCAGCTTCAAAAACCCTACAAGGAAATTCAAGGCTTTGCATACGTAAGAAGTGTTTATACTTTGCGTGGGTTTTTTGGAGGTTAGAACCATCGCATTGATACGCGATACTATGATACCCTGTCGAAATTTAAAAAGGCGATTCGAAAAAAGCTGCCTGAGCTTCCCAATTCTGGTGTTCTGTTGTTGGATGACAATGTGAGACCACACTTGGTGAAGGCAACGCAAAACTGTATTGCAACTCTTTTGGGTTGGGGTCGTAAACCATCCGCCATACTTTTCCTGATTTGTACCAAATGAATTTTTATGTGTTTCCGGCATTGAAGGGAAACTCGCCTGAAGGCGCTTTGGAAAAAATTGAAGGCAAACAACCTTCCCTTTTTCCGAATGCAAAGCCCTGATTTTTTCCTGGGGGGTTTTAAAAAAGCTTATCAAGCGATGACAAATATCTCAATGTACTTTTTTGGGGAAAAAAAAAAGCTATCCTCTTTTAAGGGCCATTCTATGTGTTGTTTTCCCAACAATTAACCCAACGACGGGGGAAACTTATTTTTCCACCCCTAAAAGTTTTTTTTTTTTTAAACTTTAAACATTTCAATAACATATTAAAATTTTAAAAAGTGTTTTATTAAGTTTTTGCCCGTAAATTATATGTATAGGTTTATTAGCCCAAAATTTATTTAGGTGTTTATTAAAAACAGCATATTTTTCTGAAAGCATTGAAATACTTGATTGGTTCAAATAATCCAGTAAAAAGTTATATTGCTATATTTGTAAAAAGTCACTTTTTTAAAAAAATGCTTTATCTGTCAAATTTCTGAATCAATATTTTTAGTAAGATGTTACAAAAAGAAAAATGTTTCATATATCTTTAATTCTGTTTTTTTAAACAGATAAAAAAACTTACATTAAAACATTTTATAAAATTAACAGGAATATGTTCGAATTAGGAAGGATTCTAATTAATAGAAATTATTCTACGAATTCTATTCCGACTTAAAATAAATTCAAATTATTTCAGAGTTTCTTGTAGAATTAGTTAACAAGTTTTCTGATTAGTTTATCTTTCGATTTTCATTGTATCGAAAAAGATCAAACCAAAGAGATTACAAAAAAAGTCTGTTTCATTTCCATATCGATCGCAAACGGATGTAAATTGTAATAATTTAAAATTCTAATGACTTTTTTTCATTGTTTACTGAAGTACGGTAGAAACATTTTAAGCCCTTAGCTATACTAACCTTTTTATAAAAACGTCACTGTACATTTTCTAGAATTAATCATTTAATCTGTACATCAAAAGCCTTTTTGTTAACAAAACCCTCCATAATTCAACTTTATTACTTCCAGTAAAGTATTGATTTGGACAACATTTAAGATTAATTATTTTTAGAAAAGTACATCAGAAGGTATTTATTAATTTAAAAAAAATATTGCATGTAATTATAATATTTATCTTTTTAGTTAGCTTGATAATGTAATATTTTTAAATAAAATTCACTCAAAAACTAAAGAATTAAAAAGGGATAAGTCCTAGACGCGATTTCCAGATAGTTATAATATATATATATATATATGACCAAAAGTTTGATCTCCTAATTTAGATTTTAGTAATTTGGGAATAACACCATTTATTTATTTTTTTATCAAAGGATGTTGAAGTGCAAAGTTCTGAAACCTTACTCATGAATTTCTAGGAGTTTGTAAAATTGAGTTGAATATATTTATATGTATATATAGATTTCTTTAAAAACATTTTTTTTAGGTTAAAAATGCTTTTTTATTACTTTTAAATTTGAGTAGAGTTTTGTTTAATAAATAGAAAGATAAAAATTAGAATATTAAATTTTATTTTATCAGTTACCGATGTAAAATAAGAAGGTATAAAAAAAACAATATACTTCCAGATTAATAGTTTTTTACAAAATTGCTTAAGAATCTACACTTCTGTAAAAACTCAGTAATTTAACAGAAGATAACAAAAACACCTTTAACGTTTTTTTAAAAATTGTAAATTATTTATTCCAATATTTTTTTTTACCTCAAAAAATAACAAAGATCAATCAGGGAAAAAACATTTACTCATATAAATTATTTAGACTATACTTAATAGTCTTACATGTGAGTAATGAAGAAATATTTTATTTATAAAATCCTTAAGAATGTGAAAGAAATATTTTTATCATTTATTTCAATTAAAAAAACTAATAATAATTTTTATATTATCATTTGTAATATACATTTGTGTTAGCATATATGCAATACTTAAGTAGACAAAATGTTATCCTTTGTAATAAAAGAGGACTACTAAATTTTTTTAATGTAGTAGTAGTAAATTACTAGTTTCGACAATTAACTATATGGGAAGGGGATTTTTTATTTATTTTTTTCTATCATGATACAACATATCTTTTTTAAATATACATAGATGTTCAAATTTAAGAGAATTTTTAGATTTTTTGTCGATTGTCTCTTTAGAACTATTGGACAGATTTTAATAAAATTTGGTATGCATATAGGGCTGATATAATGCAAAAATTAATAATTCAAAATTTTAAATACTCACGTGTAAACGTATGTAACTTTCTTCAAATTTGATATGTATGAAACAGCAGTTACAGAATGTAAAAAAAATGGTTCACAGGGGGTATGGAACTCTCTTTCAGATAAACAAGCCTCACACCAGGATTTTATACCAGAAATAAGGAAATTTATGAGTTCCTGTGACAATTAATCCCACTCGTTCAGCAACTCTGTTTTCAGGTGTTGGATGGCTCTCGGAGGGGTTTTGTGAGTTGCAATTGCCCACACCAGAGCGTCTCAGGTATTCACTTCACCAGCGATACTCAACCTGTGGCCCGGCCATGGCCCATTGCTTTGAAAAATTCATAAAAACTTGGGGGTAAATTCTCTGTTAAAAAAATTAAATATATCAATTTTGATTTTTGTTGTCGATGTCGTATGGGTGCGAGTTGATATATATATTTTTTGAATAGTGATAATGGACAACAGTGGAGTAGCGACCATTTTATGAGTGGAACTAATTTTTAACTATCTTTCGTATTTTGCAAGCGAAAAATATTCGAAGAAAGTAGGTTGTTTCAAGACGATTGGAAAGTGTACTATTCTGTAGTGAAAAACGAACATGGATCAGTAATTGTTTGATTTGTCACGAAGGTGTTGTATTTAAAAAATACCAATCAACAGGAATCGTGCTTGTTCCATGCCACTTTTTCTCGAAGATCTCTTTCAAGAGGTGATAAATAGGTTTTCTTGAATAATCTTTACAATAACAGAAAAGTGTTTTTTCAGTGGTAATGCCACAGTGGTAACAAAGGCACCCTATGAAATTTGTTATGTTTTTGTTAATCACCGTTGGTAAACCGTTTACTGATGCAGAAATTGTGAAGGAGTGATTCTTAAATGCTTCCAATTTAGAAAAATTCAGTGACAAAAAATTAATAACAATTATAAAAAGCAAAATAGTTCTAATATTTTGATCAATTTTCTACATTTTAAATTTTCTATGTTATCTTGGTCTTAAAGCATCCCCTCCCCCCTTATTTATCCTCGTGTTGCGGCCCGCGTGAAAAAGCTAACATATGTATGTGGCCCGACAGAAAAAAGGTTGAGTACCCCTGCTCTATATGGATGAGGTCTGGAGATCTAATTGGCCGACTGATTCGGGAGTATCCTCACATTACAGCAATTCATCGACCAGATGAGCTCTGTGTGCCTCGCGTTGTCATCCATAAAAATAAAATCGGGACCAACTGCACATGAAAATGCGAACATAGGGCTCCAAGACCTCATCGCTATACCTCATAGCAGTCAGTGACTGTTGCAAAGACATAAAGATGTGTGCGGGCGGTCATCCAACGTGATGCCTGTCCTGACCAAGCCTTTGCTATCTTAATGCTTGGTTTTTCGAACATTGGAGGGCAGGTAGTGGGACCCTGGTTCTCTCCATATATTCTTTCATGTGAAGAGAGCCCCGGACACAAGCTACCTTTCATCCAGTATCCCAGAAGTTTGACCATTTTAATAGTGGAATCTTGATTGATGAGCAGGCATCACTTGGATGGCCGCACGCACCTCCATGTCTTTGAAAAGTCACTGTGACTGCTATGAGGCATATGGATAAGTCAGGGAGACTTATGTTCACCTTTTCACGAGTGCAGTTGGTCCTGATCTTATACTAATGGATGACAACGCAAGGCACATAGAGGTCATCTGGTTGACGAATTTCTGGAAAGAGTGGATATTCGCCGAATGGATTGGCCAGTTAGATCACCAAATCTCATTCTCGTAGAGCATACCTAGGAATGCTTCTGGAGAGGGCAACTAAAGCTCTCACTTGTCACAAGAACTCATAAATTCCCTTATTCCAGGTTTAAAATCATGGTGTGAGGCTTATTTATCTGAAAGAGGCGTCCATACCCCCTATTAACCAATTTATTTTAATTATATTCTACAACTGCTGTTTCATACCTTTCAGATTTTGATGAGGGTTGCACACCATCATGCGCGTGTATTTTAACTGTTGAATAGTTAGTTTTTTGTATTTTATCAGTCCTATTCACATACCAAATTTCCTTAAAATCTGACCAGTAGTTCTAGAGGTAATCGACAAAATCTAAAAATTCTCTTAATTTTGAACCATTTCATTCCATTAAAAGGCACATTTTTTGCTTAAAATTAAAACTGTTATCGTAGTGATACATTTTTCGTTCATTTAATTTGTTACGCATTGGTTACTAAAGCTTAAGATAAAGAGAATGGATGCCTAATTTTTTTTTTTTTGTATTAAATTGATCTCTAAAAAAATAAATTAGAATTTTATGTAATTCTAAAAGAATTCAATTTTTGGCTAATGCGTATACATTTGTTTTACATAATAGTTCTAATTACATATTGCTACAAATAATGTTATCGCGATATTTAAAATGGATTAATAATAAAGTAAAAGTTTTTTTTTTTTATAAAAATCGAAAATATTTTCTAATATTAAAAATAATTCAAAAGCTCAAAAAATATGATTATTTTAATTTTCTCTATGTTATCTTGAAAAATTCTAAAAATTTAAAATGTTATTGTTTCAAATAAAATGAAGTATTTTAAATCAAGAGTAACAGGACAATAAAAATAAACTTTGCTTATTTAAAAATTATAATTACTTTCAACAATCTGAAACCAAATTCGTAAGTAGTGGTGCCTTTTACACATTTTATCGGCAAGAATATAGATTTTCAAACCAATAATGACAAATATAGTTAGATTGAAATATGTTACAAATTTCAGCCTCCAAGTAAAACTTTTCATGAAATTGAATTGGCAATTTATAAATCTGTCATTCCAAGCTGCAAAGTGTAGAAGGTTTAAATATTTATTATATTTATTTAAAATTTATTTATTTATTTTTATTTTAAATATTTATTTTAATACGTAAAATGTTACACTGCATAATCTCTTTTACGTGTGAATATTTCAGAATCCAATATCATTGTATTTATTACATTTCATTTTCAGAAGAACAAAAAAATCTTTTAAGTGGTACATAAAAAAATACTTTTATATAATTAGCAAAAAGAGTCTTCCTTTAATTATTTGTCTCGAAATAAAAATGAAGTATAAAATTTTCATTATATGATTTTTCCAGTACTACCTTACCCATTTAATTTTCATTTCCAAGGCTTTTTTCCCTGCGTGTTTTTAAAATACGAACATTATAAGACATTCCTGAAATTCTTTCTTTTAATTTTTTTTTTTTTTTATATTTTGTTACTCATCAGTTTTACTTTAAATTTTAAGCAAATTTAAGAACTTTATATACTATATAAAAATATAACTAGGCTTTTTATTTGTTTTGAAGTAATGGAAATAATTTTATCAATTATTTAATCGACTTGGTTTGAAAATATTTTGCCATAATTTAGGAAGCAATGAGTTCCAACATGAGTATTTTATATTGATTATTTTACGGATAATAGTATAAAAGAACACAAAACATTTTTTGGTTATACAACAATTTGAAAATAAATTATTCATTTCATGCTCTTCCTTAAAGGTACAGAGATGAAAAGATCAAAAGAAAAAGAAATGCTTAATAAATTAATAAACTATATTACTCTGTGATATACTATACGTAATTTTATACTTAATGAAATAACAGAACCACAGTTTTTCAATCACTGAATAAGTATAAGATTTTTCCGGAAAAATACAACAAATTCCTTTCTTTTCATATAAATATTTAATTAAAAAAAATCTAGTACTAAGATTGTTAATTTATTTTTCCTTTAATAAATGAAAGTTTAATTTAAAAAATACATGTGAGTGTATCAGAATAAGTAAGGATCCACTAAAGCAGAGTAAAATGAGGGATTTTCTATAATCTTGTAAAAAGTAATCCTTTTCTTTTTTAAAAGAGTAGAAATTAAGAAGAAATATGTTAAAATATTTACTTTCAAATGAACAAAACACATCAAAGTGACATTTATCTCTCTATATTTTCAATTGATTTCAAATGTGAAGAAGCATTCCCAAATAAAAAATTTTTAAAATTGAAAATTTAAAGGGGGAATTTCT
>BMAV01022581.1:0-30383 GCA_019973955.1 Trichonephila inaurata madagascariensis
CTAGATTTGGCGACTAATTTTAGATCCCATTTTCAGATTTGAAGACCAAAAGATTAAGAGTAACCCTTAAACCGAAAACGTTTTTTTGCGTGAGCAGTTTCTTATCATAATATAAACAATTGTCCAGTTTTTTTGAAAATGCATGTGAAAAAAATTATTTGTTCTAACTCAGATGGGCAAACTTTTTCGGTCGCGGGTCAGAAATTAAAAAAAAAAGTGTATGAATAAATGATAGTCTAAAAAACACTAAAAAAAACACGCTTTTATATGGTTAATCGAATTAAAAGGAAAACAATTCTTAATGTAAGAATAAAATGATTTACGAGAAAATTAATGTCATTGTGGTAAAAGCGTGGGATGTGCTTTGTACTAAATTTTTATACTAACTCTGCATTTCGGAATAGAAGTAAGAAATTATAACAATTGATATCTCGAGCACCCAACGCTTTTACCCCAATGACAATAATTTTCTCGTAAACCGTTTTATCCTTATATTAAGGTATCCGACTACGTTCGGAACCGTGATTTAGTAAAAGCGTGTAAATGGATAATATTTATAATATTTATGATATACTCACTTAGATTAGAAAATGTATATAAAATTGTTTTAAGAATAGTATTACAATAAAAAATTATTTAAGTACAATGTTTTGACAAAAAATGAACATAGAATGACCCATTTTCAAAACATTCTCCTTTTGTGAAAAATGCTTCTATTATAATAATATTTTGCCTGTCTATAGCTCAGACCTCTCTACAAAGGCTCAACTAAAATTTTTGAAATATATAACTTAGAAGTGGGTTTATCCATGTTTTGCGACAACAGAGGGGAGAAATTTTAAGAAAAAAACGCTGATCATTATTTCAATGGGTTGTAACTCTAAAAGTAATGTGAATTTTTCAAAAATCATAGTTGAGCCTCTGTACAGAAGTCTGAGCTATATACAGGCAAAATATTATTATATAATAGAAGCATTTTTCACAAAAGGAGAACATTTTGAGAAAAGGTTATTCTAAGTTAATTTTTTGCCAAAATATTGTATTTAAATACTTTTTTTTTTGTCAAAATGTCCTTAAAACAATTTTATACATGTATTTTAATCTAAGTGACACTAAATATCATGAAAATTATCCATTCATGCGCTTTTTTAAAATCACGGTTCCGAACGTAGTCGGATGCCTTAAGAATTATTTGTTTACCTTTTAATTCGATTATAACCATAAAAGCGTGTTTTTTAGTTTTTTTAAACTATCATTTATTTACGATATCCTTTAACATGAAAATATATTTCAGTCCCTTCAGTTTAGTGTTAAGCGATTTTCACTGCATGTTAGATCCTAGCTACCATTTTAGAGGTGCGTCAAAAAAAAAGTTTGCGAATCATTACTCTTCTACTTATCTAAAACTTCAGAGGCAACACAAGATTATAAATATGGGATGTTTACTGTTGACAAATGCCCTGCTGCCAGCTAAACATTTTCAGAATTTTTTGGAAACACGTCAACAAGCAACTCCGGGCGGCACTTGGTCGGGATGCCTCCCGAGAAGTTTTTAGACCCCAATTGAAATCAGACTTACATCAGCCATCTCTCATTCTCCAATGACAAGCCGTGACTGGAGGAGTAGGCTACCGATCCGGGGAACGTGCCACCGTTGATGAGGTATACAAAAAATGCGATGCTTAATGACTGCTGAAACGCCGCCGCCGAAAAGTTCGTATAGTGTCGAAATGGGCCAAGAAAGCACTAAGGAGTGACATTAGGGCTTGTGAAAAACGGTGATGGATGGCTCTGGACAGGCTGATTGCCAAAAATGTCATCAAAAAACGGAAACTCGTTGCCGGAAAGCTGGATGTAGCTACTTGTGGGAGCTCTTTTACTTCTTTCAATGTTTCTTCTTTGTTTAAGACACATCGAGGGCTCTTATTTTTTCTTCTGTACTTCTATTAAATGGTAAATTGGATCTAATGGATCCCATCAGGGCTCTAGAGCCGGATAAACCGGACCCCTGCCCGGGGTGGCAAATTTTAAGGGAGGCATTTGGATCGAATTTGGAAAAAAAAAAATTTCTGTTTCAAAAACTTGATATATTTTCTGAAATATTTTTGGGTGTGAATTTGGTATTTCATTTAACGTATCTTATTCCCTTATTTTGTACTCAGTATGTTTAATGCCAGTTTTGTTTTATATTGAAACTTGAAAGGTTTGAGGCGGAAGTATACGTCAAACCCCCATGGAATTAGATATGTTTATATACACATCTTTCAGTAGTAACTTTTTCTCCATCCAGGAGTAGGGGCACAACGGACATTCCTTTCCCCCATACGATGTCCGGTGTCTGCTATCCAAAAGGGGACAGGGATAATAAGAGTTTTTAGTAGATTGAGAGCCACAGCAGATGTTTTATTTTAGTTTTGACTGCAGTTGTGTTTAGTTAAAGTAAGCGTTTGGGATCCCTACCATCAGTAGACTTTTTCGAGAAAATTGGCCTGCTGAAATGAGCGATTTCTTCTCTTACATTTTACTTGTTTGAAATAACAACAGGTAATTATGTCCTAAATTTTAAATTATTTTGTATTTTTTAAGACTTAAAATATATATATATAATATGTTATGCTGTTCTTTTGTTCCCAAGAATTATTCCCGTTTTATTGGTGTGTATCTATGTGGAAAATTTATCTTTTTTAATTATAATTTTTTGCTTTGAAGAAGGGGCGGCGTTTTCCATTTTTGACCGGGGTGGTAAAATTGCTAGAGCCGACCCTGATCCCACGATAAGAATTTGATAAACAACCATGTGTTGAATGCATGATTTTGCATTTAAAAATTCGATTGTGTCTAGGATACTAATTAAAAATTTCAAACTTCTAAGTGTGACGCTTTATTAAACTCCGTGTATTTGATATTATATTTGAAGGGGGACTTCAATTTTTTTCTAGCAAAAATATTTATGTATGAAACATTATGTATATTGTACTAAAAACATATGCAAGGATTTGAAGCTATCAATGCAATAAAAAAATCATTATGATATTATACAGAAAGAAAAATGTAACAGTATTTTGCTTTCAAGAAGTGCACATGTAACATATTTTAAAGTTCCTATAAAAACGCTATGTAATGTGTAAATCTGTTACACTACACAAAGATTTGTGTAAAAAGCGCAGTAAGATTCTAAAAATGAGAAAAAAAAAATGTATGTATATGTGCACGTGTATGTGTAATTAACATTTAATATGTACATATAATTAATTGAAATATATATATTGAGCAAATTTTCACAAGAAATATCATGAATATGTACTAAGTATTTTATTTTTGTTTTAGTGAAACAACATGTTATTTAAATATTTCTATTTTTTATTCTTTTGTCAGGCATAGCTCAAGGCTACAAATTAATCCATGCAAATGTGAAAAACGTATTTAATATTTCTAAAAAAGTTCGAATAGAACAAACCGTAAGACCTAATTTTTTAAAGTATGCTAAGTATTCTACAAACGTAATGAATTTTAAAATCTAATAAATGAAAAAAAATTTCACGGAACTCTGATACGATCTCCTTGAAAAATTACGATGAGATATCTTACGCATTAAAAAGCGGTTGCATATATTTCGTTTCGTGTGGCACGGGAATTTTTTGAATTTCGAATTTCTCTCTAAAAGAAGAGTTTGTACGAGGAACCATACTCTTAAACATTAATTAAGTTTTTTTCCTTCTTTTTTTTTTTTTCAAAATTCTTTTTATAGAAATTTGAATATTTTTTGCATTTATACGAAACATATATATACTTTTGAGTATTTAACATGTGCAAAAAATGAAGCCCTCTCCCAATCAAAATATACACAAAATCATTGAAGTATATAGATTTGTTGCTTTAATTTTAAGAAATGGGGAGGGGAGGGCAAAAAACCTACTCACACTTTTATCTCTCTATTACATTAGTATTAAATACTTTTCAAATTATATTGTTTTTGTTATCTTTATAGAGACTGAAACCTTTTCTTTTCTTTGGCCCACTTCTACAAAGCATGCTTTTTACGGTTCTAGAATGCTGTGTTATATAATCCCCGATTCTTGCACCGTATTGAAACGAAACCATGTTACAAAAACACCATGTTATATGTTATATCAATGTTATACAATGAACAGCCGTAACAACAGGACCACTTGTTTAATATGAAGTAGTACCATTTTTTACCCTCAAAATGACCAAAGCCCTCAAACGGCAAGTCATTGATTCGACAAGATACTGATACTCTGATATATTTGGACCCAAACACTCAACAACAGATCCTGCAATCCCCGTACATTGCCAGGTGGTAGGGTGAAATCCCGAATTCGCTTTTTCTTTGAAACCGTAAATGTTCACTTGGATTCATATCCTGTGAATTCGGAGGTCAAGAAGACTTGAAATTAATCAACATGTTCCTGACTATTGGGCTTTTATAACATCCTGTTAGTAAATGTTGTAACCTGCCTTTGAACAGTTTCCATGAAGGGGCGCTCTTGATCTACAATAATGTCCACATAATGCACAAATGTCAGGGGGATCGTTCATGGGGATGATAAGTTCTAATGTTCTGCATAAAAATATCGCCTACACCATAATACTGCAGCCACCTCCTTGTATCCGGCCAATGGGCTTGATCCATGAAGTCACATGATAAAAACAAACACGTGTTTTCCATTGAATTCAAAACAAACATTAAACAAATTGTACTTGTTCTATTTGTAAAACTCAGATAAAATTTCAAATTTCATATTTGGGTAAAGATGTTTAAATGTCAGGGGGAAAAAAATTTCTTCAAAAAAGATTTTTTTAAATTAAAAAAAAAATCGTATTTTATGCTTATACTTTTAAATAAAATGCATTTTGTATACATATGTACATTTTAAGAGAAAGTTTCCGCAAAGAGCAAAACTTGGCAACACCGGAGCGCGCGAACTGATTAGTTGGAAACACAAGATAGTTTTTATCGTGTGACTATGACGTCGCATGAGTTTTTGAATTGATTGGCTAGAATCACGTGGCTTTCACTATCATGTGACTAAGACGTCACATGAATTAACCTCATTGCACATCCGATGCCAATAGTTTTCTATGGAAGTCGGTGTATTCCCCCTCGCATGTCAATGTGATTGACCAGAAAATGAGATTCATTGGACCAGGTCTCTTTCTTCCATTCTTTCTATGGTCCGATGCCAATGTTCCACAGATCATTGCAAGTGCTGTTGGTGAAAGCGTGCCATCAGTGCAGGGGAGTGATTCAGGCACCACCTGCATAGGCCTGGATTCCGCAGTTCACTGTGTATTAAAACATTTTGGGTCATCACTGTTGTAGCTGCTTGTGCCATCTGCCATTGCAATCATTCGGTCAAGATGGACAACTACTCTTTTCTGGAATGAAAGCGCAATGAACAAATCGCTTTCCGGTGATTTGTCGTTTCACCATCCATACATCACTTTCGATATGTACTCACGACGGCTGTGCGTGAGCAATCTCTTCAAACACACCGTTTCTGAAATCAATATTCCCAGACGTCTAGCCATAATGATTTGCCCTTTATCAAAATCTGAAAAATCGGCTGCTTTTCTCATGTTACGAAACACTTTACGAGTGAAACGATAGTGCATGTCCTCGTTACATACTCTAGTACAGCGTTTCTCAAACTGTGGGGCGCGCCCCCTAGAGGGTCGTGATAACTCTAGGAAGGGGGCGCGAGCATATTGAAAAGTCGAAAACAAGAGATTATTTTAAAACAAATTATTAATTTACAGAGAGTTAGCAAACGAAATACATTCTGACATAATAAAAAATGAAACACAAATTTATACTGATATAAAACACTTATGAAACACATTGTGCGGTACTGATATATTTATAATAATTTAACGATACTAAGTTAAGAACAAGTTTAATAATTACCAGTGGCCCCATGGGCTTGTCATTTATAAAATTATAAACAAAAATTAACACTTATCTTGATAATTTTTTTATGGTTTATAATTTATCCCTTAACTGCCGATTAAAAGTTACGTGATTCGCTCTCCAATGCCACCGTTTTTTAACACGTCGGCGAGTGCATATGATGATTGGTGGAGAGAAAAGTAATAAATAATCAAATCCTTTGAATAAAGTAAATCCTTCGCAAACACTGTCAAGGTCCTATTATTGCATTCCAAGGTCTTCGGAATAATTTTATGGATAGCAATACAGAGAAAATATCATATTTCGAAAAAACGCATAAATACGTTCGGGACAATTAGCGTCTTGGCTGAGTGAGACATTTATATACGCTGGTGGCACATAAGAGGTTAAAGTCGTTCTGCAGCTTCAGCATCAAAGTATAGTATTTTTGAATTGAATATATTATTCTTATGTGCAGGGGGCGCGATGAAAATTATGATTGGATATTGAGTCGCAAGTATCAAAACTTTGAGAAGTACTACTCTAGTAATAATCATACATGCGCTGTGGACTTGTCTTCTGGTGAGCGTAATGCTCTCTGGGTGTGGGTCGTTCATAATGTTACGGCTCTACGGTGTATGTGTATCCTAGTTACACTTAGTTGCGATTCATGTCGTGATATACCAATTCTATGAGACTGAGATTTTCTCTTTTCAATAATAATAAAAAAAAATCCTACTCAGTGTATCTGATGGCTTAATTTAACAAATATTTGACAGAAACTAAAAATGTGCTTCAAAATACTTGTAGCTAATAACCTACATTTGACTGATAAAACGATGACTCATTTTAGAAATTAAATTGATTGATTTTTCTTGATTTTTGACCAATCTCTTTTGTTTACACAGAGGTATTACCCATTTCTCATTTCCAATGAAATAATTTCTTAAAAATGGTCATCTTACTACTCAATGAGGATTTATGTGTCATTTTCATATTTCTATTTGAGTCTGTCTTTCGCTAAATGAATAAGAGAAAAATTGTTTTGTTTTCTTCTGTTTTTGCATGTACACTTTTAAAAAATGAACATAAACTCAGTGAAAAAAGTGAAATCGAAAAAAGAACTGTCGCGATTCCTCTACCGCAGGTATGAGAGGGTTTCAGTAAAGATCAGTTATTTCTCAATCTAAATAATTTTATTGCCTTTTTCACTTATTAGACTTTATAAACTAAACTGAGAATGCCCTTTAATAACTAAACCCGAAAAAATTAATTTTAATTATAATAGAAATAAGAGCACTTATCTAATCTCCTGAGCACTCTTGCTTCAACACTTGCTGAGGCTTTCCTTCTCAAATTAATAATACTAAATACGACCATCAGTCGCTATCCCTATGCCTATTTCTTATTCTCAATTTTCAACCATCCTCCCGCCTACTCCACGACTAGAATTTAAATAGAAGCTCTCATTTACATAAAACCAAGTCATCTTTGAGTAAAGCGGTTTTAACTACATTCACGGTTAAAAACAGTATTTTACCCAAGAGAATTAGTAGAAAGCCTGAATATAAAACCCGTTACAGAACAAGATCAGATCTTAAACGAATCAAGTATTTATTTAATCATCAATTATCCAAATACGTCAATAAAAACTCTTTCTTAAACATATATCACTTTTAATTTCTAAAATATAACGCTAGTAACATTCAAAATTGCACAAATATATATCTTAGGTCATTTTACTGCTCCCAAGCCATGACTCAGTGTGTGTCAATATGATAACTCTATAGAAAGTTGAGTGGTAGTGCCCTCCCCGGAAGAATCCGTCAGGTCACGTGCCGTCTAATGGATGTAGGTTATCCTTTCCATCTGAAACTGACATCCATTTGTTAAATCTCCTTCGGTGAACAGCGGCTCTCAAACTGGGGTGCACGTACCCCTAAGAGCATAAGAGGTAATCTGAAAAGAAAAAAATGTTTTATGAATAGTTTTGCAAATAGCAGTTATAGTGAATGGCATTCTTTTATGAAAAATATATATAGCTATGCAACAGTAGCGCACACAAAAAATTTTCAAGGGGGAGGAGGAGTCCAGGGTCGAAAGTCCACCATTTTCTATCATGCTCCAATACGCTACCCAACATATTCTTTGATTTTGTCGATTTTCAGGAACAAAAACAATACAAAATTAATTATTGAATAAACAATTAGCATTAATTAATAAAATTAATTATTAACAACAAATACAAAATTAAATTTTGCGTAATTTATACACAGGATTATAACCAATCGAAAAAAAAATCAAGGGCTATGGAGCGCGTCCGGACCTCTAGGACACCCCCCTTGTGTGCACCACTGCTATGCAGTTATTTAAGTTATATTCTATATATTACATACCTAGATTTAAAAGTGTTAAAGATATTATCGTAAAAAAAATTTCTTAAGGATTATTCTCTAATTTAATAATAATAAAAAAATTAAATGCTTAAATATGGAAGTTTACACGAAACACTCAGAAAGGAACAGATTTCGTATTACCTTCCCCTCAGACTTAACAATTCAGCCTTTAGCTTATTCTGCCTTTAAGAATCAATCACGGGGTAGCTAAGCAAACACGTTACATTCCAGTAATCACCCTTAAAGACCAAAATTATACATATAAACTATCAAAATAAAATATATCAAGATTAGGACCTAAGCTGTATGGGATTTCCATTTTTATCAAACATAACAAAACTTGAACAACGCTGCTTAATTTTATTTAAAGTCAATTTTGTCGATTCCCAGAAACCACAGAAAAATAAAAGAAATAAAAAAAAATAGGCGTGGTGAAAAATTATGTGATTAAATTATGTGATGACCGTTCTCTATATGTCTAGGCCTAGGCCTAATACCCAGGAACGTCTTAAGACTTCTTGTGGCTCTGGGCCCTATTCAAACGAGGTCCCTGAGCCCTTACACAAATGTAAGCTCCACATAGACATTTGTATGTAGTGTGGTTACCTTTAAATTTGTATTTTGTCATTTTACTGTCTTCTAATGTTTATAAAATGTAAACTTTGATTTTTTCTTTCAATAAAAACTGGACGTGGGAGTAATTGTTTCCCGAGGGATCGGTTTGTAGCTCTAAACCCTCTTCGAGTGACCTCGGTTCCTTTGGGCATTCCTCCTTCCTCCACATAGGCAGCACATAGCATACGTATACAAATACTCCTATAAACAATATCGCGAAACAAATAAGTGTGCATGACTTACAATCACACAAACCGGCTCGACCGACTGCCGCCTTTTAACTGCATGAGTAATGATGGTGCATGATGGTAGGCATGGTTGCGTGTACGATCATCACATGTAGCCAGTTGACAAATCGTCCGAAATTCCCAGTTTTTCGGAGAATACAGTCGGAAATAACATTTGACCGTTGAAATTATTCAAATTATGATCTTATTAAGGCTGAATCGAGAACGAGACGAGGCCTTGTGCCCGGGCCCAGTTGGCCCATACCTTAAGACGTTCCTACTAATACCATAAAAAATCATTCAACTCATTTAGTAGAAATGTGGCCATCGGTCGAGCCGGTTTGTGGGTAGGTTTTTGAGATTGTGAGGCATGCACTTTTATTTGTTTCAAATAACCGTTTGAACGAGTATTTGACAATGCATATTAAATACTGTCTACTTTAAAGACCTCAGATAGGGCCTACTTTTGCATAGGGACCCAGGGTCTCAAAAAATCTTAAGATTTTTCTGGGTGCAGGGCCTCTAAGAGTCTTAAGATGTTCCTGTGTGTGCCATCCCAAAAGAGGCATTCCATTGGTGTCTCCGACAATGCCAGAATCGTTGCGACACCCCAAAGATGATTCTAGAAAGATGATGTAACTCATGCATTATATATTTGTTTATAATATAGTGTTTTTAAAATTTCAAAATATTTCATAAATAATTAGTTTATCCTTTTAACATGTGAAGAAATAGCTCATTTAGCATTACGGTATAGGGAAAAAAACACAAAACACATTTTATAAAAGAAAAAAATGTGTTAAAAACTTGGATAAAAATGAGTAGTATGATAAAATAAGTGATTCTCTACACGATAGTGTAGCCAGAATATAATATTAGTGTTTGTATACTTTTTTATTTGAAAAAATATTCAGAATTTGTGGGTCCTATTCTTTAACATTTGCCGAAAAACGCCCTAAGTCAAATAACTTGAACATGTTTCATTCATTAAAAAGAATTGTCATCACTTATCACAAAACATCGAAATATTTACTCCCATGACCTTCATAATAAAAAAAAAAGGGGGGGGGATTGAAATTATATTTTTTTCGTCTATTTATGCAATCAATTCAATAAATTATCTCAAATTAAGATCAAAACAATAAGATAACACACTTAGATTAGCCAACAATTGCTCTAGATTGTTCACGGGTTAGAACATCTTCAACAGATAAAGCTTGGTTTCATTTTTCCGTAATTATTTTGTTATGACAGGAGACAAAAAGTACGATATAATTAATTTGGTCTGTGATGGGTGAAATGTTAGCTAGAAACGCGATCATTATCTCTTGAATCATTTTTTTTTTTTTTTTATGAATTCCTGTTCTACTATTTAGGTTTTGATTACTTGCTGGAGTTATTTTCGATAGTTTCTCATGAGTTTTTTTAAAATTAATTATCAAGTTTCTAGCATTCTTTACGAGCTTCCAAACTCGGAAAATTGACCAGGAAATTGATTTTCCGAAAATAAATCAGATTATACATCTTTCAAATTATTATTATAAGTTCAAATTATATATCCTGGAACTTTTCATTTCGTTTTTACAAGTCATTATAGTTAACTTTTTTAATCAGAAATCTATGACCTTGAGCAATAAAAAAAATCATTCACTGTATTTATCTCCAAAACAAATAATCCTGCAAATTCTTTCTCTTTTAAATAATTACTAACAAGTAATATAAAAAAAAATTAAGTCAATTCTTACTTAGATCAACACAAAGAAAAATTTTATTTCAGTTACTTTTTATTAAATAGTTACAATTAATATAAATATGTATCTACATATGACAGAATCAAAAATTAAGTGACAAAATAGAAAGCAATTTTCCTTGCAATTTTCCATTTTCCTTCCTATGTAGGGTGTTGGACTATTTGTGTGTGTGTGTGTTTTTGTTTGCTACTATTTATTCATTCACTAAATTTAATTATTCTAATAAAATAGTATGGTAAAAAAAAAGAAATCACATTCTCAGAAATTAGGTCACTCCATGTGGTATTCGGATCCACTATTGCTGTGGATTGAAGTCCAACGCGCTATCCATTGCGCTGCAGGGACACAATGAACGATTTTCCTTTCTATATATGAAGATGGACTATTATTTTTGTTTCTTACTATATATTCATTTTTTGATTTAATTCATGAATCAATATTTAAAAAACTGCAGTAAGATCAAGTGTCATCCACTTCAAGTTTTAAAAAAATGTATTTGAACTTGAATGGATGAATAGAAAGAGTTTTATTAACGACTGAAATTTTGAACAAGATATATATATATATATATATATATATATATATATATATATATTATATATATATATTAGTACTTCTTCATAGTACTTCTGTAGTCTTGGTACTTCTTCACTTTTATTTTATATTACTATATATATATATATATATACAGAGAGAGAGAGAGAGGTAGGGAGAGAGTGAACTATAATAGAAGGAATAGAAAAATAACGTAGTACTTGTAAATTATTTTATTTACCGAGTTTTTACTAATCCCCATGGATTTTGTTTGAGGTAATCAACAATACTTTAAATACTGACATGCTCTTAAAATTAACCAGAAATTTTTTCTTAAATTAAATATAGTTAAATCCATTGTTGTTTGGAGGATCAGTAATTTTTTTTCATATTAACATTGAAGTGTTAAGGAAGAAGTATACAGGGTGTTCCGAAAATCAAAGTCAAAAGTGGACGGGATAAAAAGAGGAGGAATCATATCGAGTTCTAGAAAAATTTTTCAAAAAATCCATTTTACAGGTTAAGTAATGACAACATATTTTTGAAAATGTGGAAAATTGACTCCCTTCATCAAACCTTAGGTACTGTGACCAAAAATTTCTCAATTTTACAATGATTTTTTCAGTAGCGTGACCTTACATAGCTGTATTATTAATCATCATCACAAATCGAGCGAAAAACTTTGCTGATTTAGTTAAAATTGACACAGTTCGAGTCGGGGTTTGAGAAAATGTGATGTCACCTTACTTTAACTCCCCATAAAAAGAAAAAATATTACATACTACACTAAGCCTGTTATTTAAAAGGATGACCCATTTAGTGACGATTCCAAAATGGTACATCATTTACTACGCTTCTATCCATAACAATTGCCAATTTTTTTTTTATAATAAAATGACTTTTCTTAAGAAATATTTAACCTTAAGGTATCCGACAACGTTCGGAACCGTGATTTTAAAAAAGCGCATAAATGGATAATTTTCATGATATTAAGTGTCACTTAGACTAGAATACATGTATAAAACTGTTTTAAGGACAGTTTGCCAAAAAAGTTATTTAAATACAATATTTCGGCAAAAAATTAACTTAGAATAATTTTTTTCCCAAATGTTCTTCTTTTGTGAAAAATGCTTCTATTATAATAATATTTTGCCTGTATATAGCTCAGACTTTTCTACAGAGGCTCAAATAGAATTTTTAAAAAATTCACATTATTTTCAGAGATACTACTAATTTAAATAATTATTGGCATTTTTTCTTAAAATTGCTCCCCTCTGTTGTCGTAAAATATGGATAAACCCACTTCTAATTTATATATTTCAAAAATTCTAGTTGAGCCTCTGTACAGAGGTCTGAGCTATATACAGGCAAAATATTATTATAATAGAAGCCTTTTTCACAAAAGAAGAACATTTGGAAAAAAAATTATTCTAAGTTAATTTTTTGCCGAAATATTGTATTTAAATAACTTTTTTGGCAAACTGTCCTTAAAACAGTTTTATACATGTATTCTAGTCTAAGTGACACTAAATATCATGAAAATTATCCATTTATGCGCTTTTTTAAAATCACGGTTCCGAACATAGTTGGATCCCTTAAGTGTGTAACTCAAACCAAGCAATACATTTAAAAATAAAACGGAAAGCATTTTTGTAATACTTTCCTACTTTACGTTGAGTTTCGCGACACGCTGTAGATATATGTATTTTTATTATGTTTCTTTTTCAGCATAAATTCAATCTGCTTTCACAATAATTTTTATACATGATGTAAAAAAAAGTAGGTGAATCTTAACATGAGGGCAGAGATACATATTAAAAAGTATGTGTGTAACATGTGAGGTTGTAGGACAAGAGAAGTTAAGGTATCCGATTACGTTCGGGACCATGATTTTAAAAAACGCATAAATGGATAATTTCATGATATTTAGTTTCATTTAGATTAGAATACAAAATTGTTTTAAGGACATTTGACAAAAAAATTACTTAAATACAATATTTCAGAAAAAATTAAATTAGAATAACCTTTTTTCAAAATGTTCTCCTTTTGTCAAAAATGCTTCTATTATAATAATATTTCGCCTGTATATAGCTCAGAACTCTGTACAGAGGCTCAACTATGATTTTTGAAAAATTCACATTATTTTCAGAGTTACAACCCATTGAAAAAATTATCGGCGTTTTTTTCTTTATATTTCTTTCCTCTGTTGTAGAAAAAAATATAGATAAATCCACTTCTAAGTTATATATTTCAAAAATTCTAGTTCAGTCTCTGTATAAAGGTCTGAGTTGTATACAGGTAAAGTATTATTATAATAGAAGCGTTTTCCATAAAAGGAGAATGTTTTGAAAATGGGCCATTCTATGTTCATTTTTTTGTCAAAATATTGTACTTAAATAATTTTTTATTGTAATACTATTCTTAACACAATTTTATATACTTTTTCCAATCTAAGTGACACTATATAAATATCATAAATAGTATCCATTTATACGCTTTTGCAAAATGAGGGTTCCGAACGTAGTCGGATACCTTAAATGATGAAATATCCATAGTTTTCCCGTATTTGGCTACAAAGTAGATATAAGAAAAATATATTAGAAGCCTTGAAGTAAATTATGGTCTTGTAATATAACTAAAAACTGAATTCCGCTGCAGACCCGTGCATTGAACTGGGAACGACCCAAAATTGTAGATTTTTAACCAGCGTTACGAGCCTTTTATAATGTCGTTAGAAGTACTGTCTCTATTCTTCATCAGAACTATTAAATTAAATTTTACACAATGCAGCAATACCTCGACTTTCGTGAATTCGGAGTTACGCAATTTCCAAATATCGTTGATTCGGCTTTTTTTGTTTTTTTGTTAATTATTAAAACTTAAACGGTGTCATTGCCAGAGCTTGATGAAATTGGTAATATGATTGAAGAAGTTGTCGATCTTGCCAGGCTAAATAAATTCAGAAGTGGATATTGGTAGGCGTCTAAAGCACTGAGGATTCTCCCCAATCAGGGGCGGCAATGAATGAACTCGCGAAGCCATGGGGAAGACGATGAAAAATGATGGGTAAACCGGTCATTCAGAAGATCGAATGACGGTTTGGAATCAAACAGAAAGCCTCAGTTTAACTTAAAAAGAGTTATAAATTTTAGAAAATACAGACTCCAAGGAAGAAGGTACTTTTTCACCAAAACAAGGAATAAAAAAATTATTAGGGTGCTACGAGGAAATTCGAGAGAAAAAAATCTTTAAGCCGGCAGACTACTTGTTAGATTTTATGAAATCTACACCAATGGTATTCAACTTTTTCTGGCTGGACCACATAATATATGCCGGGTTGCAACATAAGGATAATGGGGAAAAACATTATAAGACCAAAGCAACATTGGACAAGAGCAGGAAACCCAGATCAATTCATTAAACTCATTTTCAGCACCATTTTGTACCCCAATTAACCTTTTTATCGTCACACACAGAAAATATTTTCTTTTTGGCATTTTTTACCGAATTTTGGGATAGTTTCGATTACCTTTACCTTATCGTAAATCCCCTCTAGTGTGTTTACCTTCAACTATCAAAAATAGCAAATTATTAGCAAAATTGATAGATTCGATTGATTGACAGAATTTCCGGCTTAATTTTTTAATTCCCACTATTAGCTCACACTCTCTATATATTTATTTGTTTATTTATCTTGGTGAATTTTCAATCGTTAATAAAATACATTTTAAAGCGCTCAATTGAGCTGAAATATTATATACATGATTGTACGGATGACAGTACAATAATTTAACCATTCGCAATTAATAAAAACTAATTATTTCTGGCCCGTACGTTGCTTAGCACCAGTTTTAGCGACTTATTGTGACCCTTTTGGCGGCACCATGTCAAAGGCGAAAAGTTTTTCTTCTTTGTTTTAAAGCATTCAGTTGAACTGGAAATTTTATATACACGATTCTTTTGGGATGACAATACGATACTTTTGTGATAATTAATGAAAAGAAATTAAGTACACTTAATATTTGCTTGATTCTGTCATATACATTAACATATTTATATTGGTGTAACTATTTAAGTAGTAAAATAAAAATAAAATAAAAGTAGCTAAAATAAAATAATAAGCCAAAAGTAATAAAAAGTAGCTAAAAATCTTTTTCTTTGTCCGATCTAAGTAAGGAATTGACTTAATTTTTTTATATTACTTGTTAGGACATTATTCTTAAATAATTAGACTTTTGAGTGTTTTGTGGGCCTAGACAGACCACTCAGAAACTAGGAGGACACATGCTGCCAAGGGTTAAAAGTACTACTGTGTTCTATACCAAAATAGCGTTTTCGATTTTGTATTTGTATTTATCTAAAATTTATTAAACATTTCTTTCTTAAATTATTATATTTTTTTTTGTCTCGACCCAAATAAAAATAGAAATTTACATGCGTTTATAAGCGAAATTTACGGAGTCGCATTTATGGCTTGAAATTAGCGATCACTTACTTTGATTCGACTTACGTGGTTTATCCTCCAGTCCCACTTATCTAGCTGGCATGAATTCGGGTATTACTGTATAGTTATATGATTTACAATAATAAAGAGAACATAAATTTAGTGATTAGATGATTGATTGTTCATCAACATCGTAATCCTAAAGCAAGGAAGTATTACGGTAATAACAGTGAAAATGGTTATACATTTACACATGGAACTGTAGAATAGCTCTATTATCCACTCATCATAATAAAGATTGAACAGAGAACAATTTGTTGAAATTTTATATAAAAAATAAAAGCAGTTCATTTAAGTAAAACGGCAACGCTGGTGGAAGTGGAGTGGAAACACTTTCCTCCCCAGTTAGTTTTGGTTTCTATTTCGCTTTCATAGCGGAAAACGAGAAGCGTCACATCTCCGGCGGCGTTAAATCAACACTAAACCGTCACCGCGCATCTTACGGCGGGAACGAGGAGAAAGGAATATATTTTTAATAACAGATTGAAGAATAATATTTTCGGTCATTTTGCGTTATCCTAAAGATAACTTGCATTTTGGATTGTGAAAGGAGTTTTAACCAGCAGCGGAGAAAAGTAGAAAAGGTAGAAGAGGAGTTTGAAATAAGATCATGAGGGGTGAAGTTGCCACTAGCTGCGAATCAAAAAAACTTGCACATGGCAGGGGAGGGAATAATTAGGTAGTATGAGAATCTTTGAAACCGCTAATTGTAACAATAAAGCTCATATCTTTTTTAGATTTTAAAAGTATCCAAAAACATTTCAATGTACACTGGAAGCTGGAAGTGTTGATACTTGGTAGGCTAAGAACTACTCCTAGATTACTCTTAGAAAGGCTAGGAATAGGGTATGTAGCGGGTTTCACCATTAGATTCAATTTGAAATCTTGTGGTAGTTGAAGAAATTTTAAATTATTTTGATAGAAATCAAGAAGGCGGAACTATTAAGATCTTTGTACGGGAGCTTTGTTCCCCCAAACAAACCAGTGGTACTGCTCTACACTGCAGATTGAATGTTTTATGAAAAATTGTGCAATATTTTTCCAGGTGAGTAACTTTACCGCTGCCCAGATGTAGAGAAGCGTACAACATGATGGGGTGAGAATGGCACATATAAATAGAACCTTGTTCATAGTAGAGCTTGCTCTAAGTAATTTCAAGCAAATTAAAGTGATTTGAAATAGATTTGAGCTGCAAGCTGGGAATGAACCCATGACAGATTTGTTTCAAATTCTACAGCCTCTCCTACAACCACTGGGCGACGTGTCTAGTCTGTGGTAAACGGGGAGCTATGATTTTGAATCTAATTAAAAGAGTACGACGAGGAACTGACATCTGAGGTGGCCTCAGTCCAGTGACAGAAGATGACATCACAGGAATGGCATCCCCAGTCAAGTGGCGAGGGTAAGCATCTATGAAGTGGCATCAGTCAGAAGTGACGATTTGGAATTTTATTTCATTGATAAATTTATTGTTAGTAATGCTTAAAGAAAAATTTTAGATAAAAATTTATTTAAGTGCAAAATTTAAAATTCATTTCACTTATTAAATTCTCTTTTCGCTAATAAATGTTGTTTCTGCTTTGCAGTTCGTTGTATTTATGTCCAATTTATTTCATATATTCTCAAGCATTTTCTTATATGATTTTGCGGCCATTCTTCGTCTACTTAATACAGAGTTTCATTCAGTTACCTGCATTTTTATATAAAAGAATGTACAATTGTTAGGTCATTATTTTTCACTCAACATTCAAAAATCTGTCAGGAAAAAAGAAGTAAAGCTCCTCATTAATATCTTCATCGAAATCTCAGTAAAATCCTCCGTAGCAAAATAAGGAACTTCATTAATATCGTTTTATCGTAAATATCAGTTGAATTGAGAAAAAGGGAAAATGTATGTTGTAGATAGTGAGAACTCCTGATTTCGCGAGGAAACCGTTTCAGAGTCAAGAACAAAGAAAACGTGAAGGGAATGGGTAGAAATTACAGCATTTTCTGCCAGCTGTTTCCGAAAATCAGAAAATCAGTAAACGATTTTCGCCTTTTTTGTTTTTATTTATTTATTAATAAAATGAGAGTTGTATCCATAATATAAGGAGTTACGTAAGAAGAATAAAATTTACAGTTACAGATATTTCATTTAGGATTCTAGATACAGCTAGGAAGTAATACTAATATAATATTAATTCATTGCTGGTAGGTGTATTATTTTACAATTCTATTCTATTTTCTTAAATAAGAATTGTTATTCGAAATGTATGTTTTCTGTCATAAAGTTCGTGTTTTAGGGTCATGGACACATGATAAATGCAATCATATCGCCCTTCATTGAATTCAAGCTGCTTACATTAGTCTTGTACTTTATGTTCTATTTGCTAAATTTAGATAAAATTTAAAATTTGATAATTTAGGTACAGATTTTAAGCATTAAAATCCTTTAATAATTTTTTTAGAATTAAAATAATTAAATTTACCATTTAATTTTGGATTCTGTCATGTATTAACATATTTATATTAATTGTAACTATTTAAGTAGTAAAATAAAAAATAAATAAAAAGTAGCTAAAAATAAATAAATAAAAAGTAATAAAAAGTAGCTAAAAAATCTTTTTTCTTTGTCGATCTAAGTAGGAATTGACTTAATTTTTTTTTATATATTACTTGTTAGGACATTGTTCTTAAATAATTGAACTTTTTAGTGCAATGGGCCCTGAACGGGCCACTCAGAAAAGGCCGGAGGACCACATGCTGCCCGCAGGTTAAGTACTACTGTGTGTTCTATACCAAAATAACTTTGGTTTTCGATTTTGTATTTGTGTTATCTAAGAATTTATTAAACATTTCTTTCTTAAATTATTATATTTTTTTTTTGTCTCCGACCCCAAATAAAAATAATTTACATGCGTTTATAAGCGAAATTACAGTCGCATTTATAAGCGAAATTGTAGTCCCACTTACGCGAATTCGACTTACGTGGTTATCACTCAGTCCCACTTATCGCGTAAGTTCGGGTATTACTGTATAGTTATAGTTACAATAATAAAGAGAACATAAATTTAGTGATTGAATGATTGATTGTTCATCAACATCGTAATCTAAAGCAACAGGAAGTCTATTGGTAATAACGGTAATGGTTATACATTTACATGGAACCTTAGAGATAGCTCTATTATCCACTCATCATAATAAATTGAACAGAGAACAATTTTTTGGGTACATATAAAAATAAAAGCAGTTCACATTAAATGCAGCGCAATAACGCTGGTGGAGGGTGGGTGGAAACCACTCCCCCCAGTTGATTTAGTTTCTGTTTCGCTTTCATAGGAAAACAAAGAGAAAATGACGTCACATCTCCATGACAGCAAAGCCCGTCTTTCAACCGTCTGCGCATTTTTACGGAACGGGGGAAAAGAAGGGATATATTTTTTTAATAACAAGGATTAAGAGAATAATATTTTTAAGTCCGTTGCACGTTACCTCTAAGATAACTGCGTGCGGTTTTGTGAAAGGAAGTTTTAAATAACCACTTGGAAGAAAAAGTAGAAAAGGTAAGGAGTTTGAAATAAGATCATGGGGTGAAGTTGCCACACTAAACGCGATCAAAACTGCATGGCGCGGGGAGGGAATAATTAAAGAGTGAGTGAAGTCTTGCAAAAGAAACAACTAGTGTAACAATAAAACTCATATCTTAATTCGTATCAAAACATTCTCATCCTTTTCAGAGCTGGGAAGTGTTGATACGCGAGTGATAAAAACTGCTCTAGGTCTCTTAGAAGAGCTAGGAATAAATTGTCGTAAGCCGGATTTCCCTGTGATAGATTCATTTGAAATCTGTGGTAACCGGTTGAAGAAATTTTCTATTGTTTTGATGAAATCAAGAAGGGGCGGTAACATTAAGATCTTTATGCAAGACTTCGTTCCTGACAAACCAAGGTACGTTTGCTGCTTCTACGCAGTTGAATGTTTTGAAAAGTGTGCAATATTTTCAGGTGAGTAACTGCCGCCCTGCCCAATGAGAGAGCGTACAAACATGATGGGCAAGAAGAATGGCTTTGTATAATAGAACCTTGTTCCTTAATGCGAGCTTGCTCTAAATAATTTTCGAAGCAAATTAAAGTGATTTAAAGCAAATTTGGAAGCTGCAAGCTCCCGGGAATAGAACCCATGACAATTCATTTCAAGTCAGCCTCTCTAACCACTAGACGACGATGGCTCTAGTCTATTGGTAACAGAACTTGTAATTTTGAATCCTGGTCAAGTGACGAAGACGACATCTGAGGTGGCCTCCCGGTCAAGTGACGAAGATGACATCTGAGGTGGCATCCCGGTCAAAGTGACGAAGATGACATCTGAAGTGGCATCCCAGTCAAGTGACGATTTTGGAATTTTAATTTCGTGATAAATTTATTGTTAGTAATCATAAAGAAAGAATTGCAGATAAAAAGTTATTTAAGTGCAAAATTTAAATTCATTTCCTTTATTAAATTCTCTTTCGTAATAAATGTTGTTTCTGCTTTGCCAGTTCGTTGTATTTCATAATCAATTATTTCATATGACTATCAGCAATTTTTCTTATGTAATTTTTGTAGCCAAATTCTTCGTCTACTTAATACCAGAAGTTTCATTCAGTTACCACTGCATTTTTATATAAAAGAATGTACAATTATTGGGTCATTATTTTTCACTCAACATTCAAAAAATCTGTCAGAAAAAAAGTAAAGCTCCTCATTAATATCTTCATCGAAAATCTCAGTAAAATCCTCCATGTAGCAAAATAAGAGAACTTCATTAATATCGTTTTATCGTAAATATCAGTTGGTGAAGAAAAAGGGGAAAATGTATGTTATTAGATAGTAGACTCTGATTTTCGCGGGAAATCGTTCAAGTCAAGAACAAAGAAAAACGTGAGAATGGGTGAAATTAGGACTTGGCAGTTTTCTGCCAGCTGTTTCGAAAATCAGAAAATCAGTAAACGATTTTTCGCCTTTTGTTTTTATTTATTTATTAATAAAATAAGGGATTGTATCCATAATATAAGGAGTTACGTAAAGAAGAATAAAATTTTGGTTACAGATATTTCATTAGAGTTCTAGATACAGCTAGGAAGTAATACTAATATAATATTAATTCACATTAGCACAATGATTATTGTTATTTTAATTCTATTCTATTTTCTTAAATAAGAATTGTTTATTCAAAATGTATGTTTTCTGTCATAAAGTTCGATGTTTTAAATTCATGGACACATGATAAATGCAATCATATCTTCTTCATTGAATTCAAAGCTGCCATTAGTCTTGTACTTTATGTTCTATTTGCTAAATTTAGATAAAATTTAAAATTTGATAATTGGGTAAAGATTTCCAAGCATTAAAATCCTTCAATAATTTTTTTAGAATTAAAATAATTTTTTTTATATTATACTTATGTTTCTAAATCAAGTGCATTTTGTTTACATATGTGCGTTATTATGGTTGACAAATATACACTTTTTAAAGAAAGTTTCTGCAGAAAGCAAAAGTTGGCAATAGCGAAACCTAGAAACTGATTAACTAGAATATGATTGCATATATCATGTGACTGTGACGTCACGTAAATTTATGAACTGATTGGATGAAGCACAGAATTAAAGTTGTCATGCGATTATGGCGTCACAAGAATTCAGCTCAATATTATTTTTTTTAGATCGTATTTATGCCATAAATATGAATTTAAGTTTTGTTATATGTAATTGAACTCAAATGCCTACACATTTTTTATTAACACTTTCAGAGTGAAATTATAATTTATTTACTAAAAAATCGATTAATTTTTTCATTTGAAAATCTTTTTTTTCGAAATTAAAAGAATTTCATTTTTTCTAAATATAATTTAGCGTATAAAAACAGTAATGACTTTTAAAGGAAAAAACGAATATAAATATGAGTAAATTTATAACAATTAAAAAGAATTAAATACAAAACTTTTGATTATTTTTTGTGATGTATTATACAAGTCAGAATTTCACTCAAAATATACTTTTCTAATTTGAAATCATAAAGTCAAACACCTCTTTTTTTATTAAGTTCTAGCAATTTTCAAAAGATTTATTGCGTAAGAGCTATATGTCCCAGACTTTTTATTTTAATTCTATTTTATATTCATAGCATATACAAAGAATATTCCATAAATATTGTTATTCGTCGTTACATTTTTACTTTTTTTTAAGAATTTAATTCGTCCCACGTTTTTTTTATGGAAAATAAAATAAGAAGTCTTCAGAAACTGATTAGATAATCTTAGTTAAAACATCAAAAGCACGATTTCTTGGATTTATTTATTTGACGTTAATGAATTTAAACTACGTTCAACTAAAAAAAAATAATACATTTAACGTAATTTTAGGACAATAAAAATTCTAATTTAATCCTTAATGAATTGCAGTATCTTGCATTGCAAACGTGATGTTATGGCGTTGTATTAATTTTTTTTTTCTTTTTCCTCTTTTAAAATGAGGTCAGTTATATAAATGTTTTCACACACTGTAGCCAGCTTATGCATTATTATTATATCTCCCCACGTTATTAGTTATTTTAACGACATAAATGTCATCATTATTTTTTTTATCTGTAATACTTAATTTTGCAATTTAAAATTCAATAGAAATGTTGCAGATAAAAACTGTATTTAAATAGTCGCATTTCTTCTAGGAATTTTTATTTTTTTTTAAATTTTTCAAAAATGGACAATTAAAAGGCATTTATGAATCTTATTGCAATGATTGACCCAATGTATTTTCTAAGAGAAAAAGAATTGCGAAAGATTGCTACGTACTTTTATTGGTAATTTGATGGCTTCAAATTATATAATGCAGTGTCTCTCAAAAGTGTTCATACTTAAAAAAGTTATAGAAATCTAGCCAATATGCAGGGTTAAAACTCGAATATGTAGTCCAATTTCGCTTTACATATTCGCCATGGGGTTTAAAATGAGAATATTATATATTTTTTATCAAAATTTTTTACTCGATTTATTTTCAAAAGAATTAAAATATGCTGGAAGATAAAAGAAACACGCGTCACAGGAGGTACAGTACACCAATTTTTGTATAAATTCCTTTACTAAAAATATCATTGTCTGTTATTCTTTTCATTTCTGCATAGATGCGATATACAAACAAACAAACAAAATTGGGTAAATTTTTACTTATTTTTAAAAGTATTCTATTTTTATTATTATTTTAGAATCTAAAAATCGCTTGCAGTCGTTAGGAGATAATTGAGTGTTCAAAAAGTGACTACTTTTTATTTAAATCGAGGTAAATCAGTTTGGAACACACATTGCGAAATTTGTAAATGTCCCTCATTCGATGGGGCAGTATGTGTGTGTGTGGGATAAAGCATTTTAAAGAAAAAAATAAAATCCAAAACAAACCAAGAAAAGGACGTTTAAAGATGTTAATTCAACGTTACCAGCAATTTATCGCAAGAAATCAAAAATCTATGTTTGAATGCAATAAAAGTTTCTACAGAATTAACTAAAAGTTTTTTTTTTTACTTTAGTTTCAACTGCAACTGTTCGAAGAGTACTCAGATCAACCGGATTAAACGGGCGTTGTGCTCGAAATTTTTTTTTAAGTTCGAAAAATCGAAAGTTTAGACTTTTCTTTGCTAATTATACAATAAGAATATTTAAAACGTTTTGACATAATTTCCTATTTGCAGATAAGAGCAAATTCAACATATTTGGTTCTGACGTGCGTAAAAATAGTATGAAGAAGAAAAAACGAGGGTTGAGTTGAGTTTGGTGTTTTATGGCGCAAGAGCCAGTTTTGGCTATACTGCGCCAAACATTCATAGTTCTGTGGTCTGGACGGGAAAAGAAGAAATTGGATGACAAGATGGAGGGTCGAAAATAGAGAAGGATCACTGGGTACCCTGTCAGTGACACCCGTGTTTACCAAAGATAGTAAACCCCTTGAGAAAAGGAAAAGATCACTAGGGTACCTCGGGATTGTGACACCCGTACCCACCTAAAGAAGGTGAGCCCCCTGAGAGGAAGAAAAAATGAGGAACTTAATCCCAAGAATTTAGTTGGAACAGTGAAGAATGGAGTGGAGTTCTTGTATAGGGGTGCATGTTGTTAATGGTATTGGGAATCATGAACTTTATTTAAATATTTTAAGGGGCAATTTGAAATTACCTCTCTTTCCCCAACATGGGGTATTGGAGACGACTTCATTTTTTTTTATCAAGATAGTTACTCGAAGCTCACTGTTCTCAATGTATGCCTCTGGTGTCGTTTAACTGTCTCAAAAAATTCCGAAAACACCTCCTAAATGACCCGATTTAAACCCAATAGAATATATCTGGAGAACTTGAAGTTAGGGTGAGAAGCCATGAAATAAAAACAAAATGTAAACTAAAAACAGTAATCACAGAAAAATGGAGGAACCGATGCAAAAATTACAAAAAAAAAAAAAACTGATGGAATTTATACCAAGACTTTTAAAAGCTGTTGTAGATGTAAAGGATATCCTACTTACTAACTTAAAGCTGTCTTCGGTTAATGTTGAAGAATAGGACCCGAATTTGATTTAGAACATTTTTTCAGATATAAAAGAAATGAAAAATTAATATGATATTCTGGCTTCACTATCCTTTAGAGAGTAGCATTTTTTATCATACATTTCATTTTTAACCGAGTTGACCCATTTTTTCTGGTATAAAATGTTTTTCGCGTTTTTTTTTCCTATACCGTAATGTTAAATGAGTTATCCCTACACGTATTCAAAGAGAAATAGAGTATTCATTGAATATTTTGAAATTTTTAAAAACACTATATTGTTAACAGATGTATAAGTTATACTGTTCCAAATTTCCATGAAATTTGAGGTATTTTTCTGTCTAAAAATATGCTTCGCGTTTAGTTCATGCTCTTGTACTTTTGACGAAAACAGCCTTAAAAGAAAATACAATAGTTAAAACTCTGTGCAGTTTTTAAGTATACGAATAGTATTTTGTGTGACGTAATATTTTAGTATAGTTTATTATTATTGTTATTATTAATAATTTTTCAAAACAAAACTTATACTGTTTTAGAAATTGATTATGTTATTCCATTAAGAACTAGTTATAGATATCATAAAAAAATTATAATTCTGACGCATCAATTTTATTCTTGGATAACATTAAATTTTATAGAAGTGTACGATCACTTTTGAGAGCCACTGTATATGTTAACCCTAACGGTAGAATTTTGTCTTTAAAACTGATGAAAATAACTTCGTAATACTTGCTGATAAATGCGTTAAAAAAGACAGGAAATATTAATAATAAGACAAATGCTATATTCTGAAGAAATAATAATTGAGATAACATATTTATCATAAATTTTGAATTAAGAATATAGTGAAGAGTATAAATTTATTCTTCTTATTGTTCTTTGTTCGAAATAAATCAAGAAGTTTTTAAAAGAATAATTATACAAACTTAGATTTCTTTCTTTTTTTTGCATCTTAAATTGGAGAACAGAATATAATTTATAAAGTAGTGTGCCTATTTGTTCATTTGTGGCACTGTTCATGCTTGCTTTCACCATTAATGAGCTTAATTTCAAAAAATAGATTGTAACAATGAAAAATTTCACTTAAAATTATTATTGGATGGTTGGAAACTCGTAAATAAAATAAAAGTATATTTCTACCTATCGATTGATAATCCTAGTTTAATGCATTCAGAAATTTTTTCAAAAAACGGAAAGAGAAAAGTGTCAAATTATTTAAAAATTTAAAACTATTCTGAAACCGCCATTTTTATCTCTAGATTTTCGAATAATCTTTCGAATATTTTTCTTCTTTGCATGTTTTTTTAAAGACAAACGATTTTCAAATTGCTGCTTATCTTTTTATATATTTTTTTATTATTTTTTGAATTTCATATAGAATTTCTGCATAACATACAATATATAGAATTGCCTTCATTACTGAATTTTAATTATTTTTTGTTAAGAAAGAATGGGGCTAAAATTTGATAAAAACTTTTTAACTATACTTCAATTTATATTTTAATAGTAAAAAAGTTACTAAAAAACACTCAACTCTCGTACAAAACTAGATTGATATTATAGCTAAGTAAAATTTAATAATAGTTATAATTATTAATAAAGTGTTATTGTAAAGAACAAAAATAATTCGATAAAATTTAATATAATTAAATATCGATTTGTAAGTGCATTTAAATTGCTAGCAGTAATTGAAATATTAAGGGTAACGATGCTGTAATATTGCTTATATGCATCGTTGGAAGCGAACGGTTATATTGAATTAAGAATACTATATTACTTATTTTCAATACTCTTTTTTTTTAACTGGAAATAATAAGCGAACATCACATCGAAGAAATCATTGCCTATTTTAGAAATGCCTATTCCACATTCCCTTTGTCGATGCCAATCCTTTAAAAGAAATGATGACTGTCTTTCAAAAATAGGGGAAAACCAGAAGGACTTTGTGAGAACCTCGTCAAAAAAGCTGCAATCCAATGTGAGAAGAATCCCTGATAGAAGGCACAAAAAAAAAAATAAAATAAAAATAAAAATTAATCTCACTGATCTCCAGGGACCAGCTTCGAGATGAAAAAAAAAAAAAAAAGCAACTCGAAGCAAAAGGAAAAGTTTTCCACAATGGCCTTTGAAGCAGCCGACTCCAAAATACGCGTGAAACTCACCTGACAACTTCTCCATACTCTTCTTCCTCAAAGGTCACCACGGGGGGTCAGCCCTCCTCCTGTTCGAAGGGGAAACGGGCGGCTTTCTTTGATCTTTTCGCCGACGTTTTCCGTTGCGTCACTTAGTTCTTATTTCTCCTCTTCTTTTTCAAAGAGTGAATTATCATAATCTACAGTCGGTTTAAAAAAGTGGTGGTGTTTTGCTAATTAACTCAAATGGCTGTTTAGGGGTAAAAGGGTGTGTGGTAGGTTGGTTAGGGAGTGTCTGTGAACGTTTTAGCAGGTGGTTTTATCAATGAGAGGCACTCAGCACCACTTGTGTGTGATTTGCGAAGCTGCTGGGTTGGGGAATTTTTATTTCGATGGCGCGATTAAAATTAAAGGGGAAAATTGTTTTTAGTGTGCAATTTTTTTTCCTGGTTCAACCAGCATTGAATTAGACAAGTACTTCTGCAGTTAATAAAATAGGTACATACGTAGCTTCTTTATTCGAAAAAGAAATTGAGCTAAGTATCATGAATTAGGAATTTGCCAAATATCTAGTAATTTTTATTTATTCTGTTTATTATAGATAGAAAAAATTATATCCGGTTTTTTTTTTCCTTTCTATAACACATGTTTTTCATAATTGTTGACATTATAACTGAAATGTGAACGAATATTATGCAGAGTGTCCTGAGACTGAACGTCTAGCGGGCACTAGGTGAAAAAGAGAAGAAGGGGGGAGGGAGGGTCATATCAGAGTTCTGGAAAAAAAATTTTAAAAATTCCATATCACTTAGTTAAGGGAAGACTAGCATATTTTTGATTTGGGGAAAATTGGCACCCTCCATCTTATCATTAGATATTGTGACCACGCAATTATGATTAATATGTGATTTCACAATTTTGCAAATGATTTTTTTCCCCCTAACGTGATCTTATGTAGCCGACCTATTAATTACAGTCACAGATCGAACAGACTTTTGCTGGTTTTGTTAAAATCAACGTAGTTTTAGTCCGTTTTAGAAAATGTGATGTCAACTAACTTTGACTCTCCATAAAAAAGTAAAACATATAGTTAACTACCCTATAAGCAAGTTATTTCGAAAGATGACCCATTTAGTTAAGATTCCAAGATGGTATCACCAGTGGGCGCCGGGGGGGGGTCCGGTCCGGACCCCCCAAAGCCCTTGATTTTTTTCCCAATTGATTATAATTCTAAGTATATAGTACGTAAAGTTTAGTTAAATATTTGTTATTAATGATTAATTTTATTAATTAATGCTAATTATTTATTCAATAATTAGTTTCTAACTGTTTTTGTTCCCGAAAATCGACAAAATCAAAAGGAGCATGATACAAGAAAGGTGGACTTTAACCCGGGACCCCCTTTGAAAAATTCCTGTGCGCTACTGATAACACTTAATATTTTTTATGCGTAACAATTGTGCCAATTCTTTTTTTTTCCCACAAAGTGACTTTATTTTTCTCAGAGCTGATATGACCCTCCCCAACTTTCTCCCGTTGAGTTTGGGACCCCCCTGTATATGACTAATATTAATAAGGTTAATTAAGGTCCTTAATTACCTTATTAAGGTTATTTAATGACCTTTTGTCCTTAAGGTTTTTGTATCACTTAAATCAAATATGATAATTTTAATTATTATGAAACCTTCAAGAAACAAAATTATGTCTAAAAAGTAAAAAAGGAAAAAATTTCAAATATTATTTATATGTATAGTATAACTATTAATGATCCTTACTATATTTGTCATGTTCCATGTCTAAAAAATGCTGCACAAAGAAAAATTCATCCTAAAACTTTTAATAATAAAGCGCACGTATTTTCTTTAATATTAGAGGATTTAAAAGACGTATTTATTGCTGCTAATCGCTGTCTTCATGGCTTAATATACGGAACCTCAAGAATTAGCGTCACCGCACGTCCTCTGACAGGGTTTACACCCTTTCTTTGTCCCGTAAGGGAATTTAGTGTGTCTTTGAATGTCTCACGAGGATCCTCGAAAACTTCTGAAGCCTTATTGTGCATGTTAAAGAGCCATAATGTGAGATGAAGTGTAGGAAAACGATAATCTAACGAGTAGAAGGTAGGGGGGGTGGTGATAAAAACGGTACTTTTCTACTTGTATCGTTTCCCCGAGACATTAGGGGGTCCATTGAGGGGTCTGAAGGATGGTGTTGTTGTATGGAAGCGTCTCCAAGCTTTCCTGATATCCATGGACAGGTTTAAAACATTATTTTGTTGAATAAAGGGACTCACTCGAAACTAGCCTCTGATCTTTACACGTAGCCCGAAACAGGAGCGACTTTAAGAGTTTTCATAAAATCAAAATTGATTAAAAGACATACAAAAAATACGCTATTTAAGGTATCCGACTCGTTCGGAACCGTGATTTTAAGAAAGCGCATAAATGGATAATTTTCATGATGATTAGAATACATGTTTAAATTTGTTTTAAGGACATTTTGACAAAAAAAATATTTAAATACAATATTTTGGCAAAAAATTAACTTAGAATAACCTTATTTCAAAATGATCTCCTTTTACAAAAAATGCTTCTAAAATAATAATACTTTGTGTGTGTGCTTATATAAAGTAAAGAATTCTCTAAGGAGTCTGAACTATTTTTTTATTGAAAAATTCACATTATTTTCAGAGTTACAACCCATTGAAATAATTATCGGCGTTTTTTTCTTAAAATTTCTCCCCTCTGTTGTAAAACATGGATAAACCCACTTCTAAATCATATATTTCAAAAATTCTGGTTGAGCCTCTGTACAGAGGTCTGAGCTATATACCGGTAAAATATTATTATAATAGAAGCATTTTTCACAAAAGGAGAATATTTTGAAAATGGGTCATTCTATGTTCATTTTTTGTCAAAATATTGTACTTAAATAATTTTTTATTGTAATACTATTCTTAAGACAATTTTATATACATTTTCTAATCTAAGTGACACTAAATATCTTAAATATTATCCATTTATACGCTTTTGTAAAATCAGGATACCTTAAAACAATCACCAGATCTAAACTAGCCTATGGATCTGAAACTTGGACTTTGACTAAATCATAGACTGAACAGCTAGCCGTCTTTGAGCGAAAAGTTCTTAGATATATCTTTGGTTCTATGATTGAGAATGGATTAGGGAGACAACATAATTTTGGGATTATATTAGCTATTTAAGGAAGCAGATGTCATTAATTCCATCAAGATCGGTCCTTGGAGGTTTGCGGGCCACATCTGCTGTATGGACCCCTTACCCTTGACGTTTAGAATTTTCAATTACAAACCTATTGGAACTAAAACTAGGATTAGGCACAAATTCAGATGGACTGATTGTGTGAAGGACGATTTTAAAGTTATGAGTGAGACTAATTGGAGAACTGTTGCTAAGCGGAGATTGGAATGGAAGAGAATTCTTGAGAAGGCCTTGGCCCACCCTGGGCTTTAGTGTCAATAGAAGAATAATAATATGTATTAGATGATGATGTAGGTTTCGCATAGAATGTTTTCAAGATTTTCTATTGATAGACACCAGATCGTAATTCACTGATTTTTTTTTTTTTTTTAACAAGTAAAATTGAAGGATACACTTTTATTTTACCTATTTATTCTCTATTAATAATGTTTTACTTGTTATAATGTGCACACTTTTCTTCTATAAAAAAACAAAACAAAAAAAGTGCTTTTATTTTATTTGAATTTTTTTTTTTTTTTTTTTTTTTTTTTTTT